>CM055898.1:27244744-27844744 GCA_029582155.1 Panopea generosa
TTTATTGACACAACCTAGTAAATCTATCACCGTCGAAGATTGATTCTGGTTTATTGACACAGTCTAGCAAAACGATCACCCTAGCAAAACGATCACTGTGGATGATTGATTCTGGTTTATTGACACAACCTAGCAAAACGATCACTGTGGAAGATTGATTCTGGTTTATTGACACAACCTAGCAGAACGATCACTGTGGCAGATTGATTCTGGTTTATTGACACAACCTAGCAAAACAATCATTTGGGGATCTTAAGTCTGGTTTACGGACACCAGATTTGCCAGGTATTGTCCGTAAACAAGGCTTAAACTTCTCTAGTGATCTTTTTTCTAGGTTTTATCCGTAAGCCAGGCTTTCATTTCCCGAATGATCGTTTTGATAGGATGTGTCTGTATACCAGCCTTAAGCTTCTCCAGCGATCGTTTTACCGAGGGCTTAAGATCCACTAATGATCGTTTTGCCAGATAGTGTCCGTAAACCAGGCTTAAGATCCCCCATTTATCGTTTTACCAGATAGTGTACGTAAGCCAGGCTTACATTCCCCGAGTGATCGTTTTGCTAGGTTGTGTACGTAAACCAGGCTAAAGCTTCTCCAGTGATCGTTTTGTCAGGTTGTGTCCGTAAACCATGCTTAAATTCCCCTTGTGATCGTTTTATTAGGTTGTGTCCGTAAACCATGCTTAAATTCCCCTTGTGATCGTTTTATTAGGTTGTGTTCGTAGACCAGACTTAAGATCCCCAATGATCGTTTCACCAGGTTGTGTCCGAAAACCAAGCTTAAGCTTCATTAGTGATCGTTTTGTTAGGTAGTGTCCTTTAACTAGGCTTAAGCTTCTCCAGTGACTATTTTGTTAGGTTGTGTCCATAAACAAGGCTTAAGTTTCCTCAGTGATCGTTTTGTTAGGTTGTGTCCGTAAACCAGGCTTAATCTCTCCCATTGATCATTTCGCTAGGTTGTTCCCGTTAACCAGGTTAAAGCTTCCCATATGATTGTTTTCCTAGGCTGTATCCTTGAACCAGACTCAAGCTCCCCCAGTGATTGTTTTAAGGTTATGTCCGTAAACCATTTTTAAGCTCTCCCGATAACCGTTTTGCTGGGTTGTGTCCGCAAAATTAATTCAAGCTATCCCAGTGATCGTTTTGCTAGGTTGTGTCCGTAAACTAGGTTTAAGCTTCCTTATTGATCATTTTGCTAGGTTGTGTCCGTAAACGAGATTTAAGCTTCCCTCGTGATCGTTTGGCTAAGCTGTGTCCGTAAACCAGCATCAAACTCCCTAGTTATCGTTTTGCTAAGATGTGTCCATAAACCATCCTCAAAATCCTCCATTGATCATTTTGCTAGATTGTGTCCGTAAACGAGGTGTAAACTTCCCTCGTGGTCATTTTGCTAGGTTGTGTCCGTAAACGAGGTTTAAGCTTCTCTCGTGGTCGTTTTGCTAGGCTGTGTCCGTAAACCAGCATCAAACTCCCTAGTTATCGTTTTGCTAAGATGTGTCCGTAAACCATCCTCAAAATCCTCCATTGATCATTTTGCTAGGTTGTGTCTGTAAACGAGGTTTAAGCTTCCCTCGTGGTCGTTTTGCTAGGCTGTGTCCGTAAACCAACATCAAACTCCCTAGTTATCGTTTTGCTAAGATATGTCCATAAACCATCCTCAAAATCGTCCATTGATCATTTTGCTAGGTTGTGTCCGTAAACGAGGTTTAAGCTTCCCTCGTGGTCGTTTTGCTTGGCTGTGTCCGTAAATGAGGTTTAAGCTTCCCTCGTGGTCGTTTTGCTAGGCTGCGTTCGTAAACCAACATCAAACTCCCTAGTTATCGTTTTGCTAGGCTGTATCCGTAAACGAGGTTTAAGCTTCCCTCGTGGTCGTTTTGCTAGGCTGTGTCCGTAAACCAGCATCAAACTCCCTAGTTATCGTTTTGCTAAGCTGTGTCCGTAAACCATCCTCAAAATCGTCCATTGATCATTTTGATATGGTTGTGTCCGTAAACGAGGTTTAAGCTTCCCTCGTGGTCGTTTTGCTTGGCTGTGTCCGTAAATGAGGTTTAAGCTTCCCTCGTGGTTGTTTTGCTAGGCTGCGTTCGTAAACCAACATCAAACTCCCTAGTTATCGTTTTGCTAAGCTGTGTCCGTAAACCATCCTCAAAATCCTCCATTGATCATTTTTTTAGGTTGTGTCCGTAAACGAAGTTTAAGCTTCCCTCGTGGTCGTTTTGCTAGGTTGTGTCCGTAAACGAGGTTTAAGCTTTCCTCGTGGTCGTTTTGCTAGGCTGTGTCCGTAAACCAACATCAAACTCCCTAGTTATTGTTTAACTAAGCTGTGTCCGTAAACCAGCTTCAAGCTCCCCCAGTGATTGTTTTATCGTTTTGCCAGATTATGTCCGTAAACCATCCCCAAACTCTTCCAGTGATCGTGTTGTTAGGTTATGTCCGTAAACCAGCCTCAATCTCCCTCGGTGATCGTTTTGCCAGATTATGTCCGTAAACCATCCCCAAACTCTCCCAGTGATCGTTTTGCTAGGTTATGTCCGTAAACCAGCCTCAAGCTCCCTCGGTGATCGTTTTGCCAGATTATGTCCGTAAACCATCCCCAAACTCTCCCAGTGATCGTTTTGCTAGGTTATGTCCGTAAACCAGCCTCAAGCTCCCTCGGTGATCGTTTTGCCAGATTATGTCCGTAAACCATCCCCAAACTCTCCCAGTGATCGTTTTGCTAGGTTTTGTCCACTAAACCAGCCTCAAGCTCCCTCGGTGATCGTTTTGCCAGATTATGTCCGTAAACCATCCCCAAACTCTCCCAGTGATCGTTTTGCTAGGTTATTCCGATAACCAGCCTCAAGCTCACCAGTGATAGTTTTGGTACTGATCGTTACTAAGCTGTGGCACCTGTTGTCATGTTCTCGTATGCATATATGTTTTGTACTAACAGGGATGAGTCTATGTATTTATTTTATTTGTGTAGTTGTTTTAATTGTAAACATCCGCTGTTATTGTCTTTGTATGGTTATATTAGTAGAATATGATGTTTTATTTAATATATATATTAAATATATCATACACATATATGTCATGTTAAAATATGAAAACGCCCTTACCTACTGTATACAAACTGTAGTTTATTTTTTAATGAATCAAACAAAACATTGCTGAATAGATATGCACTAGTTTATACGCACCACCTGCAAAATAAGCAAACCCGTAAAAAGTATATACTCGCTTATCTATTTACCGTATATGTAAACATGAACCGTGTGTGACTTATTCATATATCACTTTATACCTACAAAAAAGTCAAAAGTGGTGCTTTTATAACAAACTGGGCTGCGTTATTTTTTTCTACCTGGATCCCTGAAATTACCGCGTACTAACTGCTAATTTGAAGCTAAGCCAGTTTCCAGGAAAATGATGCTACCTTACGTCAGCAAACGTTATACCGAACTGAACCCAACTCTTTTTTTTTCATCGTGTTGTTTTTACTGTTTATGTATGCCATTACAGATGGCACTCGATCGTAGTAAATTATATCGTATAGACGTAATCTATCGTAAACTACAACCTAAAGATCTCGCCACAAAGTTGATTTTTTTATCTAAGTTTTTTTATTACAAAAGTTACAGTATTTCGACGTTAAATAAAATCCTCATAAAAAATATGAAGTATTTTTCCATAGCAGGAAGGTATTTGCTTATAAACATTCACAGTAACCGGTAGGTTAATCAGATTGATTGTTAACGACTGTGCAGTGAAACTCTCTTCTTCTGTTTTAAATGCGTCAGTTTTTAACACCAGCTATGTCTTATTACAGTTTATGCTATGTCACATTTTGCTCTTCCCATATGCAGAAAGAAATCACCGTCCCTATGAATCATACTGACTAAAAGTTCGAACAAAATTATTTATTGTGAACTTAAGCGCAAGAACTGTGTTACCGTCACTCAAATGCGCGTGACTGTTACACTATCACAATGTGGAATTTACGTCTTATTTATTAGGCATCTTAGCTACATGTATCTCAATCTTTGTCATTTGGCTTCCCATCCGTTTAACCTCTGCCGACCAGGTCAGAACTCAGAGCCAAGTTATACCGTGTCGTCATCAATCACTTTTTCACTCATCGAATCATTGAATTTCGTGATGAACTTGTCATTTGTTCACTACAATGTTCAACGTACTAACCAAAAACTCGATATCTTACGAGCAGAACTGAGCCACTTCGATATCTTAACATTCACTGAAACATTGAGCTAAATTAATCTGTACCAATAAATAATCTCATAGTTGACTCTCTCTCTCTCGGCTCTGGAGCGTGAAAACCGTATTGGAGACAGCCATTGTGGACTTTTACTATTATTCAAAGACTCGGTTCATTACAGGCGTAAAATGACCTGTAATCAGTTGGAATCGAATGCATATGTATTGAACTATCACACTCTTATCGACTTCTATTTGACCTGTTTTACATACCCCGAATGCAATTCTACTGTAGAAGGCTCATTTAATTTTGCATCTGACACCGATATGAATTCTATTGTTATTACTGGTGATTTTACTTTTAACATATCGAACGCTACAATAACTAGGAAAATCAGTTTCCTATGCGATCAGTTTTCTTTATCCCATTGATTTACTTAACCTACAGAAAACTCCCAATGATTTACTCAACCTTACAGAAAACAAAAATGAAAATCCTTCAGAGTCTTTAATTAACCATTAGCATGTTAGTACTCTTTTATCAATACTATTAAGTGATTAGATAATGTTGTTGATTGATATCAAAGTAATAATGTATATTTACATATGTATATTTATTTACAAAAACACAATTCAAGCATTAAAAGACATGCTCAATATCCCTATATTCAAGTTGGCATAGCCCATTTTGAATCATTAAGTACATTTTGGAGGTAAATACATAGATATAAATATTAAGAATGTTTCATGTTATGTGCTGATATTTTTGTCACTTTGAATGACCAAAAATCAGAACTTGAAATAATATTCATACTTGGATATTATATTAATACTGGGATGTTATTAAAAAAAAAGTAATAATCAAAACACTTTATTGAATATATTAGAAATTAATGATGATGTGATTAAAAATTGCAAAAGGTAATTTTTTTCAACACAACACCTCAAATCATACCGTGGATACAAAGTTATGTGATAGAGACTGTGCTAATTAGTGTTGGTGTTTTGTCATACATTGTGTATAAATGTAAATTATAAATTGTGGTAGTTATGAACAATGTCAAGGTCGTGCATATCAAAATGTAAAAAAGTAAAAATATCAATAAAAATGGGTTCCTGTCATAACAATGAAATACATAGAGGGGGAGAAAACACTTCAACTTCATTAAAGCAGAAATCATGATGAATAAATCAGTTTAAATCGAGAATTTACGGATAATTAATTAAGAAGAAAAGGAACAGAAATTGTTTGGATTTGGTAATTTTAAGTCATTTTCAAAAGGTTTCATTTGACGAAAGCCTTAGATATATGTTCATGATGTTCCTATTAAAAACACTATATTTTGTTTGAATCTAAATCTATCATTTCTGTTTAATGTGATATAATACACATGTAAAATGATTCATTCAAAAGGCATCATAAATTGGACCTTTTTTAATAAAGAAGAGAAAGAATTATATAATTTAATTAAATATGGTGATATATATATATATATATATATATATATATATATATACTGTTTGTGTTTAAGAAAAGGATAATACAAGAAAATCATTTAAAAGTTTGGTAAGTTTTGCATGATTTGTTGCTTGTATTTAACTATTATATCTTAAATACAGCCATGTGAGCTACAGCATGCCAGTTTGTTTACAAATATTGGTCACATGACAAATATTGACTAGTTTGCTCCTCCCCACAAAATTCAAATTTCTCTGTTACTGATTGTCTGTTGACAGCAATCAGAAATGAATTATTGCAAATATTATTCTGAAAATTTCAGAAACTAAGAGTAATATTAAGACTATGTTGCATGACAAATTTCAAATTTTTCAATCCATGAATTTATTTTAGAATTGAAAATTACTCTCCCAGATCTGAATGTGTTTTGAAAAACAAGTGAAAACACTCCCACCGCCATTACCTTCCTTTTATACACAGGTTGGGCCTTTAAAATCATAAAATGGGCTGACAAATAGCTAGTTAAATTCAACCCATTATAAACAGAAGCTCAACTCGTATCACGCAAAAAGCAAACCGTGTAAACCATCCACCAGTCTTTATGCAAAATACAATCATACCAGAGGTAGACTATAACCAATATTTAGGTGTATTTTTTCAAGCGATCTCACCTGACTCACACAAATGACTATAGACAAGGCATGGGTGATAATAAACATCATGAGAACTATATTTTGGCCAGAGCAACTTTAGAAACTGTATACTACTTCTTTTGTAAGACCTATACTTGAATGCGGGGACTTAAACTTTGACAATTGCTCACATAATGAAAAGTGATAATTAGAAATAACAATACAATATGAGGCAGCACGAATTGTAACTGGTGCTACCGAACTTGTTTCTATTAAAAACTTATTAAGGTGTGAAACTTTAGAAACACGGAGACTAAAGCACAAACTTATTTTATTTTATAAGATGAAAAGTAAACAAATAACTTTAATATTTAGTTCCTCCTATTGTTGGAAATATGTTGATACAAACTTCATAGCACAAATGACATCCAAACAATAGAAACGCGATCCGGATACTACTATACTTCATTCCTCCCATCTGCTGTTCGTGAATGAAACAATTTTTCAGACGAGGTACGACAATCTCCATCCGTAAAGTCTTTCAATCCCCATCCAGTTCACTATATACAGTTCCGAATCATTAATATCACGGTGATAGAAAAATGCAAATCTTACATACACTACTTCGCATAAAATGTTTTTTTTAACCAAGATTTATTTTTGAAAAACATGCCATAATCGCCACATTGTACATGCAGTTGATAAAAATTTTCTTTGTGAAATGCCATGAATATACCAACCACAGAACTGACTTGCTAAACCCAATTTTTAGATTTACAAACATCATGCTATCCATTCTTATCTTAAAATTGCAACATATTTTGTGACGAATTCGATGAGTCCTGTGATTTCATTTTTATTTAAATTTGATCCGTTATACAGGTTTATACGTAGTCAAAACTGTTTCATCTTAGAAAGTTTGAATGACGATGCAATATTCGTCAAACAGTGTTTAAGTGTTGTCTATTTTTTGAATGGGGATTCCTTTTCAAGTTTAACACTCCAATTTAAATATCGATTTTGTCAAGTTTTGGTGAATTCGACATACCAAACTATTCGGATTTTATTTATTAATAATATTGAGATGCTTTTTATCATCTATAGCGCTTTTTTTCCTTATATACTCCCTTTAAGTTTTGGTTTGAGTCAAAGGATATAAGACTAAATTGTATAAAGCACAAAAGGTATTACATTTGTAGTTGTATTCGTCAGATTTTTGTCGAAAGGTATTGACCTTAAATCCTGCATATCACGCAGTGCATTATAAGTTATGAAATGAAAATATATTGTCGATCGACCAACGGGTTGATTTTATATAGACGTTTTACATGAATTAGTAATAGATCTATACAGAACGGTGGTTTTGTGCTATTCATGTGAGTGTAATATAGATGTTAGATATTTGATCGAAGAATGAAACTGGCAATATCGCGTTTACCATTCCCCATTTCTTTTAAAAGTTATACTGTTCTAAATATATATATTTCTTTGTAAGGAAGTTTTTAAATATTCTCGTGCCGTTACAAGAGAAAAGTATAAGGAAGTGTTATCTAAGCGCGATCGATGCACAATTGATAGCCAGGCTCGGTTAGCGCAGTCAGTAACGTGCCTGACTATCAATCCAGGGGTCGTGTGCTGGAATCCCCCGCCCGACCACAGTCTTCATGTTGATTGATATACGGCATTGCGACTCATTGTCATTCGTCTCTCACCGATAATACATGTGTAAAGTTACAAGTTACTTACGGAGATTGGTGTGCGCGAGTACTGGTTTATCCCAAGAAATAATGTTAGTTTAACTGAACATCTATTAACCCTATCGCTGGCATAAAAGTGACACTTAATTTTCAAACATCGTAATCAGTATGTACCCGGACTACAAATGACATATAAATGACGCTAAACAGTCAATATTTTATATCACATTTAAAGTATAACTGATATTGAAAGTGATCTAAAACAGGCACAGATATCTGTCTACCGACAGCTATCATCCATACGTTAAATCTGTGAATGGATAACCACCTACTCTATGTCATTTTCAAATATAACTTCCCGACTGAAATTAATTGCGATTAGGTGGAAATATGTTAAACCTCTATTGACTCGATGCTATTTTTTATTCAAAACAATAACATTGTTATGTGGAATGCGTTGTTATTTGCACGAATATGTCTATATCTATAGAGATGGTCGCCTGATAGAAAGATACGTATTCCAAACAAGAATTACACCATGAGTATTTTAGTGTTATTATTGAAAAGTATGCAATACAGAGTGTAACAACAAAGTATACACCTTATAACGGGTATTTATATTGTCAATTGAACTGCATGTCATTTTGTAACAGCGTACTGATTTATTACATATGTTACTATATATATTAACATAATAGGCTTGGTTTTGTATGACATAGCCTACGACTTGTCATACTAAATCACGTGTAAGTTACTACTGGCGACGAGCCAAAACTCCATATGCGAGGGCCAATATTCATATAAAATACAATGTATATGCTTTATTGGGGTGTTTTTCAATAATGTTAACTAAGTATTAGTAAAAATAACCTCAAACCAGACAATTCGTATTTATTCGCGAGCAACCGGCGACAACAACAGGACAGCGACGGTTAAAATGACAGATGCATCGCTTATCTAAACAACAAACCTCAAACAATAGGACAGCGACGGTAAAAATGGCAGATGCATCGCTTATCTAAACAATAAACCTCAAACAACAGGACAGCGACGGTTAAAATGACAGATGCATCGCTTATCTAAACAACAAACTCAGGGATTAAGACCATGCATTACTGAATAGAGAGCTTTTTTTGTTTTCGATACGTCATCTAACACCATACTGCCTTTAAAAAAACAAAAAGAAAGAAAAGAAAAATATGATCTAACGAAAGTACGCGACTAGTTTAAACAGGAAAATATGAAGTTTGATGTGTGTGTGTGTGTGTGTGTGTGTGTGTGTGTGTGTACTCTTTCGAGATTGTGGAGATATTAGTACATGTAATATGATACATGTCAACATGTTGATCTACTTACTAAGCGAAAAGTCCTAAATAAGGAGTATATGAAAATACTCATAGATCCTATAGAAATAATCAACAGGAATACATTTGATTTTAAACTACCTCGCTTTGTCACTAATTTTGACTATATTAAGAATAAACATTAGGCTAAATTAAATGTTATGAGAACCCTTAAATTTCAATTAGATAAAAACAATTTACATGCCATTTTTTACCTTTATTGGAATATGTCGGTGTTATTTGGGATAATTGTACAAATTATGAAAAATATAATCTTGACAGAATACAGAACGAAGCTGCACGTATAACAACTGGAGTTACAAAACTAATATCTATTAATAACTTGAATTCTGAAGTAGGATGGGAAAGTCTTGAAATGCGTTGAACTAAACAAACTTATAAAATGATCCACGGAATTATCCCATCATATCTATATTCATTGGTTCCTTCTCTTACAAATGCAAATTCCACGTACAATCTCAGAAATAATACCAACATTCAAATTCCTACCTCAAGAACAGCTCTGTACTCAAATTCCTTCATTCCTTCCGTTGTCTGTGAATGGAAAACTCTCCCACTTGAAAAGATACAAGCATCTTCTCTGAATGTTTTTAAACACAAACTTGAAAGTAACGAAACAAGTGTACCTAAAGTCTTTCACATAGGTTCAAGGAAATGTCAGTTATTGCATACCCGCCTCCCAACGAGCTGTAGAGCACTTAAGCAACATCTATTTCTTAAACACATTGAAGATTCCCCTCTGTGTATATGTGGACAAACAAAAGGCTTAACTCACACTTCTTTCTCAATTGCTACTTTTACATCTGCCAGTGAATTATGCTAGGTTTCTTTAAATATACGTATTTTAGGTGCACCGCAACACCCTTATGACAATAATGTGAAAATATTTGAAGCAGTTCACATATACATTTTATCAACTAATCGCTTCTCCTGACATGTACACGTGTAAGCAAGTCTGAATAACTAACAACTTGAAGGCTATTTTTTTTATTATGGTAATAATTATTATTATGTGAATTCACATAATATATACATAACTTTAATCTTTTAATCATTTTTTTCTGTTCTAATTACTCGCTATATTTTCTATGATAAAAGAATGTTAAAATATTTTTATTAAATATATTTTGAACTATGGTATATTCGTTATGCTAAGAGCATAAATTAAATTGTTAATAATCTGCCAAATCTGTTCATTATTTATATATGTCATGGAGAAGAACTTTATAAAGATTTTATCTTCCGTTCTAATCCATATGTGTTATCTCAACTTATGTGTATATATGTACTTTTGAATGAATAATTATGTTTAAACCAATATTGGTTGGTAAAATTTGTTTATAAAATTTATTTAGGTAATAATTTTATGTTTACACAAAATATAAGATATGTTGTAATATTACACGTTTAGGGTTATTACATTTGTATAGTTTCTGTTTAATATTCAGTTCTTCGTTAATGTCGGCGTGCCAACATGTCTGCATTTCTATTATAATTGTGCATCGGCTAATTTAAATGCATGAAATCGAGTAATGTATACATTCCGCTATTTCATATGTCACTAACTATATCATTCGTATCAAATGACACCACGTGGGACAAGTGTTTTTTCACAAAAAACGTATTATAATTGTTCAGAGTTTGTTAGTTAGAAAGAAACACTTTAAAAACAATTAAAATATGAAAGAAAAACAAATAATCCATTATATATTGAAATATATATCTAATCCGCCCTCTGCATTTATATATAATTATATCATTTTTGGTAGAATGTGTTGGTGATGTGAAGATACACCTTTTTATAGAATATGTTCTGTTTCTATACAGTATGTATTTAAGATTGAGACGTTATTTTGCTACAAAGACACATTGACATATATTTAATTTACGCATGGTATATGTTAATATTTTCAGTACTGCGTGTATCTATTTGTAAACGACACGAGACTTCTACAAGCTGTCATGCGTATACAATAGTCTCGAAAAAGTCCAGGTGAGTGGATACTATTGATATATAGTATTAATGACTATAGTGTAAATGAAAGAAAGTGGACGGGTAATATTGTTATAATTTGCATTAGTTTTGTTGAAATGACAGCTAAAGTCAGTGTAGTTATCTATGGCAAGAAGACATCTAATGAATATACATGCCTCTGGGTCGAACAATTTTGCACAGTAAATTATCAAACGTTTTCATTAGATTTCTATTATTGGCCCGAGCTCAGCTGAAACTTACAGTTTCAGCGGTGAGAGGTAAATGTTGAGCAGACAAGACCTAAGACGATTTCGGCACGATAGATTCTAAATTGAAATAACAATGGAACAATATGGTTCATCAATTGTTCAACAGTTACTTCTAGACCGAAAAGTTATTCCTACAAAATGTCAGAGCTATATATTGCCAGATACGTGCACAACATTGATATTCAATATGCAAAATTCCTATTCAGCTCAATGTAGTTTTGATAAATAAATCATGCTGGTTTTATATTCTTATTCATGGACAAAGGCAAGTACGTCAAACATGTCCACAATGGCAATCATTGTAAGCCTTCCTGTAGTATAGAAATGAAATGCTTTTACAATCGATTACCATTAATATTTATAGGATTTCCTTTATTGTTAACACAATACTGCATCTATGTATTAAAATCTAAAGGATGTATGTTATTCAGAAACAACTACTCTATATATACCTTACAACAGTTTTTATGTCATTATGCTGTTTTATTAACTCGATCCTCATTTTGCTATTGATATTTGTATTGTACGCTTATTCATCTGTATCGAGATACGCTATTGTTTACACGTGCAAACGGATCTATACAATGTGATGTCAGGTATCGAACACGATAATAGCATAACAATGAATAAGAAACCACGATAATATTGTAACAATAAACCAAGCACGAAACTGTAACATGCGAGGTTCATTATGCGTGTATTTGGAGATATTTTAAACGCTGACGTGTAGAAAAAAATACGTCAGCATCGATATCATTGTCGGCCACTGAATTAATGAAAATACCTGTATTGAAGTCAAAAGAAATGCGTACATTATGCATTTGACATTTTCTTTAGGTATTCGTTTGATTCTAGAATGTCTATGTGACACATTTGTTTTAAGACGTGGAATGATGCGTTTTGAGAAGTATCACCTACAACCAACCCTTTGTGGACTTTAAGGTATGCCTATTTCTAGGGCTGATTTCTAAAGATATTGTAATGTTTTGTTAGTTTTTATACTAATGTGCATATCTAACTGATCGGCAATTTCCATGTATCGTGCCAATGTCGTTCGTTGGGTATAAATGTTCATTATTGATAACATTATGACTGTACCTGCTGTCAGAGATAAAAGAATCACACCGTAAAGCAAAACAAAACATATATTTGAGATTGAAACTACAGAACTGACTATCCAATCAAGATTCGAATCACGTAGTTGTCACCTTAAGTGCCTTTGGCATATTGTTTATCCCTGCCTCGTCTGATGACCATTGCATGACGAATCTCGTCTTATGGCGCATATATGAGGCTATGGCATTGTACGGTCAAGATTCTACTTGCATAATATATATCTTTAGAGAATATTGCATATCATCCCATCCATTTATTTGTGATAAAATTACAAAAAAAATTATATCTGTATATTGCAAAACGTAATACTTATTTTGTGTTGTAAATGCATCATTGCATCAATTATAATATTTAAATGTTCTTTCTTTTGGCCTGCAGTAAATTTATTAGATGTATGCATGTGCATGTTTGTTTACAGGTATATTTACAGGTATATTATTCTCCGTCATGAATAACTTGGTAAGAGCAGTTTCAAGTCGAGAAATTATCAAACTTCATGGATATCAACTGAAAGTTTATCTGTAAGTGGCAAATTAGCAATTCAGACTTGTAAGTAGTAGTTCACAAGCAGGTACTGTTTATGAAATGTGCCTACAGATGTTATGTTAGCAAGGTATGCACTAATGTTAACACAAAGTAATGCATACATACGTTGTATATGAAGGTTGTGTCGGAACCGGATGCATGTTTGCTAATTGTATTTCCAGTATCTCATCACCAGTGACACACACTGTATTCAGTACACTTTATCAATTGTATTTTTTGAAACCACTTCATACGAGACAAGTACATATTTTACGGTTTAGTACATTGTAGCAGCTGGTTGATAGCTATGTCAGATCTAATACCCCCACTTATTCATGTTTTTGTGTCTGTGTTTCTATTTCCTGCATATAGTTCCAATGCTGTGTGTAACCTGCGTTTCTTTTGAATGATTGATTTGATAGTAAGCGCCATGTTTATGCCATCGACGGCTATCAAACGATGCGTTAACCTTATCACTGTTTCTTGGGATCCTGAAAGGTTTACCAGTACTCGAACAAGTAACTGATAACTTCCCCACTGGAATCAGCGGTGAGATACCAATGATAATGAGACACAATGTCGTATATCAATCATCACAGAGACTGTTGCCGGGTGGGGATTCGAACTCACGACCCCTCGATTGATAGTCAGATGCATAATCGGCTGAGCTAGTCGGGGATGAAGAAAAATCACAATTTTAGCTAATCGGGCCCGGCTTGAGCTACTTATAACAAATAAAACGAATGAAATGTTAAAATTCATCATAAAATGGAAAATGTTAACATAATAGACAAGATTACATATTTTTCCAGGGAGATAATTCAAGACGAACACATCAAATTGTCATAATGTGTAACCGTGTCATGGTTCTCCGATACAACTATCTGAATCACTCTATTGCCATTAACGGTTATTAACTAATAGAAAATTGTTCATAGTTTCTCCGGAATTTCTTGTGTTTACTCCATGTATGTGTAACAGTCTGTCCAATCCGGTAAGATTACCACATTTAACCTCATAACTACAAATGACATTTCAGAATTTCAGAACGCATACGTCATTGTCCTCTGTTTAGTTCGGTTACCACCATATACATAATATCGTGTTTGTTGACAAGCTATATTTAAAACAGTCATTTATGTCAACAACCTATCTTGTATTAAAGTATCCACCTAGATACATATATATGAAAGTAACCATTTTGCTGCAGAAAGAAACTGTACGCGCTCTACATTGACCATTATCTTCATTCTGCATTGTTTTTATCATTAAAAACTCTTTCTCTTAATCATTCTTTCTTAATTAGAAAGTTACGATATATATTTCATATCAGTCAAAATTTAATGTAAAACCATTTAATGAAACAAATCTTGGAATATTCTTCTTATTTCATTGCACAGGTTCCAATAGTATCAGTTAGAAATTGTATATTCAATTTACATTGATGTTATATGTAAAGGGAGATAAATCAAGTTCCGAAACAATATGAGTCTCTTATTGTCGAAACTCTTTGTAAAAAAATGAGATAATAAAAATGAAATTCCTGCATTTGAAAATGAATAAAAGGTCTTCATTTCGGCTAGTAGAAAAAAGCAGTATATGAATAATAAATGCTTGAAAAGCAGACCAGAGAAGACGGAATGTACAACAATAGCCTTTAATTAAGGATTAGATGGAATATATAATTGCGTGATAATAAAAGAACATTAACGGTGAGAAGTAAGTGATCTTAAGACGCGTCTTGGACTACTTGGCCACGGATGATCTCAACAATGTAAAGTTTACACGTAATGTCCATTTTCACAGCGCAGTCAAAAGCGATAACAATCGACCAGTAATGTTACCGTGTGATGTTAACCTATAAATACCTTAAGGGCCTGTCACACACATTACGATGTACCTCGCCGAGACAAAACCGGAGCAAAAATTACTTCGGTATCACATCGGTACCAGTATGGTACACATTGAGGCCACCGGAGAGCCGCCGATCCATTACGGGGCGTTATCGGTGCTCTATCGACATTAACGTAGCCATACCGGAGTACTGCTGTTGTAATCCTGTTGCTCGGTCCGGCAGCGCAACGGCGGAATTTTTTAGCATGTGCAAAGATTTATACTGTCGCCTGCCGTTGCTAATTTTTTCGCCGATGTTCTGACGATATACTACCGTTCTTAGCGATGTGATACCGTTACGCTGCCGTACTAGTACCGATCCCCGAAAATCGCTAAATTTGTGGTCCGGTACAGCTCCGGCGACCCAAATCGGCTAGTCGTGAAAGGTCCTTAACAACAACTTTTATATCATTGTGCATGTAATTCAAGATATTTTATACGTTGACAAAAGAAATGCATACATTATAGATTTCACATTTCATTTATGTATTTGTATGATTCTAGAATTCTAGCAAGTCTATGTGACTTCTTTCTGTTGAGACGTGGAAAGATGCGATTTAAGAAGTATCGCCGACAACCAACCCTTTGTGGATTTTAAGGTATTTTTGTGCCGTTAGCACGGTCATAATGGGGTGATCATCAAAAAGATAAAAAGAGGTCTTTTTCAATCCAATAAAACTTTATTTTACTTTTTTTAATACAACGTGTCACAGATGTTAAGTGTTATTAAATGAATAAGATATAGAATAGAATATAACAAAAAACTATATATCAATGTGTTTTCCTTCAATATATATCGAAGGTATTATAAACAAAACCAATCTCACATAAAATGTGTAAAAATTCTTCACAGTGTGTTGACTGTTTTTGTAAACGCAATACGCATAATTAAACTGAAATTTAATACGAAAGCTGAATCAATTCAATTAATAACAATCTAAATTATTTGTGTCTTACCATATAATCCATTTCCCAATTATAAAACAAGTATAATTACAAAAACTTGTTAACAATTTATAAATTTCCAATTCTAAATTTTGTTTTGTGCAACTTTAAATTACGAGAGTACATAATTTAACTTATCGAACCGAAAGAGACAAACTCCGAAAAGACCGGAAAGGTATTTTGTATTGCAGAAGATTGTACTTAATAAACAACTATAAATAAGATAATTTTGGTTCGTGAAGATACTGCAAGTGTTAAAGAGAAAAACATTAACAATAATATTTATATGAACCTAAAAAGTACTTAATTGAATAAACCATCTTGGACTACATGTATATAAACTTACCAACAAACTTGAAACAAATCCACTCATGAATATACAATTCTGATAACTTTAAACTGAATCTCACATATACCAAATATATATTTTAAACTCTCACACTGTATATGTATTATAGTAGAACATAAAATTTATTTTAAAACAAAATAACATATATCTACAAATAAACTTCAAGAAAAGATCACTTACCTAAAAAGATAAAACGAGGTCCTTTTCCAGTCAAATAAAATTTTATTTTACAATTTATTACGAGTCACAGAAGTTAAGTGACTGGACCTGGAGTAAGGTACCTTTTATAATGAAAAGTGTCCTGTCAGTTTAAGCCAATGAAATGCTGTATATTAATTAGGGGTGATTTCTTGACCAATCATTGCGTAGCGTGTTAGCTGCGAAAAATGGGCATTTACATAAAAATAATGCGATTAGACTTAAATTAATCCCAGGAAACCCAAATTGTGTACATCTATAACATGTTACATCAATTAACGTGTATCGACTATTTTTGATTAAACTGATTATTTATATCTGGCCAAGCTCTTCCAGTCAAAACACTTGCAGATAATTGCTTTAAGTCAAGACTCTATTGCTAAAATTGAACCCTTGTTTAAGTGATTAAGTGATCCGATTAGTATGTTCAAAAAGCTGCGAAAATATTCAGAAAATGCAAATATCGAACTAGAAAAGTCACTGATGTTAAAATTACGACTTTACTAAAATATTTAAATTTTCGACAATTTGTAATTTTTCAAAATATTCAAATCAAAGTATGACATAATTTTCAGCTATTCAAAAATATTATAAACAAATTTGAATTGAATTTGTTGTCTTTTTCCGTGATTCAAAACAAATATCATTAACAATTTTTACTGCAATTTGCCGCATAACAGCATGCCTATTTCTAGGGCTGATTTCTAAAGATATTGTAATGTTTTGTTAGTTTTTGTACTAATGTGCATACTCATTGCATGATCGTAACTGATTTCCATGTGCCAACGTCGTTCGTTAGGAATAAAAGTCCATTATTTATAATAGTATGTCTGTACCTGTTATCAGAGATAAAATAAGCACAACGTAAAGGGTATATATTTGATTGAACTTACGGAAGTAACTATCCAGTCAAGATTCGAACTACGTAGTTGTTACCTTACCGATCGTTAGATTGTAAGTGCCTTTGGGTAGGTTGTTTATCCCTGACTCGATTGATGAACATTGCATGACGAATCTGGTCTTATAGCACATATATAAGGGTATGATATTGTACGATCAAGCGTCTCTAGCATACTTTAAATTTGTAAAGAATATTGCATATCCCATGAACATCGGACTCCGTCTGTTTTAAACATGATAATCTCCTAAACACAAGACAGTATAGTGAGTTTATTAAATTGGCTCTCTTCTAGTACACAACTCATTTATTTGTGATGAAATTACAAAAAAAAATATTATATCAGTATATTGCAAAACGTAATTCTTGTTTTGTGTTGCTAATGTCTCATTGCATGAATTATAATATTTTAATGTTCTCTCTTTGGGCCTGCACAGCGCAGTCTAAAGCGAGAACAATAGGCCAGTGAAGCTACATTGTGATGTTACCCTTGGTCCAAATTGAATACGGTAGTAGAGTTTATCGTATGTATGCAAAAACTTTAATCTTAGTAAAGAAAAGAAAAAGTAAAAAAGCCCAGACTAAAACGAATGAAAATATATAAGAGAAACATAAAACGCTTCGGTCAATCTGCTAAAACAAAAGCGAATCAAATGTGGTACAATTCCAATTATTGATATCTCACTGTCCGAGAACATCGTCGGAAGAAAGTCTGTCGTTTTCCCTAGGATTAATTCTGTGTCATATGTATTGTGTGAGAATGATATTTCGATTTAGTTATCTGACACATTATGTTGATATGTTACCGGTTTCCAAGACAAGATAAAAATGACGTCAGTCACATATGTTAAAATAGAGCTGTAATTAAGTAACATAACTAAGTAACACAATTTACACCATAACCATTACTGTCTTTACTTATTTTTTCTATATTTATATGCTGACAGTGTAAAGTGTGCGGTGGGATGTTCCTCCTCGACCTACAACACACTCATTGACGGGGAGAATAAATGAGTTACTGTAAGGTAGCTGGGAAAAAAATAAACAAACAAGTTACTGTCTTTGCATCCAACTTGCCCCGTGCACTTCAGACTCCTATCTGACCAACGCTATGTAAATCTAAAACAAGTATGCAATTATTGACTTTGACTGCGGTGAATATGTAGATCTATGGACCTGAGAAAAGTTAATAAAGCTTTTTTCTAGGTTCATAAAACTACATATAGTAATAAAGTAAGCGGTTTTAAAGTCATTTTTATTAATGTATGATTCGATTTCCCTATTTGAATGGAGATATAATGGTTTACATTTCTTAATTAAAACATATTTCTAAATATATCTTCTTTAAGGACACAACTTTATTTATTAATTTTATAGATGTACCCTTTTCAGGACTAAACTCGCTTTTGCAACAAGGGTACTGTTATAGGGTGCCGTATTACTATTTAACCTTAATAAGTGATATCACTTATTCGAATAGGTGATATCACTCATTCCAATAAGTGATATCACTCATTCCAATAAGTGATATAATCCATTGAAACAAATGAGTGATATCACCTTTTCGAATGAGTGATATCACTTATTCAAATGAGTGATATCACCTATTCGAAACGAATGAGTGATATCACTTATTCGAATGAGTAATATCACATATTCGAAATGAATTTAGACAATGAATTCTCCCAAGGATGTTAATATATTTAATAAAATATAGATGAAGATCTATAATGAGAGTAAAAAATTTTAGGAAATATCAAATGTATTGTGTAAAAAAATATTATGTTATAAAATAAATATTATTGTGAATGTAGAATATATATTGACTTATTCTTTAATCAATATATAAGACCATTAATTTTGACGGCTGATGGTCCTCTTCTGTCGGCTGCAATCAAACAAGATGGCTACCGGTTCCATGCAAGGCATGACAAATATAGCCCTTGCTGCCATTGATAATGAAATTAACATTTTTCCGCAAGAATAATACTTTTTTATGAATTCTAAAATACGCTCTGTTGCTGTTTCAGCCATATTTAATCATATATTCACTGCTGGATCTATATCTGCTGAATCATTTTCATCATGTCTTCACTGCTGAATTATTTAAGCAGGGATCAGTTTGTTTGTTCTTGCTTGATAAATCAAATAAGTGATATCGACTATTCGAATGAGTGATATCACTTATTGAGGTTAAATAGTAAAACGGCACCCCATATACTGTTATCTCAAACTACACAAGAATTTCCTAAATATAATTTAGTTATATTCGTCTCTCAACTGGAAATACCACCCCGACTCAAAAACACTTTTGCTTCATGGTTTGTCTATAAGCTGTACCGAATGGTGGCAGGTTTCTCTTTAATACTTAAACGGATGGTGGAATAGCTAGATGTGTCCTTATTTCTGTCTCTTCTTACCTGTAATCAATCATTATGCTCTCATCCTGTTCATCTGCGTATAGCAACACTTTATCTTGATATTTTACAGATATTTTCCCGATGCTATGTGTGTTATATACCATATGCGTATACATATTGTCGCATTTGGAAGATGATACGCTGACAGGTTACTTGTGATGACGTTGTCTCGTTTCACAATGCGACGACGAGGAAAAATGGGTTTCGATAAACTCGTAAACCATATTCAAGATCCCCGTTGGCGGTTTTGTCACCGGCCCTTTGTACGTACAATTCATGCATTGTATTTATATTTAAATGTTATTTTATTTAATTCTACTGTTGTAAATATATTTGTTACCGAAAGTGTTGTTTTTTTACTGAAAACTTAAGGTTTCTTTATTTAAGGAACATTTCATGACGAGCAATACTATGATTTGACGCCATTACCATGTGAAACAATCAATGGCAAGGGATCCAAGAATATAATTTCAATAATTTACTTGTTAAGCTCATTTTCTTAAGTTATTTTCAATAAAAGCTTAGTTACTGATGTCACAGTTAAAATAGCGTCGGAATTCGATAGGCACACAGGGAAAATGTTATGTTTTGAACATAGAACAAATATATTTCTCCGACAAAGATATTTCCATTTAAGTGGTTTTAGAATGTGGTATACTTATTATCACAGTAAAAATACAATAACGTTTTTTTTGTCGTTGTGCACATACATGAAATTAATTTGCTAAAAAAAAAATGCTGGCCTTAAAATAAAAAAAAATATAAATATATTTTGATTATGCAACTTGTTTTGATAGATAGGTAGGAAAACGAATAATCAAACATATTAAGTTTTGAATGACCCTCATTTATCTTTCGAATATTAAGTGATTACTTAACCTATCATTTATCATTCATTTACTGTCGGTGGGAATACAAGAATAGCAAACAATAAACTATGTTGTGAAAACAGGTACCTATATAATTATGTTGGTGTCCATCTCTCTCTCTCTCTCTCTCTCTCTCTCTCTCTCTCTCTCTCTTTAAACATATCGTTTGTTTTAGATATACCATATAACGTATAGAACTTGAAAGCTTTTCCCAAAACAATGATTTTTTTTTACATTGCCTATATTAGTATATAGTCAACATTGCTACTACCAGTATGTGCTATTCTCATATACTATATCCCATAATTGTTCTATGCAAGTATATTAAAAAATCTGCTTGGTTTATCATGATAATGAAAATGAGTATTAACATTTTATATCAAATCTTTTATAATGATGTACCATTTTATAAAGTTTTAAAATATATTTCAAATCAGTTATACAAATATAGACATTTTGGTACATACGCATTGTCATGACAATTATATGTGATGTATATTTAGTAATTTCCGATAGCCATTAAGTGGTTGAGTAGCGAGAAGTGCCCACTCAATACAAATAATGTTTCCTGTGCCGGTCAGAACCCTGGGGTCAGTTTCCCTAATTTAATAAATACTCCCAAACTGATATTGTCCCGAACTCAAATGCTAAATTTCTCTAAATAATTACTTGAAAGCATAACATATAAAACCACCACATGCAATTACAGTCAGTACCCATATTGGTAAAGGAAACTCTCAAGTTGAGATGTTTAGTGAAACTAGGACCAGCGCGCATATGGTCATCAAATGAATAAAATAATATATAAGTATTTTGATGAACATGCAAAGCAATATGAACTTACTTTAAGCTAAATGAGATCAATTTATTGAAATTTCATTTAACTGGCATGTTAAGCATTTGTATTGGAGATACCTTTAAAACTATATGTATATAGGTTTAAGCTCTGCCAACACCCAAGCAAATGCTGTATACCTTTACACATTCAAAACGTCACATATATACGTCCTTAAATACAATTTCAAAAAGTTATCCAATGCAGTTGTTTCACGTCAGTGTTTAATAAAAATACGATCGATTAACCGGAGACTTAACATATTTAACTATTTAAGAATTAGGTTGGCTAAATCAATACCCTTATAATGGCATCAACGCTACCTTTATATCAGTAATGACTTTACAAAGTTACATATCTTACTTGGTCAAAGGAACAAACTATATTTATGTTCAACTTCACACCAGTAGAGACAGCATTCGTTGTTGTACAAAAACATCAAAACATCTCAGTAAATAATGAATAACTGGACATTTCCTTCTTGTGGTAAAAGTACCAGGTACAACAATTCAATGCTATCTGTATGTTAAACTATAATATGGAGTAACGATTTGGGAGAGCATAGAACTGGTACCGTAACATTAACGAAATCAATGTGAAAATAAGATGACCTGGGCTATGTATGATGGCTGATTTCTGCGCCGACACAACGACGCGAAAACACTTAAACTCGACAAATGCCGTTTTGGCGGGTCCTCAACATATTCTGTATTTCTGTTGTGTCAGCGACTCGCTAGAACGATAGCACGCCAAACTGTCAATCTGTCGTTTCGACCTGCCGGAACAACAACACGAATACACGCCAAATGGCCTATTTGTGGTTTTGACGTGGTGTCGTCTCTTATTACACATTTAGAGCCTATTTACATGGTTGACCTTGCTATATACAAATAAATTCTCCACATCTAAACCACAATTTAAGAAGTTTATACAATTCTGAACTACGATAATAAAACACGACTCGCCAGAATAACACGGATACACGCCAAATGGCCTATTTGTCGTTTTGGTGTGTTGTTGTGTTGGTGCTCCGCAAGAACAACAACACGAAAACCCGCCAGAACATCTGAAAACAAAACACAAAAACACATCAAATGGCCTATTTGTAGTTTTGACGTGGTGTCGATCTTATTACACGTTATAGAGTTATGTAAATTTTAATGTCGACATGCACGAGAGCCGTCATACATTGTTAAACGGTGGAGTATACCAAGATCCTTTGATGCTACGATAATATATTGATAACTGATATTTAAACATAATTATATGTTGCATTATCTGTTCTCTACATACATACGGAAAGTACTTTACTTAAGCACGTATTTGACACGTTTATTTTATCAAGACAGATCTCGTATATGTATCATGATAAGAGACGTACACCTGGTATAATCAAAGTACTCAAAGTACTGGTGGCCGGTGCATGTTTTTATAGGGAAATATTTATTGAAGGTTCACGTAGAAAGTATAATAAGGAAGAGTGTTTTTAATTTTTCCCTTTCTTACCCAATTATTAAATTTATTTCTCACAATACAGCAACATCATATGGTTGAACAATTTGTTTTATAGGCACAAACACTCTTTTTGTCTAACAACTTCAGTCTACAGTAATGACATAATTTCATATTGTCATATCTCTACTACAGTGAAAGTTTTGTCACAATGCATTTAAATATCAGTTTCCCTGGAGACTCAAAAACTGACCACAGAGGACATATCATGAGATGATGCTACACCCCCAACTATCTTGACCATGTACTGTCGTCGGAGATTTTTGAAATTTAGAAAAAAATAGAAAAAAATAAAGAGGCCAAAGAGGGTTTTCACAAAATCAACTCTTTTTGGGTTCCCTCCGGCTCCTTATGGAATTTCAATCCTCTATATGTAACAAAAATTATTTGCTAATTCTATACAATGTTAATTTTCCGTTTTCCCATAGACATCTTATATAAAACTCAAAGTTCCCAAACAGGGCCCCTATAAATACTATCCCCTTGATTTGTACAACTTCAAACCTCTATTCATATGGATAATTTATATCAAATATGAACTAATTTGAATGACCGGTTGCAGAGAAGAAGATTGTTGAAAAGTTTCAAATTTATGCCTTTTGTGACCCCACCTGGCCCCTTAACCTGCTTATTGAACCAAATCTTATTTGCTATGACTAGATGATGCTTCAGAACTCAAACTGAATAATATTTTTACACAAACAGATGAAAAAAAGAGAATTTTCCGATTTCCCATTGTATCCCAATGTAAAGTCCCTTAAAGAGCTAACAAGAGGCCCATGGGCCTTAACGGTCACCTGATTATCCTTGATGACATTAAGCTAAATAAAACATAAGTATTAAACATTATGTAAGCAACAACAAATAACACCAAAAACCATTCAAATGAGTATTCAGTCATAAAAAATAACAGTTTGTGTCATTTACTCTTATATAGATTTAGTCAAGTAGGCCCCACTCACAGGGCCAAACTGTGAGACCCAGGGGCATGCAATTCACAATTTGTATAAAGGACCCATAGGCGTCCATAATCATGCTCACCAATTGTTTCCCAACGCTTCCTATAATAATAAGAATATTTTTAAGTTTACCTTGAATTTGACTGTTTTGGCCCTGCCCCTAAGACTTCATGGGGGTGGGGACCATGACATTCACATAGGTATTAACTGTCAGGTCTGCAACAACAAATCACACCAAAAAAACACTCACTCATCAGTCATAAGAAACAAAGTTTTTTGTCATTTTCTCTTATATAGATTTAGTAAAGTAGGCCCCATCCCCAGGGCCATACCGTGAGACCCAGGTGCATGAAATTCACAATTTTTATAAAGGACCCAAAGGCGTCAATAATTATGCTCACAAGTTGTTTCTGAGTGCTTCCTATTATAAGAAGAACTGTAAAGTATGCCGTAATAATAAGACAAAAATTCTGTTTTGCCGATTGTCCTCAATTTGATGAGCTGATAACCAGCTATCAGTATCAGGAAAATGACGTCTTCAGCAACAGTCACGTCGCAGTTATACAAACGTATTACTACATTACACGCCAAATAACTATTCTGTATAGCGGACCCAGCTCTCCCGATTGGGTCTATAAACTAGGAATGGGATTTGAGCACTTTGATTGGTCAGTTGAATGACGTCACAGTTTGGTAAGCGTTGAAAAGCTATGAATTGTGGGACAGTCACCGGCCAAAAATGACGGAATGAATAATAATATTAAAACAAAATAAGCAAGTGTAAAATTGCAAATATTTAAAGGTTGATTACGATTCATTCTCCATAATATAGTACCCATTAAACAATCATATATAGAATATAACATACGCATACTAGAATTACTGATCAGTAAATAAAAAATTAAATCAGAATCAAATCACTTGTACGAGACGCATTAGCAGCTGTAATAAATTCGCGGTAGGCGATGAAAATCACGAAAATGTTTGTCATTCATAAAAAATGTTGTTCATTTCTTTATAAAAGTAAACATATTTAGCTACTGGTTATGCTGCTTTAAAGAGATAACGTGCAGGACAACGAAAATAATTAATTAGACGTTATTTCCGATAAAACTCAAAATATGAAATGTGAAATGTAAAATGTAATATAATACATTACCTTCCTACCTACCCGTGATTAGAATAATGGGTAGGTAAAGGAAAAAGGGACAATATTTTAATTTAGGCCTAATTCAAGCTGGTTAGTTTAAACTTATTTATTTTACCTCAATTTTGAAACAAGTTATTACAAATCGTGCTCGACGTCTTCCTAGATTGAACCAGTGCTACGTATATGCGAAAAACATGACAGGGCACCGACACGACATCATGCCAAAACGACAAATAGGCCGTGTTGTGCGCCGCCAGAACGACTAATAGGCCGTGTGGCGCGTTAACGTGTTGTCGTTCTGGGGCGGCGCCGACATAACAGAATGGCACAACGACGAATAGGCCGTGTTGTCATTCGTGGGGAGGCGAGCCGACACGACGCGACGGCGTGTTATCATTTTTGCGCGTATTGACAGAATAGGGCGTCAACACGAAAATTTGCCACGCACCAAAACGCCGTTGTGTTGTGTCGTGTTGTGGTTATTTCGTGTTCGCGGCCCGACAAAACGACATTGCTCGAATTTTCGTGTTGTCGTGTTGGCGCCACACAAAACGACCACGCGACATACAGAAATTAGCCACCATAGCTATAAACCTTCTTAAAAACTTAATGTATTGATTTGAAGAAAATCAGTACTTCATTTATAAATAACGTTTACCCTTTAAACCATCGTGTGATCATCAATATAGATACATAAAAAGATAACGTTCCACATATTCATTCTTTATCTATCTATGTAAACCACTTATTTCTCATGTGCTTACATGAACCAGTCGCCTCTATCGCTGACATATACACTCAACATAGATATACATTATCATATCACGTGAAGAAAAATCACATGTTACCGTGGGGCGTTTAAACAGTAAAACATAGTTAAAAGTAACATACTTACAATAGACCACATTGGCGTTTCTCGTATTTGACTTTTGCGTTTAGTAATATTGAGTATGTGTCTTTTATATTTTAAAGATATATTTCAAAGCTTCGAACATGCATATCTTACTTGACTCTTTCATTCTAATAAAATACATGCATATCTAAATGGTCATGGGTATGTTATTTTCTTAAAATTTTAGATGAAGCTCATCGTCATTTTAAATTATACGATTTGTGATAAAATAATTAAATACCCAATGGAATGAAAACTCATTCTTTGCTCGTAAATTGATGGTTTCATATCAAATTTTGACGTCATACCCATGAATTTGTAGGCTATACCTATGCTCTGGAAAAAAGATGAATGAATTTCGAAAAAATATCCTCAATCAAATATTAAGAGGTTCTGTTCATTTTATAAGAATAAACGTTGAAAATCGTCCAAAAAAATCACGTACCATTGAGGGGCGCTGTTAACGATATTCTGCGGGATTATATCATTAAAAAAATCAAAGCTAAACGAAAGCCGATTCTTCATAGTATATGTGTATAGATTTTTGTTGATTTACGCGAGATGTCAAACAATCCGATAGGAATACCGCAAACTACCTTAAGGATTGTTTTACATATGGCGTAATTTATCAAAAAATCTGTACGATTGATCTCTGAAGTCTCAGCTTTCGTTTAAACTTTTGTTTTATATAATATAATACTGCAATTTCTTGTTAACAGGGCCTCCTGGTGGTACGTGTTTTTCGGACGATTTTTGCTGTTTTTTCCCTTGTAAAATAATCAATATTTATTCAAAATTGTTTTTAGAAACATTATTAAATTACTCATTTTATTTCCTGCGATAAGATTATAACTTTCATGCAGATAAAATATAATTTGTATTACTTTTACATCTAATCATTACGCCGGGGTTAATATAAACGCGGGTTTAAAAACAACGAATTTTGAACATTTACGGCTGATTACGCTAAAAAGCTCTGGTACAAGCTCTTGAATTTCACATATGTTAAACGTTATTAATTTCACTAAAATGTGATCAAATAAAAAGAGGGGATGATCACGCTAGTTTTTTTTTCATAATTTTAAATTAAAATTAAACACTTAAAAAACACGACGTTTGCTTGTGATTTCGAACAACGTCAAGAAAACGTTATATACTACTAACGTAAAATAACGAAAAAACAGACATACGTCGTGTTTCTTAAAGGGTTTCACTTTTAATTTTGATTTGAATTGATGAAAAAATTAGCGTGAACATCATATTATAATAAAATAAATGAAGTTTAATAAATGTAAATTTCAAGAACTTGTACCAGCGCGTTTTTGTGCAATCAGACGTGAACGTTCAAAATTTGTTGTTTTTAAACCCGCATTTAGACCAACCCCGTCGTAATGATTAGACGTGAAAGTAACATAATTTGTATTTTATCTGTGTAAAAAGTATATCAATAAAACTAGAAATGCCATATATAACCTGAAATGTGTTGAAAATGGCGTTAACCCCAATTCAAAAACAATTGTAATGAAAAGTTGATGTCAAAAGATGATTATTATCCTTCGATTTTTTGTAACTGTGGCAGCAAGTACGTTACCAATGTATATAATAAAATGAATAATGATATTTTCAAACAGTTCTAACTTCTTTCACTTCTGTTTTCCTATAGGAGACAGGAACTGACTTTGTTGATTCTTCGACTGTGGTTTGGACCTACCATGGATGGATGAGGTATATAACACGCAAATTTGAAACACTCAAGTTCGGTTGATAGAATCTCTTTAGCTAACCTACTTTACATACAGTCAATTGTTTTAAGTACCAATAAGTTCGTTGTTCCCAGAACTGAAGAAAGGCATGATCTAATATCCAATTAATATTCAATTGCCTTTTTAATTTTTTTTTCCACTGATTTACATTTTCTCAACTGCCTTATTTATGAGATCCGGTTGACACGTCCGATAAGGTGACGTAAATGTATATATAGTACATGTATGACTACAAACCCAATACACTATTTTGAAACTACGTCATTCTATTTTTTAGATGGAACCTTCCGTATTAGGGGGGATTGTAGTATGATAGCAGATTTATCTGTTGCATAAATTATAAAACATACCAAATATTACTATTCAGAGTGCTCTACTACTGTCCGTTCCAATAGCGTAAATGGTAACGGTTTGTATTGCCAACCCAAAATTTGCGAGTTCGAGCCGTATCTACAATGAAATTATTTTCATCAATTTTATTTGCCAAAGCAGTATCAGAGTGTACTCTTTTATTTTTAATTTGATATATCATGCGCTATTTATATATTTATCTATTTATTACGTGAGATGTTTTTTTATCTATATAATTTATCTATAAATATTATTATGTCACTACAAATTTCATTTCAACAAAATTCATCAGCAGTGTCGGTTGTTTCTCCACCTTCAGATGCCTTGTCAGTGGCTTCGCCATCGCCGGTGACGTCAGTGTCGGAGTCAAGGACATTTCTGTCATATCGAGAAAAATTAACAACTATAACAGCTTGATTTTGTTATTATTTTCTTTGTTATGCGCATATTAAAATAAGTTATTAAATACATGGTAATTTACATCAATTCAGCAGGAATCTTTAAAAAAAAAACGCTGATAAGAACAGTGCTACATTTAGCGTTGGGTTTGCGACATATATCGGTGGTAAAAATGTTGCAACCCTTAACGGCAGATGATTTTGCGAAACTTGGCGTTAGTTGCGACATTTAACGCCAATCTTGAGACATATAACGTTAGTTCCGACATTTAGCGTCGGTGCGACATTTAACGTTGCCATACAAAGTAACAGAAAATAAACAGTCCCTCATTCGTCATAACAACGACTGAGAACAACCACTGTAACATATAAACAAAATTTGTTATTTCTTCACAACAACATATGAGCCAAAGAAAGGCAAACACAAAGCAAATAACAAATCTTTCTTCACAGAAAAGAGTATTTCACAAAGTCTGAACAAATACAACATGATGGCAATATACAAACTACATACTAAACCACTCGTTTTTTTCACTTCATCTACAGTCAAAATAATTATTTTAACATGAACATCACTCACATGACGGCAACACAAAACAAGCAACAGTTGTTTAAAACAACATCTGAGTTACAACCACAGCAACACTACAACAACAACTTCTCCTATTTATAACAGTTTCTGAGCAACAACCACGGCAAAATAAAATAAACAACCAGCCTTTCATCACTTCATATTAATCAAAGGCAACTCACTTCGCCATAAGAACGTCTGAGCAATAACCACGGTAACAAAGAAACAGCTGCCTTTACTTTACAATACCAAAATCGTTGGAGCAATAGCAGAGGAAACACAAAATAAACAACCGCCCCTTCTTCGAAGTAACGACTGAGGCACATCAAACCGTCACATCATAACCAACTGTTTTCTTCCATAAATGTAATATATCATAGTTGTAAAGTTACATAGTTGTCATCATTAATTTAGATCCGTTTTTGAACTCTTATATGTAAAGTCTATAAAAATAATATACTTCTGGTCTGTTTAAATATGACTATTATTTTACATGGCGTCAGAACATCTAGGAATATCGAAGGAAATACAGAAAAATCCGGGGAGATATTACGGCATATGATAGATAAGTAACAAACAAGAAGCAACAACCAGGAAACACAAAACAGCTGTTCTTACGTCATAATAAGTTAATAACGTCTGACCAACAACCACAGCTACACATTTATAAATAAGCATTGGACCACGTTCGTCTAAAATGCTCACATATGGCAGAGGACACAGTGTCAAGGAAGACAATGTTTGATAACGCAAGTGACGTACCCTAGGCACAGTATTCATAATTATTGTCAGTCGGCATTTTGTGTATATACATGTATAACTACTGTTTGGTGAAGATTAAATAAAAATTACGAATGCAAGATTGAACATAGCGTCCAATAACTCCAATGTTGACGGTTCAAGGGCAATACCTCAAACATTGATTATTTTATTTGATTACTTTTATGACGATCAAATAAAAAACTGGAGTACAAGAATGAACATATAAGGTCAAATAACGCCGCTTTTGACGGTCTATAGGCCACAAATTCCGACATTGACTATCGGATTTGGCTACTTCAAGAGTTTTCCTGATATATCATGATTATTATAACTGCCGTGTAAATTTGATGAAGATCGAATGAAAATTATGAACGCTAGAATGCTCCGACTACAATGATTTGACAATTTGAAAGCGTTCTAGTTTCCAAGATATTACGATTAACTATAGTGTAAGTTTTGGTGAAGATCAAATGAAAACATTATTTGCTAGGATGCACGCAAGGCCAAAAAACGCATTTCAAGGGCCTTACTGATATTATGGTTATATTACTACTGTGCAAGACTAATGGACGCTAGAATTCACACACTTTCAAATAAAGCAAGAAATGCTTATTCAAGGGTCATAACTGTAACATTAATTCGATTTGGCCAGTCCAAGGATTTGTCCGAGTTATTATGTTCATATAACTACTATGTCAGCTTTGAAATATCTAACTGAAACTGCGTGTGTACACAAAATAAATCACTCATCTATCCAACATAAAATATCCATTGGTTTTCAGGTGCTATCTTTCTTGGATTCTTCCACATAGTAAGCCAGATGGTCCAGTTCAAGAAGCCACAATAGTCCATAAAGGGCTTTCAACCAACTGATCCCGCCAATGAGCTTTTTAACATCTCCCGAGTTGTACAGCTTCTATGCAGTACTCCGATATAGAACAAGGTTTGTAACACAACACTTATCCAGTATTTTATTGGTTGAAATGTTACTATTCCATATCACATACCATTTGTAGTTGACCATATGTACATATTGGGAGTGCTAACGTGTACACACAGTTAAATAACGATTCACGGTTAATCAGTCCGACATTATAGTTTCCAATTTGGTCGGCTAAAACGTTTTCTGATATATTATGGTTATATAGCTTCTATCTAAGTTTCCTGAAAACCAAATGAATAATGCTATTCACAATGTCAACAATGTATTTCCATTATTCAAGGGCCATAATTCCGATTTTTTTTATCCGAAATAAACAGTTTAATAACTTGCCTGATTTAAACATATTTTATTGCCGTAATGTGTACAATAGGATCGAACCACATGTTCTTAACAACATTAGTTACGGCTCCTCTTCCCATAAATTATTGATACATAGATAAAATATGGCATAAATGGTACATTATAAAAGCTTCATTGTAATCATTTCTTTTCACGTTTTACACAAGAATAGAACGAAACAATAATTTTAATAAAAACGGTTAGGTAAAAGGAAAAGTTTAAAGAAGAGATATAGAAAAAGGAAAGGTTATATAGATGATTATACACGAAGTCAAGACACGTTCGCCAAGTGCTATAATTATCACATTCATGTTATACAAAAAATACATACAATTATAAAAATATATTCGTGTCATTTATAAATTTTGAATAGCTCGTCGAAACACATATTCGTTTTGGACGTTCGTATAGCTGATATCACCACGCAGCAGTAAATTAACATTAAATGGATGAAACTGTCTGGTAGTATTAAATAAAATAATAACTTGTCTGACATGATATGATTATATAACTATTTTATAAGTTTGACAAAGGCTCAGTGAAAACGTGTTTTTAGATAGTATGGTTACATGACCAAGTGTATAAGTGTGACGAAGATCCAATAAAAATTCAGAACTTTGCTTAATTGCACATAATCAAAAGTTTAAGGGCGTACAACAGGCGACGATAAACAGGGGGTAACCGAAATGACTTTTATTCCTCTTTTTGATCAGATGAGTTAATAAAGTCATCATTTCTTCACATCAATGAATGAGCAGCAACAACGGTAAAACAAAGCAACAACTTCGACACTTCTTGACAACAGCGACTCTTGTTTCAAAACAACGTACCTAACGGTAACAATATTAAACAACGTTTTATTCAAAAAAAGCGTCTGAGACAAAATCACGGTAACTATAAAAATAATGTGTATTTCTTATATCAATAATGACTGTTTATTGGTTGTATTATAAAGGGAGGTAATAAACTATTATTGAAATGGGGTTTAACGCCATTTTCAACAAATTTCAGGTTTTATGTGGCATATGCATATCCAGTTTTATTGGTGGAAGAAGACATCAGAATAATCTGAGTAGAATTACCGACCTTCCGCAAGTAACTTGTAAGCTTTCTCACATAATGTTTTTGGAGCGAACGGGACTCGAACAGGTGCGGTCTACGACCTTAGCGGTGAGAGGAAAGAGGTAATTAATTTGCTATTATTGTGCAGTAGTAATTCAACAAAGATATTTCTAGCTAAACTCTTTGGGAAGGCTTAGCGCAACAAACACACAAAACCAACAGAAAATCTAATCAACAAACATAGCTACACACAAAAACAGACGATCTTACAACAAAGTTTGAGAAAAAGCAAAACAACACAAACAGACAATTTATCTGAAAAAAAGTCTGAGCAACAAACGTAGCAACACAAAAAAACGCAACCTTTCTTCACAGTAAAGTTTAAGCAACATGTATTGCAACACAAAACTAACAGATGATCTTTCTTCACAACATGGTCTGACCAAAAAACAAATCATCCCAAAACAAAGAGACGATATTTCTTCACAACAAAATCTGAGCAACAAACATAGCAACACAAACCAAGCAGACTTCTTCACGCTAAAGTCTGAACAACAAATATAGCAATACAGAACAAAAAAACAATAAGTCTTTATAATAAAGTCTGAGCAACAGACATAGCAACAAAAACATACAAACGATATATCTTCATATTATAGTCGAGCAACAAACATAGCAACACAAAACATACAAGCGATATGTCTTCATAATAACGTCTGAGCAATAAACATAGCAACACAAAACAAACAGACGATATGTCTTCATAATAAAGTCTGAGCAACAAACATAGCAACACAAAAGAAACAAACGCTTTATCTTCAAAACAAAGTCTAAGAAATAAACATAGCAACACAAAACAAACATATTATCGTTTTCACAACACTGTCCGAGTAACAAACGTAACTACACAAATTATTTTGCTTTACAACAAACGCTGTGATTGTTAACAAGGCAACACAAAACAGACCATTTGTCTTCACAACAAAAACTGAGCAACAAACATAGCAACACAATACCAACAGACGATCTTTATTCTAAACAAAATCTGAGCAACAAACACAGTCACACAACGAACAGATGATCTGACACCAAAATCTGAGAAAAGCAAAACAAAACAAACAGACGATTTATCTGAAACACAGTCTGAGCATCTAAGGTAGCAACACAAAAACAAACAGACGATCTTGTTTCACAGCAATGCCTGACCAACAAACATATCAACCGAAAACAAACAGACCATATTTCTTCACAACTAAATCCAAGCAACATACATAGCAACACAAAACTAACAGATGATCTTTCTTCACAATAAGGTCTGGTCAACAACCATATCAACCCAAAACAAACAGACGGTATTTCTTCACAACAAAATCAGAGCAACAAACATAGCTATACAAAACAAACAAACTAAATGTTTTCATAACAAATTCTGAGCAACAAACATCACAGTGTCCAATCGGTTCTGGAGGAGGCGTGGGGGTAATGTTGGATGGCGGTGAAATAACGTTGAATGGTGGTGGGATTCATTTTGTTGATAATATTTAAAAATATTGAGCTGAGCAATATGATGTCGTAATGATTACACGGCAGCAACCGAACTTTTACAGACTGTAGCCGTTTTCTTGATCATTCGGTAAATACAAGGAATTTTCTGTGGAATCATTGGAACGAGTGTTTTAAAAGTGCAAAAATTGTCTTGCTACCGACCATAATTTGATGTATCATTTTCTTTTATAAACAACACCCTCCTCAATTCTCAACTTTATATTTTCACCCTTTTCGGTATTTTACTTCTGTAAAAATGATTAAGTGGCGTTTTATTATGAAAAATCAGCATAACACTGAAGGTGGTGGTGGAGCTGTTGAGGATGGTAGATTTACCAAAGCCTTTTTTCTAAGGTTCACCATGCATGCGGTCTTTTTTCGGTTACTATCTTGTCATGTATTTAAAAATTGTTACGAGTGTATACCGTTTATTGTAAAGAAAATCAAACTGATAAGTGTCATTTTCAGCTGTATAAGAGACATGACTTTTAATTTGTAAAATAATTCACCAAGAACCATCTAAGCATAAATCAAATCTTTCTCTTTACAAGAAATCCACAAAAATACATAATCGCAGTGTAAGAGACAAAAAATATTTACACCACAAATTATAGCTACTGAAACGGCGCGATTTACCTCACCCAAATCAATAGTAGCCAGTAAACGGATTAGAATTAAGTCGCCATACCTTTACGACCCCCAAAAAGTATTCATCAAGTGCTGTGTCTTACTAGTGAATTTCAGCCTTTCAATTAGAAGTTTGCTCATGTACTTGGATTATTTAATTTCACGTACATCAATTTCACAAAATGTGTTATTAAAGTGAAAATTTATTAAAATGATTGATGATAGAAGAAACCCATAATATTTCAGTAGAACTTCGTTGGCTCAAACACGTATGGCTAGAACACCACACATGGCTCGAACAACTTATCTGGTCCCGGCCGAAATACTATTTAATTTCTATTAGAACACCGATGTCTGGAAGAGTCGAACTAGAAATTAGGCCCAGTCATCATATGTACCTGTATTGTTACGCTCTTCGTCCAGTCTCGTCGGTTCGATCCATCGAAGTTCTAATGTTTTCATCTTTATATACTTTGAATAAGTTCTATCATTTCGATACAGGAAATTAATATATGATTTGCACTTGCTGTCGACGATCTGCCGAATATGGTTTTCAATCATTTACAATAGTAATGCACATTTTTCAACGCAGGAACAAAAATATTCTTAGCGTATGCTATGAAAATGTAACTTTACATAATGAGTATATATATTTTTCAGAAATAGTTTAAATTAAAAATTGCAGCGTGGCCTTTTAAAGTACTTTAATAAGCTAATAAATGTGACTGCAGCAATTTTATAAACCTCTTTGTGTTTTATTAATAATACTGCATTTATCTAAAGCTTTATATTCCTTATGAAGTAAACACAAACTATTTCGTACATATCATTTCATGTTAGCACGCTATTGAAACAAGCGATATGTTTTAAAATAGATATTTAACAATACAATGTGCACACTTATTCAAAACAGAACTTCGTAACCGCAGTGCAGGACACGGACGTTATTACAACAAATACAAGATTAATGTTGGTGGTAATGGTTGTCGCTACCTGTAAACTAGTAAATTATGTTGTTGTAGGGATTTACATTTTGAGCCAGTTAGTCACTTATGGATGTTGTCATAATCATTTGAATAAGTGACTTACTAAAGATGATTACAGTAGAACTTCGTTGCTCGCACACGGATGGCTAGAACACTGTATATAGCTCGAACCACTTATCTAGTCCCGGCCTAAAGCCTATGCCGATGTATATGCCTGTACATGTTTGGTATGATGTTGAACAGTACTTTGCTCGAACAACCTTAGCGCGAACTATTTTGTCCATCGAAGTGTTACTGTAGCTTGCTATTTTTTTACATTTACTTAAGATTTTCTTAAATTATGCCCTAACTTTAAGAACCATATTTTATTAAGCCATGCATTACGGCACCAGAAGGCTATACACGATACAGTAAATATCGTGGCACCTATTCATGACATCCGTTCAAATAAAACTACTGCTTTCCCTTTCTATTTTTCACTTAAGCATTAGAGACCCAAAAAGAATTCAACACATACAGAACCTATTGAGAACTATCCGTGTGGATGTTTTGATAAAGGTTATTATGTCTCGTTTGATATAGGAATTTAATGGCCAACTAAATTTTTCTTATATGAGCCTATTTCATCGTCACAACATATTGTTATAGTTTTACATTAAATTGACATTCGAGCAGACACTAGTTTTTATCAAACTTTATAGAGACAAGGCTTTTTGAAAACTCACCATCCTCAAGTGTTACGCATCTTTCAAACGGTTTCACCACCTCGTTAGCGTTACGGTGATTTTTCACTAATTCAGTAAAAGACTGAAAATGGTTAAACTATATTGTTGAAAACGGTGTTGTTTATAAAAGAAAATTATATATCAAATTATGTTAAGCAACAAAGCAGTTTTGCAATTTTAAAACACCCATTCCAAAGTTTCCACAGAGACCTCCTTGTATATCACGAATGGTCAAGAAAACTGCTACAGTCTGTAAATGTCCGTTTGCTGCCGAGTGATCAGAAATGTTCCGACACCATCTTGCGCGACTCAGATTTTCCAACAATTATCAACAAAAGTTAAACAATGTTAGTTTTCTTACCGCTGGTCGCGAATTTCAAAGCCATTCAACGTTATTCCACCGTCATCTAACATTACCTCCACCGCCTACTTCAGAAACTAACGGACACGGTGAACATAGCAACACAAAAGAAACAATCGATATGTTTTTGTTAAAAAGTCTAAGCAACAACCATAGCAACACAAAACATACTATAGTTTTCACAACACAGTCAACCAAATTAAACAGACGATATTTCTTCAAAACAAAATCTGGGCAACAAACATAGCAACACAAACCAAGCAGACGACTTTACAACAAATCTGGACAACAAACATAGCAACACAAAAAAAAAGATCATCTTCGTTCAAGAAAAAAAAATAACAACAAAAAAAAACTGAGCAACAATCGTAGCAACACAAAAAAACAGATCATCTTCATTTACGAAAAGAAAATGTTGTTTTTTTCAATAACAAAGTCTGAGCAATAAGCGTAGCAACACAAAACAAACATTTTATCATTCTTCACGACAAAAATTGAGCAACAAACATATTAATCCAAAACAAACAGACGATATTTCTTCACAACAAAAAAACTGAGCAACACACATAGCAACACAAAACAAACAGGCGATCTTGCTTCACATGTACACAGTCTGAGCAACAAACATAGCAACACAAAACAAACAGACGATCTTGCTTCATAACAAAGTCTAAGCAATAAACTTAGACACAGAAAATAAACAAACGATTTTGCTTTGTAGTAAAGGCTGAGCTTGTTAACAAACAAACAAAAAACACAAAATGACCATCTGTGTTCACAATAAAGACTGAGCAACACATCAAACATAGCAACACAAAACCAACAGACGATCTTGCTTCATAACAAAGTCTAAGCAATAAACTTAGACACAGAAAAGAAACAGACGATTTTGCTTTATAGTAAAGGCTGAGCTTGTTAACAAACAAAACAATGCAAAAAGACCATCTGTGTTCACAATAAAGACTGAGCAACAAAACGAACATAGCAACACAATACCAACAGAGGATCTTGCTTCACAACAAAGTCTTAGCAACAAAGGTAGCAACACTAGACAAGCAGATCATCTTTCTTCACGACAAAAACTGAGCAACAATATATTAATCCAAAACAAACAGACGATATTTTGTTCACCATAAAAACTGAGCTACAAATAAGCAGCACAATGCCAAAAGACGATCTTTATTCTAAACAAAATCTGATCAACAAACAGATTTAACTCAATAAAAACAGACGATTGTTTTCTTCACAACAACATCTAAGCAACAAACATAGCAGCACAAACCAAGCAGACGACTTCACAACAAAGTCCGAGCACCAAATACAGCAACACAAATCAAACCAGCGTTATGTCAGCATAACAAAAGCTAAGCAACAAACAAAGCAACACAAACCAACCAGACGACTTCACAAGTTATGAACACCAAACACAGCAACACAAAACAAACCAGTGTTTTGTCAGCATAACAAAGTCTAAGAAACAAACATAGCAACACAAAGCAAACAGACTATCTTTTTCATAACACCGTTCAAGAAACAAACATAACAACACAAAACAAACAGACAATTATGCCTTACAACAAAGGTTGCGGTTGTCAACAAACAAAGCAACACAAAAACACATCTGTCTTCACAACAAAATCTGAGCAACAAACAAAGACAGACGACTTCACAACAAGTTCTAAGCACCAAATACAGCACAACAAAACAAACCAGCGTTATGTCAGCATAACAAAGTCTAATCAACAAACATAGCAACACAAAGCAAACAGACTATCATTTTCACAACACCGTCCAAGTAACAAACATAACTACACAAAACCAACAGAACATTTTGCCTGACAACAAAGGCTGCGGTTGTCAACAAACAAAGCAACACTAAAAAACATCTGTCTTCACAACAAAATCTGAGCAACAAACATAGCAACACAAACCAACCAGACGACTTTACAACAAGGTCTGAGCACCAAATACAGCAACACAAAACAAACCAGCGTTATGTCAGTATAACAAAGACTAAGCAACAAACATAGCAACACAAAGCAAACAGACCATCATTTTCACAACACCGTCCAAGTAATAAGCATAACAACACAAAACAAACAGACAATTTTGTCTTACAACAAAGGCTGTGGTTGTCAACAAAGAAAGCAACACAAATAAAAATATATCTTCACAACAAAATTTGAGCAACAAACATAGCAACACAAACCAAACAGACGACTTCACAACATAACAACACAAAAAAAACAGACACTTTTGATTTACTACAGAGGCTAAGATGTCAACAAACAAAGCAACACAAAAAAATGTATGTCTTCACAAAAAACCTGAGCAACAAACAGAGCAACACAAAACCAACAGGCGATTGTTATTTAAATCAAAGTCTGAGCAACAAACATATCAACCCAAAACAAACAGACTATATTTTCACAACAAAATCTGAGCAACAAACATAGCAACACAAAACCAACACATGACTTTTATAAAAAGTAAAATCTGACCAACAAACATATCAACCAAAACAAACAGACTTTTTCATAAAACATTCCAAGTAACAAACATAGCAAGACCAAAACAATCAGATCATCTGTTATCTTAAATCTACATGATGACTCTTTTTTGTGTAAATTGGGACTGATTTTGAGGTAAATCAATTCAAGGTCAGAAAAAATATCAAATTTCTACATAAATTGTTGACACCATAGAACATTCGTTTTTAATCCAGTCCTAACGAAACTTGTCATACACGTAAATGATAATGATTGCTTAAACCAGGTTTTGTGCTGAATAGTAGAACGGTATAGACCCTATTGCAATTCTTATTTAGTATTTTAGAAAAAGACAAATTTTGTTTGTTGGTGCTAGAAGACGTTAGAATGAGTCTGTGTAGAAATACAGTTAGTCAATATAGGATCTAACTGTAGTCCGCATTCAATATAACCTTTATGAAACAGTTTGGAATTAATTCAATTTTAAAAAGTCATTTGGCGTGTTAAAATCAAAGTAAGGCATGACGAGTTTCATACAATTTTAATTGAGCATGGAATAAATTTAGATTCTATATTTCAGTATACAATGCGCTACAACAATATTAAAGTTAAATCCAAAATAATATAGTAAAATTTCAAGGTTGGCAAAGACGGTGAATATGAAATTATAATTTAAGATACATAATTAGTATTTCGTAACCAGCGTCACAAGTCCAAGTCACACCTCCTCGTGGTGCCAACTGGTAACACTTTGATGTTAACAAATGAATTGTACCTTTAATTTTGTCATGACGTCATCAAAGGCGTAGCTGCCTTTAGGCCGTGTATGCCCGGGCCTACACCACCGAGGTGATCAATGTATTTGCTTCGTTAAAGGCGCGAAATTATTTTTCAATCCTAAATGACATCGCTGGAATAACCCCAATTGACAGTTCTAACTCATAACATTATGACTTAGTTTTAGTTTAATCATATTTTATTGCATTTATATTTGCAGCATTGGGATTGGGCCACAAGTTCTCACAACATTAGTTACGACCCTTCCCCTAAAATATTGCAAATAATTGAAAGAAATATGACATGGCATAACACATGATAAAAGGGTAAATTTAATATAAAATGAAAAGAGAATAACCACAGTGTGTACATAATTATCCATCAGTTAATAACAACTGAAATAATAGAAAAGTAAATAAATAAATAATCACTTATACCAATGCAATTCAGTTCTTATAAGTTAAAACAATAGAAGACAGTAAAAGGTATATGGATGCAATAGATGCATTTAGATACTAAACAGACTTGTAACATAATAACAAAAATGTTGACCCGGTTTGATCAGCAATGTTGTCATTAAAATAACTGTTTATATATCAATATTACTTATGAATGCTTGACAAAAGTTATTAAAAGCCTTTTTTTATCTAATTGGATATAACAATGATTTTTTTATGAAGGATTTCTTAATTAGTACTCAGATACAAATCTTTTTGAAGATTTAATAATCTGTTGTAAAGCTTTGAATATTTATGTATTATCAACGTATACAAGATAAGAGTTGCCATATAATATGAACTTTAAACCTAGTTGAGCGAAAAATCTCAATTCTTGAAGCAACAAACAAGTCACATTTAAAAAAGTAGTGCTAAGCATCTTCAGTCAAATATCCACAAATACAGACAGGATTATTCTTTAAATGGTATAAATACATATCACTATTCAATTTAATATATACTGCAATTATTTCTGATTCTAGCATGCAGTGTTGATAAATATCTGTTATCCTCAGAGTAATAATTTGGAGGTGTTTGAAGAGACATTCTAATATTGTTTTTAAAGGCAGATATATTTAGTATATCGCTCTTATTGCTGGGTCTAACTTGTTCCACAATGCCTACGGCAGTAAGGAGTTGCTTCATTATCTGAAATTTTTAATTAATAATTAGTAGTGTTGCCAAGAAAGGGTGAAATCAAGTCGTTTATATAGGAAGGGACCATACCATTTAAGGCTTAGTACATGAACATAAGTATTTGTTCCTTTCTCTTCTTTAAGAGAAACCCATCCATACTCTTTATAGAGATTTTGTAAAGAAACTGATCTTGTTAATCCGGTTACAATTCTTGCTGCTTCAATTTTTCAAGTGATTCAGCAATATGATTTGGGCATCCATCGCAAACAATTGATGAATATTCAAAAACAGGTGATAAGTAAATTTGATTTAGGACATGTCTCCTAATGGTAGATTTATAATTTCTTATTAAGCCTAACACTTAAAATGCTGATTTTCTAATAGTTTCTATATGAGTATCCCATTTTCCATTGTTACATAATGTTAATCCAAAATGATTGTGATTATCAACAAACGTTATTCTGGTGTTATTAAAAATAAGCTGAGGCAAAGCGTGACATTGTTTAAAAGTAAATAGCATAGTTTTATCAGGATTAAATTTATCTAGCCACTGATGGCTTAATTAGCGATCATTTTCAAATCGTGATGTATAATTCCTTCTATATCTTGAAGAGTTGAGGTTGAACAGAAAAGTGAACTGTCATCCGCATACAATCTTGTTAAACTTAACAATGATTCTGTTATGTCATTGACGACAATTAGAAACAGTAATGGGCCAAGTACAGAACCTTGGGGAACACCTGCCGATATAGATTTGAGATCAGAGTTACACGTTTGAAGACAGTTATTAATCCGTTTGAGAATATTGCCGTTTACATCATTTTCTTTTAGTTCAAACGATAAACCTTTGTGCCAGACTCTATCAAGTGCTTTAGAAATATCACATAAAAACATACAGGAATACTGGTTACTGTCGAATGATTGGCATATATGATGATATATATCAATGCATTGGAAATGTGTCGCGTGGTAAGGTAAAAAAAAACGATTGATATTTATATAATAAGTTGTTGCTAATTAAAAAAGTATACATATATTTGAACACTAATCTTTTTAATAATTTCCCAGTACAGCTTAATATTGATACTGGCATATAATTACTAAACATGGATTTATCTCCTTTTTTATATAGGAATTACATTTAATATCTTCCATCAATATGGAAAAATACTTTCTGACATGGAGCGATTAAATAATAATGTTAATCGTTAAGACACTGATTTGGCTAGTCATTTTAAAATTGTATGACTTATAATATCCGACCAATTTGCCTTATTTGGATTCAATCAGAGAATTATATATTCTACTTCTGTTTATGTTACCATGATGTTATCAAGAACATTGTGAATTTTCAATGAAATTGGAGGAAGTTGAATATTAGCTTCATTAATAGATAGATGCAAAATAAGAATTTAAACAGTCAGTTTTTTCATGATCAGTTAGAAAGAACTCAGTTTCACCTGTCATTGTGGCACGACATAATGGTGGTATATTACTAGATGTGTCATTATTTTTAACAAAGTGTCTTATAGCTTTCCAGAAACTTCTAATAGCATTGAATTGCAAATCAGTAATAGTAAGATCCAAGGTGTTAAAGAAATGTTCGCTGGTTTTTTTTTTCAAATTATTAACTTTATTTCTAGATATTAACACCAGTCATACGAATTTTCTGATCTTAATGCTTTGGATATCAGTCGATCTCTTATTTTTCTGATAGTGGAATCATACCAATGTGTGTCATTGGGGCGTACAGTAACCGTTTTGGATGATATGCATCTTTTAACAAGTACTAAAAACTAAAAAAAGTAACTGTAAAAATAATACATTTACAGTTCCACTTAAAATATCGCTCCAGTCATAGTCTGATATGAGATCATTAAATAAGTTAAAATTGTATTTTTTATGTAACCATACTGTGCGAGTATAAGATGTCTGTAAATTGTAAGAAAAAGGCAATGTTATACATGTGGTACTATGATCACTTATTCAAGTGAGACTGGAACCGTACCAAATTCAGTATAACGAAGGTCTCCTTGGATTAAAATGGGATCTAAAGTAACTCCCATATGTTTAGGTTCATTTACTGTATTTATTAATGAGTTTGTGCTAAGCACATCTCTTAGATTCTGATAATTCGGACTCATTAAATTTTCATTTAAATCACCAATGATTAATACATTGTTTATAGTTTCAAAAGCTCTTTCAATATACTTATTTAGCTTTTTAAAAAAAAAATACAGCAGCAGTTTTTGGGGCTATTCAATGTTCATTTCGTTTTTTAATTCAATTTTAACCCAAATAGATTCGCTGCAATATACTTCTAACTGATGAACTCTTTTTTATGAATTAGTAATTTCGAAAGATATCTCACAATACCCCACCATGGTTTGTTCTATCTTTTTATATGGGACATCATAGTTATCTGTAAACAGTATCTCATCATTTGTAACTAGAGTATCAAGATGAGTTTCCGTAAAATATAACAAATCAAAATCAATAAATGAGTCTTTGATATACTCTGATATATATAAAAAGGGGATGACAATATAATACTCTAAAGGATTTGTATAAATACCGATATGAGCTGCGGAACAGACCAATGGCACTTCTCCACGCAATTAGAACTTTACCCATTGGGGAACCAAACTACTACAACCATGGGGCGTGCCATATTGGTCCGTTAATACTACAATCTGCAAAGTGTCTATTGCTGAAGTAAAATAAGAGAGAAGGAAAGAAGAAAAATGAGAAAGAGAAAAAATCAAAAAAGGAAAAATACTGACGATATTTTTTGCGTCAACTGTGACATGTGGAGTGAAATTTTGGCGAATTACAACACATTTATCACATTTAGAAGGCTGATTATTTAAGGGGTTTATATTCATCTATTATGTTTTGATGACGCCCTTAGTAACAGAGAAGCAAAACTTTAATATAAGCATGAGAAGCTATTGTTATGTGTTACTGCTAAATGGAAAATGTGAACAGATGGGGAAAGAAAAAATCAATAAATATACAATGTATATAGGAAAACATACTAAATAACTATATAAGGACTGAAGTCAACAACTATTATTTCATAAAAAATTATATAAAGAATCTTATGATTTTTTAGATGAACCACTAAACACATTACCTAAACATCACACATAAGATATATATCCAAGTGTTGATGTCATAGAATATAGCTGCTTACATTTCTATCAACAACTCATCGAAAAGAGTTAGATTATTTACTTTCATAAAATCGTCATCATCATCATCTACACCATCATCCTAACCACCAACATCGTCATCATCACAATCATAATCATCATCTTCAACATAATCATCAATATTGATAAATTTACTCAAAGTATGATTATATTTAGTCTTAAAATGACCCTTCAGAGTATTATAAAGATATGAAAACAACATGTTCTTATTATCATCAACATCATCATCATCAGCAGCAGCAGCAGCAGCAGCAGCAGCAGCATCAATAACAAGCATATCTTACTTACCATTCACATTCCGTATCACCATCAACATCATCATCATAATTATCATCAGTATCAGTTATAACTTATTTACCTTTCATAAAATCATCATTTAATCATTGTTATCATAATCATCATTATCTTCAACAATTTTTTTTTGTATCATCATCATCATCCTTTTCATTGAAATCATAATATCATAATTATTATAATCAATAATATTTTTATCATATTTACATTTCATTAATATAATAATAATCATCATTATCATCATCATCATCACCATTATCATCATCATTTTCACTATCAGTTGTATCATTTTTACACTTCATCATTATCACCATCTTTTATCAATAATACTTAAATTATAATAACCTCTCATCAACATCATTATTATCATAGTCATCATTATTATTAATAACATTATGATAGTATCATCACCATAATCATCAAATTCATTATTATCAATACTAGCATATAATATTTACATTTCATCAATATCATCATCAGCAGCAACGACACTATGACTGCTATTACATTAGTGTTACGTTCAATATGTGTGTTATGAATATAACAATGATTACAGTTACATCAGGATATGGACATTGAAGCCGGCAGTTTGCGAGGCGAGTATGTCTACTATTGTTTATTGTATTTGATAATGGTGTAAAACAAATGTATGTGTATTTTTTCTCGTGATCGTCAATTTTACTCAACCCTCTGTTCCATGACTTATAGCTGTAAATATGTCTTGAAATGTACCAGCAGCCACCATTTCAAGCCTATATTAAAAAATATATGAGGGAGCATATACCCCCTAGACTGCCCGGGCCTACACATCCAACTTAAGCCAGCTACGCCCCTGCGTCATTAAACTGAATTGACCAATCAGTAAAAATATTTAATTTTCAATTTGAAATTATACCATCGTTCAGAACTTGAAGATTTTAAAGTAATATACTTTTTTGTCGTATCGGTGTAATTATATGCATATTCATCACATGGATATTCATTTTAAAATTGATTCTACTTTTCAAACATTCACAATTATTATTTATTTATGTCATACTGTCTTTAATTATGACACAAAATGATACAATAAGGTCATTAAAAATGCTTGGTTGAATCAACAATAATTGGTCATTGAAATCAAACTACTTGAAAGTACTGATAGCTGGTCTTTAATAAATATTCATACGCCTTCCTTTGATTAATATTATTATAGTTTTTAGTTTATTTTATCCAACTTTTTAAAGAAAAAACATATCACAATGATACAATATTTTTATTGTTTGATTTGGTTTTGCTTGATTTTATTAAGTACACGAAAAAAATGAAATTCTGCGAATAAAAAGTAGCCCCTGTCGCGTAGTACCACTGCAAAGCTTGATCACGACGACATTAACCCGGATAAAAACATATGGCTTGAGTTAATTAACATAAAATGGAGACGTATATATAGATATACTTATGTCATCAAGATAGAAAAAAAACATAAAGGTGCAATGATTGTAACATCAAAGTGGCTAACGTGACAGGGCATGAACGCATCTGATGATAATGATGCAAGTTCAGTTCTAAATCTATAGTATACTACACACACTTTACTTTCGAGCTAAAAAGAATAAGTAGCGCATTGTATATTTGTTAAAGAGAACAATTGAATATACTTCTCGATGTAAGTGTGTTGTGCAGTTTCGTACCAACGCAATCGTTATATATATATATATATATATATATATATATATATATCTTTTTATTCATCCACACATCTAGCATCCACCCAACATCCATCATCCAACCTTCCATATTTGTCGATATCCGTGGCCGAGTGGTCTAAGGCGCCGTCTCAAGATCACTTACCTCTCACCGCTAAAGTCGTAGGTTCGAGTCCCGCCCTCTTCAAAAATTTTATGTGAAAAAGTTTCCAGTTACTAGCGGAAGGACGGTGGTTTTACACAGTCTGGCACAGCCTGAGGTCTTCCAGTAAAACTGAATATGCCATATATAACCTGAAATGTGTTGAAAATGGCGTTAAATCCCATTAAAGAAATTATATATATTTAATCATTTATTCATTCTGTTTACCCTGAACTGGAAGGAGAAGAAATACGTATTTAACTATCCTGCTAATTTGTTTTTCACATTCACCTCTTTCTCTTTTCAGATAATGTTTGTAATGTTTAAATTAATCATATACAGTTCGTTTACCAAATCAAGCAAGTTCTAAAGAAAACAGTGCGAAGGTAAGGTTGTTGTATATCTAATGCGTACCTGCACATTGTTTTAACGAATTTGGTATATACATATATATATAAGATTTATATGATACAACCATACTACCATGTTAAACCTTAATCCAAATAATTAGATTATGGATACGCGTCATTCATACTGCCCTACCAAATGAATTCAAATATTTACTTAAATCAGAAGTTGCTTTTGATTATAAATAAGAACAAATATGTGCTCTAATGTATTTACTACGAGATGTCTAGTGTAAGAGAGTCTGTACAAGATTGACCAGCAGTCGTATCTGAGAAGTTTATCGGTATATTGACTGACACATGATCTAGGCGGGACTACCATACTATTGCAATGTGCTAAATTCTATGAACTGCATATGCTTTGATTTTGAATATTACAAGTTATAAATTATACCATCCTACGTATAGTCCTCTAGCCGCAATTTTTTTCACACAGCGAAAATATCTGTACGTGCAGGCCAATACATCTATGGGAAATGCAGTGTAGGATTCCTACCAGTATGTGATTCAATTATCTAGAAGGCTAAATATTAGCATCGCTTAATACCAATACAATTGATCAAAGCACTACAGTGCTGATGGGGGCGGAGCATATAAAATATAAAATGTCGTTATTGTTTTAGACAAACGGGTCAGTTTGAATACGTTGAAGTAGAATAGTCCCGATTACCTTTGATTCTTATACAGGGTACAAAATCTACATGTTCTATGCTTAACGTTGACCCTTTCCTCGAATAAGCCAAAAGAATGTAACTAAATGGTTTACGGCCTTTGAAAGTGTATTTTCTGCTATAGTAGGAATATCAACTGTTAAATTTGGCAAATGTCCAACTTCAAGATATTAGTTCAACTTAATGATATGAGATTTGTATCTTCAACTCAACTCGTGATATTTTCAGAAATGACAAGCTTTCTATCATATATAAAATATCAAAGTGCTCTGAATCTAGCACGATGAATTCCACTTTGAGTATATTCATTTACTATTTTCTTTATTGATTTCTCTAGCACAACAGTGAAACAATTCGTTTAAAAGACGAAAAGCAGAAATGTGTATGTCGACATAAATAATTGATTCTTACATTTATATTTTCTGGGGCCCTATATCACCCCATAAACGGAACCGCACTAGCCAATATGTTATGGCGCCGATTTTTAGACACATCTGGATGTTTGCGTATTTTTGCTACGGAAACACAAATGCTTTAACTCTTATGTGTTTAAATGGAAATTATCTTCCGTTCCAATTATTGGAAATATATGAAATATTTACTAAACAAAAAAAACAACAGCACTGACATTATTCATAACTCGATTAATCTCGATTAATCTCGAATTCTTTTTAGGAATACAAGTCTGTTTTTAAACATTTGGGAGAAACTGCAAGTCACGTGACTGACATTAGCATATCTCTAATTTAGAACGAGTATTGATTATTTACTGGAATAAGCAAGGAACTATGTAAGTATAGTTCCTTGGCATAAGGGACAGATCTAGAAAAGTTTCGTTCCCGTTTTCAATGAAATATAGTAAATATATTTACGACTAATTGTTAAAAACGCAGTTGTCTGTCTTGAATTGCTGTCCAAGATGGCGTCCTGAAAAATCTTTTGGTCACGTGACCATAGATCAGCGCGTCTGTATTCATGCGTTTTAATTCCTGTGTGCTGATTAATAGCACTGAATATAAACTTGGAATTTATCCGATACACAATTGTTTATAGGTATAAATCGTCGCTGTCTGTTATAATATTAATGTTTTCGTTGAAATAGGCGAATCTACTGTTTAAAGTGAGTTCGAACGCTTATCAGGGGGTGGAACTATTTGATGGTGGTTGTCAGGTATGCATTAACACGATACACGGTTGTAGATTTGCGGTATAGGAAAATAATCATGTTAGCTCTGAGAGCAGTTGCTAAAGCACCGCCCCCAATAAATGTAATATAATGAACGGATGACATGTTCTATCGACGATAGTAAAAATGGTGCACTTATTATAAACAACACGGGAGAGATGTCATATTCTCCGATGGTAACAAAAATGGCACACCCATACAGTGGAGAGATTGCAGGTGATAATGTTTCAACACATAGACGGGAGCGATCAGTTAAAGTTAAACTTATTTATTTGACTTCAATTGTGAAACAAGTTCTTACAACTTAGGCAAATCACGCTCGGAGTATATGCGGAAAAGTGTCTTGCTCAAGGACACTACACATAGCAGTGGCGGAGGATTTAACTCACGACCCTCCGATCATGGGTTCGGTGCTCTACCACTGGACCACGCGCTCCACTACAGATTACAGATTCCACACATGATAAAAAATGGTACACCAATACAATGAAGAGATTGCATATGATAGAAAAAATGGTGCATACATACAATGGAGAGATTGCAGATGATAACAAATAGGTGCACGCATACAATGGAGAGATTGCAGCTGACAACATACAATGGAGAGATTGCAGATGACAACAAAACATAGGCTACAATGGAGAGGTTGCAGATGATAACAAAATAGGTCCACCCATACAATGGAGAGAGTGCAGATCACAACAAAACATAGGCTATAATTGAGAGATTGCAGATAGTAACAAAATAGGTGCACGCATACAATGGAGAAATTGCAGATGACAACAAAACATAGGCTACAATTGAGAGATTGCAGATATTAACAAAATAGGTGCACCTACACAATGGAGAGATTGCAGATGATAACAAACCATACAATGGAGAGATTGCAGATGACATCAAAACATAGGATACAATGGAGAGATTGCAGATGATAACAAAATAGGTGCACGCATACAATGGATAGATGATAACAGATGATAACAAAACATAGGCTACAATGGAGAGATTGCAGATGATAAAAAATAGGTGCACGCATACAATGGAGAGATTGCAGATGATATCAAAACATACAATGTAGAGATTGCAGATGATAACAAAACATACAATGGAGAAATTGCAGATGATACCAAAACATACAATGGAAAGATTACAGACAATAACAAAAAGCTTGCACTATACAATGGAGAGATTGCATGTGATAACCAAAAAAGGAACACACATATAATTGAGAGATTGCAGATGATACCAAAACATACAATGTAGAGATTGCAGATGATAACAAAACATACAATGGAGAGATTGCAGATGATAACAAAACATACAATGGAAAGATTGCAGACAATAACAAAAAGCTTGCACCATACAATGGAGAGATTGCATGTGATAATAAAACCGGTGCACCATACAATGGAGAGATTGCAGATGATAATAAAACCGGTGCACCATACAATGGAGAGATTGCAGATGATAATAAAACCAGTGCGAGATTGCTCTCGATTCCACAGATAACTAAAACGGTGTACCAATAAGGGCTACAACGGAGAGATTGCACATTTCACATATGATAAGCAGTCGTCGAACATTGAGGCCCTCCCAGGGGGTCCCTGTTCGCTTGATCTCTTAAAGTAATGCCTGTTGTTTTCCAGATCTCCAAAAATATTTGCCAAAGTTCCCCAAAAGTATTTTGTCCATGTTTCCCAGATCTCTAAGAGTATTTCAACTGTTCCCAAGATCTCCAAAAGTTTTAAACATAGTTCCCTGAAAGTACCAAATAGTCCTTAAGTAAAACGTCTACTATAGTCCTCTCTATTATTATTTACACATCATCATAATAACCAAAATCCATGGACTGTCTTCTTTTCCTTGTCTTTTCTGCAGGCAAATCAGGCTCATCCTCTACATCTCTTGTCTCTGTATGTCAAACGTCTTGACAAGGGCAGTTTGAATATGTAAATAATCCTCATCATTAAGTTCAATGAAGTCGTGTTTGGCTTCACAAGAGAGGACACATGTATATCTTCAGGTGAAATGCCCAAATTTGACCCCTGCAACACGACTTCTACAACCCTTTCAGAAGACCCCTATAGTAACAATGTTTCATTTAAAATATGTATGGTCTATGGCTTGAACTTTCAGAGAAAATGTGTTTTTTATGTTTCCTTAAAAAATGTGCTTGTAAGTCCTGTGGCAGGGAGCATTTGTGGTTCAATCACGGTGGTTCAAGAACTTGTCCGAGATTTTGTGGTTATACAAATGCTGTGCGAGTTTGGTTAAGATTCTTTGAAAAATGTGGGGGATGCTAACACTTCTACAAAAAAAGGTTAACGGACGGACGACGGACAATTTACCACGACATAAGCCCTGCTGGCCTTTGGCAAGTAGAGCCAAAGAAGTTATCAAGGGAAGGACAGAAGAGATAAAAAAAAATGAACAACTGAACGGTTAATTTACAAAAGGCAATACATAAACATAAATAATTGACTATAGTGTGTAAACACGATCTAATAAATAAAAAATAAGTTGTCTAGTGGGATTGAACACCTGTCCTAACGATCCGAAATCGACGACGATAACCACTTTACTATTTTGCTAGTAAGCATCAAAATTGTAAATATATCTTTTTTTCGGATTTACCATCCAAAATTTATTTCGGGTACAAACGATTATGGAATGAAGTTGTGCAGGGCCTTAGACTAACACATTGCAATAAACCTCCAAAGCTGTTAAAAGCTGTTTCAAGCAGTTAACATCTCATTTTAAAAGTAAATTATGATCAAGTATAGAAATTATACATAATATCAGTGACTTAATTACAGAGACTGGCAGGATAATAGCAATATAATGTACACGGCACTTTTAGTATTTCTTAAATCTCTTCGAATCTGTGTCTGAATTAAACCATTTTGGTACCAAAGTAAAGCTGATAAAAATGATGACTAATTCCAATCTATCTAATATATATAAATATTTGTTCTGAATTTAAATTATTATGGACTGAAATCGAAATATGTTGAAATTTTCACTTTTTTTTTTTTTTTTTTTTTAAAAACGTCTTGATTAACAGTCAAAAAACGTAGACTGGCTACTGTATGCAGGTTATTCAAATCTGCGAACACTATAGGGGAATTCCGATTGCTTATCAACAAGAAGCGAAGACACTCACGCTCAGTCCCATTCTGGCAGGTATTTCCTGCATCAGAAGTTAACATTGTTTACATATCTTTATGGTATTATAATGTTTGTTCAGCTTCAATGTTTATTTACGAATAAAAAGTGTTTTTGCAAGGCTGCTCTAACCTCTATCTGTAACCAATCAATCTGATCACCTCGGCCTTTATGCTACGCAATAGACGGAGGATACGGAAATACCCGATGTTTCACGATTGGTAACCAATGAAAATCATACGGGCTGAATTTCCGGCCCAAATATTGACATTCTTAGATAAATTACATTTTTTTATTTACGTATTTTTAAAAAATAAGACAACATTCATACTTTTTAAAAACGTGCTAAACGATTAATACGTGCATAAAATAATAGAATGTGCCCCAACGGAAATGGACGCCAATTGCAGCAGGAGTCACAGTCAAGGTACGTAGACTGGCTACTGCATGTAGGTTACTATCAATCGCCAATGAAAAAGCAGGGAATTCTGCACCTGTCCCACAATTCATTGCAATTGAACGCGTACTAAACGATGACGTCATTCAAATCATCCAATCAACGTACTCAAATATGGGTTTCCCAACATTGCTATTTGTTATTTTGTGGACCAGTGTGGGGCTGTCATACGCAAAACGCTATTACGAAATCAACTATTAATAGCAAAGTAGTCTGTAAAATTCCACGAATTATGAGCTACGACGCTTTTGCTTTACAATAGTCTAAGTATATTGCTAAGTATCAGTAATTATAATTATTAAAGAACAGCAAAAGAAATAGTAAAGAACTACCGGGGTAAGTCTCATTGAAGCCAGACATGTAGACTCCATAGAAAAACAAATTCTAGCATACACCACATCACTTCCTTTGAAGAAACCTCCTCTTGCATCAAGGAAGTCGAGGCCACGTTACTTATCCCTAGTTAGCATTTACTATGTGGAACCCATCTGCTAAGTCCAACACAAGCAAAATTGAATCAGTGCGGCGCAGAGCTGCTTGTTTTGTCACCAGTGACTATAGCCGAAATAGTAGCATTGCCACTATGCTTCAGCACTGAGGTTGGGTGGACTCTGCCCATCTAGCATCAGTCTATGAACTCCCTCTCAGTCAGCCTTATCAATGCACTATACATCAAGGTATTCCAGGCAAGAATGGTTGCAAAGATAGAATGATCAGATTAATGATAATTTTAACTGCACACTAGGCCCACTCTCACATATACTATATATATTTAAAAATGTGTGATTATGCTCCAGAGTAGAGCCCTGCACAGTACCAGTGACATCTACAGAGACTCAGAAGCAGGTGCTTCTCACAAGAACATGTAAACACCTATTGTTCTCAATCACATTACCGTGATCTCCACGAGAATGGCGTTGTGTGCAATGGTACAAACGATTATATTGTTAAGTGGAAATGGCTATCTTCTACTATAATTATTTTGTTATGACAGAATATATTGTTGAACTTGGATGATATAAAATTTTGTTATAATATTATTCTTTCCCCCCAACTATTCCTTTATGTTATAACTGAACTAGTGATTTAATTACTGATGCTGTTTATATCATACTGGAAAATGGATGGTGAACGTGTTGATTTTAACATTATGGTCATTCTTAAGAGTCAGTATTCAAAAACACTGGAAATCAATATCTGGTGTAATAAAATATAGAAACATTTCAAAATTATGTGGAATATGCCCCTTATGACTTTATTTTCCTGAAAACATATTCTTCAAAATGGCCGAAGATGACGGTATAATTTGATCACATGACTCTCGGTCAGGCCTGTGTTTATAAATAGCTACTTTAGCAGAAGAAGGACCTACCTGTGAAATATTTGGCTCATTTAATCAGACCCACATCCGTTCCTCAAAGGTCAGGGTGTTTGACAACACTTTGAGTCTGTGTGAGATTTATTGTTCGGTGTCTAACTTTGTCATGCATAGATGCATTTTATAAATACTTGCTACAAAGGATCAACATAACATGATGACATGTCCCGCGTAACACCAAGACTCCCAATTCTAAGGGCAAGGTCATACTATAACTTTGTTTGACAACACTTTCAATCTGTTAGAGATTTCGTGTCTGGTCTGTAACTTTGTCACCTATGGATAAATTTCAAAATAACTTGGCTCAATTCATCAGCATTGCATGATGACATGTTGCGCGTAAGACTCACACCCATACCTCAAAGGACAAGGTCACACTTGAGTTTGTTTGACAACACTTTGAGTCTGTGTGAGATTTCGTGTCTGGTCCTTAACTTTGTCATCAGACATGGATTGATTTCAAAAATGCTTGGCTCATTTGATCAACATAACATGATGAAGTGTTGTGTGTAAAGGTCAAGGTCACAACTTTGAGTTTGTTTGAGATTTCAAGTCTGGTCTGTAACTTTACACTTGGCTTAATTGATCGATTGATCAACATGACATGACCACGTGTAGCGTGTAAGACCCGCAACCTTTCCTCAATGGTCAAGGTCACGCTTTCAGTTTGTTTGATATTTCATGTCTGGTCTGGAACTTTGTCTCACTTGGATGGATCTTGAAATAACTTGATACAAGTGATCAACATGTCATGATGATGTGTCACCTGCATTTACCTGTAGCAATACCCAGACCTTTACATCAGATGTCAAGGTCACATTTTAATGTAAAAAACATAAAATTGCATGTCTAGTCTGAAACATCAGTCCATTACTCTTGATATTCATGGATACATTTAAATCTCTATCTATTATTAAATATATTGTTATTTTCACAGACCATTTGGGGACATGTGACACTTACCAACTGGTGACTATTCTGGTTTTTCTATGATTTCTGTCCATTTTTCCTTAAAATCACTATGCAAAATAAAAACTTAGACAAAAAAAATAGCCACCTACTTACCCACATAAAAAATATTGGGTTTGAGCACAGCAAACAAATATTTTTTTAAGGATGGCCTAATAATAAATTATTTGTTATCGTTTGAAAAAATTCATTTTATTACTGTTAATTAGTAACAGTTGTTAACATTTATTTGACCATTTCTTATCATCTGCTCCTTATTATTGTAGATTAAAATAACCGATCTTGATCTCCCAAATTATTTTTAAAATGAAACAAGCTTGTAGCCTAAAAAAATTTAAACAGTCAAATTCAAGGTAAACTTTAAAAATTTCTTCTTACTATCGAAAGCACTGGGAGAGAAATGGTGAGCATGAATATGGACATATATGGGTCCTTTATAAAAATTGTGATTTGCATGTTTGCATGTCCCTTGGTCTCACTGTTTGGCGGGGTTGGGGGGGGGGGGGGGGGGCGCTAATAAGATTTAGTGCATTAGTAAACAATTCACATTTTCGACTTCTTCTCAAAAACCGTAAGCTCAATTGTAATGAAATGTTGTATGCACCTTTGATACCTAAGGGTAAATTAAATCAAAATTGTGAATTACATGGTCCCCACCCCCCTGGGGCCTTAGGGGTGGGGCCAAAACAGTCAAATTTAAGGTAAACTTTAAAAATCTTCTTAATATAGGAAATATTGGGAAACAAATGGTGAGCATGATTATTGACACATATGGGTTCTTTATAAAAATTGTGAAATGCATGTCGCTATGTGTCGCGGTTTGGCCCCGTGGGTGGGCCTAACAATTTTTAGTGCATCCGTAAACAATTAACATTTTTGAAAAACCGTTAGATCAATTGTAAGAAATATTGTATGCAGCTTTGATACATCGTATTTTACCAGGGGGCGATGTTAACGAGAAACTATGATACTATATTAAATAAAACGAACCTAAACAAAAGCTGATACTTCATAGTATATGTGTACAGATTTTTGATAATTTGTGCCAGATGTCAAATAAGAGGCCCATGGGCCTGAAGGGTCACCTGATTATCAAAAAAACTCTTGCTTTTACATATGTCAATTTGTGTAAATTGCATATTTCAAATTATAGTACTAGTATTATTGTCTATCCAAAGAAAATGTTTAATGTGAAAAAGGGCTTTCTTTTTAGTTTGTTACCAATAGTAATTTTTGTAATTCTATATATTGTAACCTACAGAGTCACCTAGCGTCTTAATTTTTCTAATTTCAACATTTACTGACCAATGACGTCAAGCGTTGCTGTCTTTTCATGCCTCAACAAAACCAACTACTGCTCTCTTTAAAAGTAGCTTATATTATTATAATGACCACTATTCAGTATTATGTGAAACTGACTTATTTCCATAAATCTGACTTTTTGAAAGAAAATAAAGTTTGCATTTAGTAAGTAACCCAAAAACACATGCACATCAATTGATTTAAAATAAATATTGCTGATAGACCTTGGCTCTCTCCATAAAACTACAGGTCACAATATAGAATGAATGTAGAACAGCTCAATAGCGGATTTACACCCGATGCAACCCCCTCTTCCCCCCACCCTTAAAAAGTAACATGTATAGTTAAATTGATTTGAATTCGGCACTAGTAACGGCCAAAAACATAGCATGCCCCTTTAAATTGCATTTATTCTCTCCCCAAAAATCAGGACTTTCCCCCTGCCTAGATACACACATGTGTTGAACTATGATATCATGAATGCACTGCAAATGCTAATACATCACCTTTGCTACATAAGCGTAGTAGAGAAGATGCAACCCTTTCCAGTTTTGAGGGAGAATGGCCTCTATTTTCAGGAAAAGAAACAAGAATAACATTATTTTCCAAAAACAATCCTTAAGTTAATAGTTTACAAAAGGCGTGTCCTTGTGTGTTTTTAGCTCACCTCAGCCGAAGGCTCACAGGTGAGCTTTTGTGATCGCCTGGTGTCCGTCGTCTGTCGTCCGTCGTTAACTTTTAGCTTCTAACAACTTCTCCTCTGAAACCACTGGGCCAATTTTGATATAACTTCACAGAAATGTTCCTTGGGTGACCCTCTACCAAGTTTGTTCAAGCCATCTTGATTTGTCAAAAAACATGGCCGCCAGGGGGTGGGGCAAGTTTAATTAGTAAAATCTTAAAAAATCTTCTTGCCAGAAACTTCTTGCTTGATTTAAAATAATTTCACAGAAATGTTTCTTGGGTGACCCTCTACCAAGTTTGTTCAAGCCATCTTGATTCGTCAAAAAACATGGCGGCCAGGGGGGTGGGGCTAGTTTACTATATAAGCTAAAGTAAAAACTTAAAAAAATCTTCTTGTCAGAAACTACTGGCTCGATTTTAAAATAATTTCACAGAAATGTTCCTTGTTCAAGCCATCTTGATTCATCAAAAAACATGGCGGCCAGATGGTGGGGTTAGTTTACTATATAAGCTATAGTAAAAACTTAAAAAATCTTCTTGTCAGAAACTACTGGCTCGATTTTAAAATAATTTCACAGAATTGTTCCTTGGGAGACCCTCTACCAAGTTTGTTCAAGCCATCTTGATTCGTCAAAAAACATGGCAGCTAGGGGGTGGGGTTTGTTTACTATATAAGCTATAGTAAAAACTTAAAAAAGCTTCTTGTCAGAAAATACTGGCTCGATTTTAATTTCACAGAAATGATCCTTGGGTGACCCTCTACCAAGTTTGTTCAAGCCATCTTGATTCGTCAAAAAACATGGCTGCCAGGGGACGGGGCAAGTTTAATAAGTAAAAACTTAAAAAATCTTCTAATCAGAAACTACTGGCTCGATTTTAAAATAATTTCACAGAAATGTTCCGTGGAGGACCCTTCACCAAGTTCGTTCAAACCGTAGTGATTCGTAAAAAAACATGGCGGCCAGGGGGTGGGGTTAGTTTACTATATAAACTATAGTAAAAACTTAAAAAATCTTCTTGTCAGAAACCACCGGATCGATTTTAAAACAATTTCACAGAAATATTCCTTGGGTGACCCTTTACCAAGTTTGTTCAAGCCGTTGTAATTTGTTAAAAAACATGACCGCCACAGTGAGGTGCTTGTTTACTATATAGGCAGCCATAGTAAAAACTTCAAAAGCCTTCTTAATTGTCAGAATCTACTGACCTGATTTCGATGTAATTTCATTGACATTTACCATGGGTGAACCTCTACCAAGTTTGAACTCTTCTACGCATCTGTTACATTTTCAAAACAAATCAAAATTCTAACTAAGTACTTGCCCATCACATTTTTCTGGAATTTTTAGTGTACATGTTTATATAATCTACTTAAGTTGGGTGACTCAAGGTCAGTAAGGTGAGCCTTATAGGGCCATCTTCGCCATCTTGTTCATTCTTTTATCCTTGTTCAGTTTTCTTATGGAAAAGAACAAATGCATTTGAAACTAACTATCTATCTATCTCTCAATTCTGCTGCACACCCTCTCGGGTAATTTGGAGCAGTCATTGCTAGTTATTGCATTTGCAACTAACTAGTCGTTGTATATTGTGACATCTCGATTAAGATGCATTTGCAGAAGCTTGTTTTCAGGTTCATTCTACCTTGTACCTTTATATCTATAAAACAAAGAAAAAATATTGCTTTTACCATTTTAAAAGAACTATTCACTGCTACCTAAAGCTATTTTTGACCATTGTGTTACCACTAGGTGATGTCATCTAGGGAAACTTGTTGATTAACGGCTTACTCTGATTTATTTCTTTTCCCTTACCATATGGAGCAGTCATTTTTCAAAGTATCAGCGTTTAAGCCACCTAGCAACTTAATTTAGAAGTGTCAATATCACTAACTTGTAAATTCTAACGTACAACTTGCACATTTTATACACACTGCAAACAAAGGTGACTTCTCAGTGAATGCAATATGTAAATTACAATTCGCAATTTCAATATTACATGCATGAAAGTAAGACGTTGGCATTTGAGTAAATGGAATTTATATTATCCAGTTGCAAAATACAATTTACACACATGGAAGTTAAAACTGTCGTTCAAATAAATGTTATTCATAATAACCAATCTAACTAATACAATAAAGCAATTTGAATTATGATGGATAATACCCTCCATAGGGGATATTTCTGATGTTTAGACCGTGTTCTTCACATTTTTATATAATCATTAATTCCATGATTGCATTTTAAATTTCAGATTTTCACTGATCTTGAAAAGATAAAACAATGGGGAAAATCCAGAGTAAAGTAAGAAGGTACGATTGTGAAAATAATTTAATTGTAAGTCAGAAAAAGGTAAAAATCAAACCTAAACCAGGTATGAAGGTTACAATTGAATATGACAGAGGAGAAGTGGGAATAAAGTCAAATTCAGTGAATAGCATAGCTGTGTGCGAGCAAGACAAAATGTGCAATAGTGAATGTGCCTATTCCAGGTACCATGATACATGTACAACTAGGTTCAAGCATGAGGCGACTGAACAAGAAAAAATACAAGCCCACGAAACAATTGTTACTCAACCCAACAAAACTCAGCTTTATTCGGGAGTTTATGATTCTGGCTACACCAGTTGCATTGTTACCTCCTCATCTCCGAAAAATTATTTACCTGTTGATAGTTTTAATAGGCAAAAAAATGAATCAAAAACAGAAGAATTGAAAGTATTGAAAATAAAAGAAAATGGGGAGGAAAAAGTCAACAGAAACATAGTAGATAGTAAAGTAGGACTTGAGGAACACCATAACAGATCAGCAAAAGATGAGTCTCCACTAGAACTTGAGAAACCTAATGAAATATGTAAAGAAAAAGTACCTGCAGTATTGAAAAGAGCAGAGCTTTGTATCCAATCTAAACTTGATGAAATAACTCCATATGAGAAAAAAAAATGACAAAAAATAAAGTGACAGATTTGAAACAAAACCAGCAACCAGTTAATGTAGACAATAATACATTGACTCCGGACTGATCCCAAAGCTTGAATAACAGTTCATTGTACACTTGCAAATCCAAAACAGTCGACTCGGATACCTTGCCAACACATGATGACAGTGAAATACTGTCTAATGAGACACCTGTTGATAAAATGTTACGGCTAAGAGGCCCTGAAGATGATGTTGAATTGCATCAAGCACAGTTATTGATTTTGCCATGTCCTTATGATTCTAATGAAACGAGAGTTAAAAATGTTTTCCCTGATGTCTCACAATCAGTTAATGAGGATAGAGATGCATCGGACAGTCTAGATAAGTCAAACTTTGAGTCACAGTTGCTGATGAAATCTTGTACAGGCTATCCAGATACATCAGACTTTTCAACAAGAAACGTAGAAGGGTCCTCATCAATGTATAGTCAATCCACAGACTCAGGTCATGTTGATTGTGAATTTGAAACATCCAATAGCAATAAAAGTTTGGACACAAACATGAAAGAAATCACCAAAGTAACTCCAACCGAATCAGTTGTGGAGGTCAGAAAAAATGACAACATTGAAAAAGATAAGATGGAAAATGATACTTTTAATCAAAATAAAGATTTGCTTGGTACAGTAGAAGACACAATGACAGAAGAGAAAGGTTCACCATTGCCTGGGTTTTGTGGTGATCATCATGAAGAAGACAAGAGAGTCTGTATTATTGCAGAAAATGAAAAGCAACTCACGCTGTTGAAGCCTACTGGATTAGTTGGAGTCTTGCAACACAGTCTTTGTAAATCCTTTTGTTTGACAATTAATTTTGTCAGGTCTGAACTTTTGTATAGGGTGTTGATGCCATTTTATACCTGGACTCCTTATCAACTGAAAGAAATGGAGTATATTACACATAATGAAATCAGTTTGATCAAAGCAGTTGAAAATGACAAAAAGCTTGAAATATGTCCTGTTATTAATAGAAGTCCATTTGAAATTGCTGGTGATATTGAGAGCGTATCCAAAAACTCTGGTGATGAAATAATAAAAAATAAACAGCTACAAGATTGTTCACTTGTTAATTCTATTGAATCTGAAAGTTCAACAAGTAATAAAAAATCGGAAAACTGCCGACAAAGCAAAAATGAAAAATTAGATGATGTGATACAGATAGCTTCTTTTCCTCCTGAAAAAGCTGAACGGTACATTGAAATATATGGTATAAAATGGATGGAAGCTGAATGCAAGGAAATTGAAAATTCTCCAAAAAACAAGCACATTTTACTAGAATGCGAAACCGTTGAAAGCACACTAAAAAATTTTGGTCAAAGAGTTTCACCAATAAGTGAGAATGTCACAAAAATTGAAGAAATTGTATTTGATACATCGGAGATGAAAAGTGGTGATGAAAAATACCAGAAAATTAATGGTACAACAACAATGCCGAATACATGTTGTGAGGATTTACCAAGAAAACAGCAGGATACTGGTGACACAGTAAATGAAGCTGACTTCATTGCAATTTTTCATTCAGAAAAAGATGGTAAAGCGAAACAGAGGCAGAAAAAGTCAAAGATCAATAGGAAAGCCAACCAAAGAAAACGTGAATCTGAAGCTTTGACAATGGGTACAGATGAAAGAAATGTGTCATCAAATGGATCTACTGAAGACAGTTATTTACAGAAGTGTAGAACAACTAAAAAAAGAAAAAGAAAAAAACTTACAGGAGCAACTTGTTTGAGAAACTCTGCTGGCAATACAAGTTTCCTGGAACATACACCTGATTTTGTAAGTGAAGAAGATTGTTTAAATTCGCCAAAAGACTTCAAATGTTTGATGAAGAGATTGAACATTGGCTTGAAACATTTGAAAGATGAAAGTATTGATTTCTTACATGCTGGACATAGAACACCAAAAAAAGAGTTGTGTGACTCGATTCGTCAATCTTTGTCAAAAATAAAAACAGATGGCAAGGCTTGGATGAAATATGGACTGAAGATGCATCCAATGTCTACCTTGCCAAAATATACTCCAAATACAATATATAGTAAGACAAATGACCATACATCTGAGAATATGAATTCTGATGATATCAGAGGAGAAATGCCATTGTCATTTGAAGATTCTGGTATTTATCTGGAAATAGACTCATTGATGAATTTAAACAAATCTTCAACTTTAGCAGTGAGAAATAGTCTCATAGAACTGCAACATAAAAAAGGTCTGAGAAAAACACCGAAATACCACCAAAGTCGTAGAAATAAATTGTCTATTGAGTACAATGTTGATACAGAGAAAAGAAAATTATTAGATATTTTGTTTGAGCTGTTCTTCAACGAACAGCAACTTAACAGGAGAATAAAAAAGATCACAAGGAGTTGGTCACATTTCACACCAGAAGTTTGTGACCAAATTGGTTTTCCTCTCCAGCAGTCTTTCCAGAGACTTCAGTCTGGTCCACCCCTAAGTTTGGAAGAACAAATGGCATATGCATGGTTCAGATTCACATCATTTGCTAATTCCTATACCGGTAATTGCAGTGGTTTAGTTCTTGCACGGAATGGGTTTTACCATGAACAAGATAGAGGCTCTACTGCAACAAGGTGTTATGCTTGTGGAGTCCGTCGTTCTACGTGGAATGACTTGGACAACATTGAGGAAGTTCATCGTAATCTATCTCCAAATTGCCCGCATGTGAATCACAATGATTCTGCATCAGGGAATGTATCTATCACAACAGCTGATCCATCAGAACCCATACCACAAGTGTCTGCATCTAATACTATAGTATCCAACACAGAAGCAAATGTGACATCATCAGGTGCTGAAGGCGGAGGTACCAATGATGACAACTCTCTAGCATCAAAGTTTGAAAGCCTGATACTCCAAGCTGGTCATGGCGATTCTAATGTAAGTGTAAAATTCTTTCTTAAAATTTGTTCCAAAGGTGATATAATTATAAATCAGGATTTTTAAAATTTTATAAAATTGTCTAAAACATATTTTTCCAATTTATCATGCTATATATACTCACTGATCCCATATTGCCAAAACGTCTCACACCACTATTACATTTCCCATAGGGCTCCATTGTAACATTTATGTCCAAAACACAGTGAAAAATTAAATTCTGCAGCATGTGTCTGGGCTCAAATTCTTCATTGGTTCAAGATATGCAATTATAAAGAAAAAAAGTATACCTTGACCAGGTTGTTTTTTTTTAAATTCAATGCTTTTGTGAGACCTATCAATTTCCAGAGTAACGATATGTCAACTATTCGCCCTAGATGCGGTTCGAACCAACAATTCTGAAATGACACAGAACTGTCCAGAAAGCTGGTATCAGAATCAAATTTTTTAGTGGTGATTTCTAAATACTGACCATTTAACTCATGCTAGCAAAAAACAAAACACTGCAGTACAAAGCCCTGAAAAAAGAAGAAAAAGAGAACTAAAGTTTTATTTCTACCTCCTTCATCTGTAGGTCCGGAGTACTCAAGGGAGATAATAGTGGTGTGAGTCCAAAAGGATATCTGTTTAAACATGCTAAAGTAGTATATTGAAAAGGGATTTCGTAACCTATGCTATGTGCCAGAATAAAAAAGATTTCCTGCTTGAAATTGCAACATATTTTATTTTGTGACCTATTGTTTTAGATTTCATTTGATCGGTTATACAGGTTTACACGTAATAAAAATGATTTCATCTGAGAAAGAGTCTGAATAACATAGTAAAGGTCATCGAGCAGTATTTAAGTGCTGTCTATTTTAGATTTGGGAATTCATTACAAATTTAGCACTATAATTTAGATATCAAGTTTGCCATGTTTTCACAGATTTGACATATACCAAATGATTCTGGTTTAATTTATTAAATGATAATGAGATGCTTTTTATCCATTTGTAGCATTATTTTATCTGATATATTAATTCCCTTCAAACTATTTATATGCCTTTAACATGTGTATAAAATGTATAATGAAATCTTTTAAATTTATGCAAACGAAAACTGGTTGAGGATACATGTATATATTTATATTGAAGGTATAACTAAGTGTAGAATGATATAATGTCTTGGACAAGTTTTTGAACTGGCCAAATTTGATAATTAATGTTGGATTTATTGTTCCTTGTATCGTCAAAATCAAGTTATTTGAAGTTATGTGCAATCTAGCACCAACAGTTTTCTTTTGATCTTCACAAAACTTACACAGTATTATATATTTATAAATAATATATTTTGAATGGCAATATTTAAATGTCTGAAGTATGGCCTTTTCTTGGTTTTCTATCCTCTGCCACAGGTGATCGATTTGGGATCAGTATGACCCTCTTGTTAATCAAATAAGAAATAGAAAAAACAAACACAAAAATGTTGCATAATACTTCCCCATAATACTTCCCCATAATATTTGACTTTTGTATAAATATTTAAGGAAGAATATTTGCTAGTTATTGAGTTATCAATACATGCATATATAGTATTTCGCTATTATATAAATCAATTTCATTATACGTAACACTCATGTATGTATCATACGGAAGAATATGTTGTACAGTAACTGTGTACAAATCTGTGATTCTGAGTTACTTTAGCATACAGTTACCCTAATCCAATGTTATTTAGTATGGTTGGTTTAAAAGTCAAGTACATATATGTATATTGTTAAGATACCAATTAACATACATTAGTCATGAATACAGTGTTATTAATAATTATTACATGTCTCGCGTGCATTACATTAATTTATTGTCTAATAAATTTTGTTAAAAATGATAATCTCAGACCGTATGCTGTTGTAAATGAAAATTTATTGAGATTGCAGTGTGTCCTCTGAAATTAAAATATAGGTCACAGTCCTTCAATAAATATATACAGTCAAACTTGCAAATTAACATTCACATCTCTTAAGCATCCATATGTCTTAAGTATCCAGGCCCAATTAGCTCAGTTGGTTACGCATCTGATTATCAATCCAAGGGTCATGTGTTTGAACCCCCGCCCTGAAACAGTCTCCATGATGATTGATATATGACATAGTGTCTCATCATTCGTCTCTCACCGCTGATAGTGGGGAAGTTATCAGTGACCTGTTGAAATGGGGTGTGCTCGAGTACTGGTTAACATTTCAGGATCCCAGGAAACAGTGGTTAGGTTAACTGATTGTCTGTTACGCTGAAGTCATAAAAATGACGCTAAATATTAAATCAATCAATATTCAATGTCTTAAACAGCCACATTTGCTATTTCGTTTTTAATACTTATATATACTTTCAGAGCAGCAGCAAATTACCAGGAAGCTGTATTAGTAGCAACAAACCGTCTTAAAAGGCCATTGTTTTTTCTTTCATTGATTGGCTGTTTAGGACAGGTCACACTGTATCTGTGTGGGTTCTTTAGAGATGACTGACTTCAACCCTCTTATACCTATGTTGAATTGAATTTTTGTTGACTAACATAATCCATAAATGCTATAAGTACTCCGGATGATAATGCATGTTTGAAATTCTGCATACATAATATGATATCCATATTCTCTTTATATTGTAATTTCTAATTACTTCATTATTCCTTAAATAGGAAGACAGACAACCTTCACAGCCAACAGAAGATGCAGAGAATATTCATTTTGGTTCATCAAGCCTCGTCTTATCACATCAGAGTGAGTATGCTGTGGAGGGACGGACTGATGACGGCTACCCAAACAGACCGAGTCGTATGCCTAGATTTGCTACCACAAATACAACAGGTATTTCTTCATTTTAAATATCAATGTCATGAATTAGCTCATGGTTATCATCCTTGATTTTCCAGAAAAGTGGGCCAATCATTACAGTGCATTAAGTGAGTCTTTCATGTTGATCCATTGTTGTTTGGTACCAAATTTTTTAAAAAACATTTCCACTTAAATCAGTTGGGAGAGACAAATGATAATGTGATGCAATGTCGTATATATAAATAATATTGGAGATTGTAGCCAGGTGGGGATTCAAACTGACTATCCCTGGATTGATAGTCGAATGTGCTACTGACTGACCTAATCCTGTGTTTTTGTAAGTTAAATAAGATGGGGCTTGTTGTATCAACATGGAATTTTGTATTAAAGATGAATAATTTTTATGCCACTTCAAAGGTGAAGGTCACACTTTAACTTTGTTTGACAACACTTTCAGTCTGTTTGAGATTTCATGTCCGATCTGTAACTTTGTTTCCTATAAATAAATTTAAAAATAAATTGGCTCAATTCATTCGCATGACATGACAACATGTTGCTTATAAGACCCACACCCGTACATCAAAGGTCAAGGTCACTCTTTGAGTTTGTTTGACAACACCATGAGTCTGTGATTTTGTGTTCGGTCCTTAACTTTGTGATACATGGATGGATTTCAGAAACACTTGGCTTAGTTGATCAACATGATAATTATATGATGAAGTGTCATGTGTAAGACCCAGAACCTTTCCTAAAAGGTCAAGGTCACACTTTCAATTTGTTTGATATTTCGTGTCTGGTCTGTAACTTTGCCTTTAACTTGGCTCAGTGATCAAGATGGCATGATGACTTGTCGCAGGTAAGACCCAGACCCATATCTCAATGGTCGCACTGAGTTTGTTTGACAACACTTACATGTAGTCTGTTTGATTTTTCAAGTTCGGCCTGTATTTTTATCATACATGGATGGATTTCAAAAAACACTTGGAAACTGGAAAAAATGTTTTCTGTCCAATAAATTAAGCTTGTATTGAGCTATTGGAATGAAACTTTGTACATAGTTGCTAATATTAAAACAAAGGTTGGTATTGTTTGAGATTTAGGAGGTCAAAGTCACTTGCTATTACTTAAAATAGAAATAAATGTATTCTACTTCATAACTTTAGAAAAGATCAAGCTATTTGAAAGTAAATGTTATCAAAATAGTTAATTTATATCAGGAGAAAAATTATATTTGCCTTTCTGGGGTCAAGGTCACTGTTGCTAAAATTGAAAAAAAGTTTCCACTCAATAACCAATAACTTGAGGAAGATAGTAGATATTAGAATGAAACTTGGCGTATATGGTGATTGGTTATACAGGATTACTGGTATCAAGCTAATTGTTAATAAAAATAGCAAAATGTTTCGACTCAAAACATCAATTTTGAACGACCCAATGGATCAAAACTCAGTGTGCATGTGTTGGCTACATGGAGAAATGTTGCTGTTGTTTTTTCTAGTAACTATTTATTTAGTCTCAGATTTAGTATTTTTTTCATTTTGTTAATATTTGTGGTGCCCAAAACAAATGTATTGCAACTGGAAAGCCTGGTCTTCATGGCAATTTCATGTCTCTTGTTTATATACGATCTTGAAGACAGAGCTGTCGTGTGAAAGGATCAGTATTCAGACTAGTTATCCCAATAAATCTTATTTTTATATATAAATTTATAACATAATGTACATGTATATCATTACTTATAGGTACACTGACTATGTCAGCATCACAACCATCCACACCAGGAGGACCAACTGGATCACAACCTAACCAAGGACCAGCAGGGAACTCAGCCGGTTTAAACAACGCTGCAGCAATCGTTGTACAATCACCCAAGCACCCAGACTATGCATCACTAGAACGTAGGATTGAATCTTTCACAGGCTCGCCTAGGTATCTTAACCAAACGGCTTTACAGATGGCATCAGCAGGATTTTTCTATGCTGGTTTGTAGATTTTAGGCTTACTTGAGTAAGGCTCTCTGTCCGTCAGGTACACTTTATTGCCTGTATTTTACACTAGATCTTCACCAAACTTGAACCAGTTTATGAACTAGTCAAATATTGGATAATTATTATTGTTATATTTATGACCCTTTAAATGTTAAAAAAGCACTATTTGACCTTGTGTGCACTCAAGCTCTTGAATTTTTCTTTGATCCTCACTAAACTTACACAGAAGTTATGGAAGTGTAATATCTCATAAAAATTTGTAAACTGGCTTATTTCGGAAATAAATATTTGACTTGTGACCCTTGAATTATCAAAAATTATACTATATGATGTGTGCACTGTAGAACCCATGCCGGGTCCGGTTAGCTGAGCCGGTAGCGTGTCTGACTATAAATCCAAGGGTCTTAATTTGAATCCCCGCCCGGCCACAGTCTCTGTGATGATTGAAACACAACATTCCATGTCATTGTCGTTTGTCTATCATCGCTATATCAAGTGGGAAAGTTATCAATTAACTGCAGAAATGGATTTACTAGAGTACTGGTTTACCTTCCGGGATCCCAGGAAAGAATGTTTAGATAAACTAATGATCTGTTCATCCTCGATGACATGACATTTATGCTAAATATTCAATCAATCTAGAACCCATAGTTTTCATGAGATTCTCATTAGACCTCCTTTGAATAGGAAATATCTACCTGTCTAAGCAAGTGCCTGTTTCATGTTTTGAAATATGTTTTGGAAATAAAAATTGGTGAAAAACGTTTTTATGTTTCATTTGATGCCCCTATTGTTATGTTTTGCATGAGTTTTACCTGTTCAACAGGGTATTTCGTCATAAAATTGCCAAATGTTATAAAAGACTTCTTTCTGAAATAAGAATATACAAACAACAAAACTGAAAAGTTTTATTCAGATATTGCAATGTTTTACATGTTTGAGCATCCTTTAGGACAAAAAGGAAAAGTATTCAACTATAATGCAAACATGTAAAAAGCAGTCAATATAATTCAAGGTAACGAGTTTGCTACTATTAATAATATTTAATATTTGCCATTTAGGCTAAACAAAATTGTTTATTTCCAGTTTCCCAACCGACCCTATTTTTGAGTCCGACCCTAATCATTAGTTGAAGATTTTGTGAGAAAAATAAAAACTTATTTTAATTTTCCTCTCTGTGTTCATTCTATTTCTTTTCTATCGTCGATATGGCGGTGTCAGTAATTGGTGTGAGGAGTACAAAATCACAGATTTGCACATTATCCCAACACGGTTCTTTCTACTTATAAACAAATGAGGAAGTAGAGCACTGTTGCATTGAACAATCAAGATAGATCACAAAATACAAAGAAATATTTCCTTAAAATCACCAGGTTTTCAAAAATATCCCACCCTACCTGTTTTTTTTTTCGACCATGAGTGCGGAAACATTTTACATTTTAGTCCTTGGCGCTGAAAAATTCTTCTAAATTGGACCCTGCATCATGTTATGTGGTTAGTTTTGAGTTTGTTGAAAAATGAATGTTCAGTGGTCAATCTTGGCTTTTGTTAATTGTGTTTAAGTCACGCTTAATAAATAATTTCATTTCATTCTTAAGATGAGGTTATTACCTATATTACAGGTGTTGCTGACTTTACAATATGCTATTACTGTGGTGTCGGCTTAAGAGTTTGGAAGCCAGGTTTGTATATCTGGATTACTACTATCTGCACTGACACCACCAACAATGTGCCATTGCCATTAAATATATATGTGGCATCTTCATGTTTTAATTCATGAGCAGACATACATTTTGATATAATTGAACTACTTCGGTAAGCATAATAGTGTTGGGCTATCATGGCAAGCTGTCGTACAGTCTGTCATTTTTGTTTGTAGGGTTTGGAGATTTTAGAACTTTGAACTTGAAGTTCATGAAACTATACACAATATATTTGTCAGGGTTAGACAATGTGTCATGACAAACCCAAAGATTAGTTTTTTCAAAATGAAGGTCCTTTGTCGCTTATACTGAGGATAATTCTGGATGAAAAGATAACAATTATTGGGTTTGGAATTATCATTTAGAGGTGAAAGTTGTCCCTGATGTCAACTATTGGAAAGGTGATATTTTATAATTTAAATTTAATCAGCCTACTTGAATACAGAGACTGGCAGGCTAATATCAATTCAACATACACAGCTGAAATTTCCGGTGACACCATTAGTATTTAATAACTCTTTGAACATTTTTCTACCATGTTTAAATCATAAGGAGTTGAATTGAAAAGTGTTGGAATTTTTATGAAATATCTATTTTTTTAACAAAAAGGTAGTGTATTCGTTTTAACAAAACCTTTTAGCAATTCTATGTATAAAGGTGAAAATGTAAGTTATCAGTTGGTGGCGAAAAATTTCATATTGATATTTAAAGAAGTCTTTTTGTTTATATCTATGTTCAGCAAGTCAACATAGCTTACACATATGCCTGAAAATAGGAAGAAAGACACGATTAAACATAACATTAGGTAAACCTAAAAAATCAACCTAAACCAGATTTACCAAGAAACATTAATTTCATTTTTATTTAATTTATGTTTTTTTTTACGTTTTCTATTTATAAAAACTGCATGATATTTCTTAATCTGAAAGCAATATAAATAAATTTTGCTAAATTAATGACAGTACATTTAGATGTCATTATTAGCATATCCAATTTGTTTAATCTAGACTATTGGCAACAGTAATGGTTTTAAATACTTTTGTCATAAATTCTGATAATACAGGGACAAACAATTAAGAAATGGTATTAATTTTCAATAAAATTCATGTATCAAAATTGACATGTCCTTTCATTTCTCTGAATAGTTCCGTATCTCCCGCATTCTCTGGTAAGATTATAGGAGGATAATCTCAAAGGTGGCAAAACCCACGTGGTTGCTATGGAATGGTGTAAAGTATTTGATCAAGTGGACATGAAAAGACGTATTTGCAACAAGTGCAACGGCTTTCATTTTGTAAATTGTACCTCTCCATACCATAATTGTCTCAACTGAGCACCAAATGCCGTTGCACTTTTTGCAAAAAAAGTTTTTCATGGTCACCTTATATAACGGGAGGTTCACGCCTCCATACAGAGAGAGCGTTCGTCTTTGTCTCGTAAATTTTCATGAAATATTAAGGAATTTGTCTGCAAAAATGTTAGCTGAAGTGGGCACTTCTCCCGAATTTTGCTTCACTCCATAGCATAAAGTTAAGTTGGTTCGCCACCGTTATTTAAATCTTATACGAACAAATAACATCATAATACAGAAGTTACAGTGCACATACTTTCATCCTATGTTGTTCCTTTCCCCAGGTGATGATCCAGCCCTTGAACACACAAGAGTGTACTCCACATGTGAGTATTTGAAAAAACTGAAACGTGATGTTCAGGCTGTCATCAGGAGAAAACAGCAACATGTAAGTACAGCTACAGTGTCTGTTAGCCACCTTTGGCATAAAAATTACGCTTAATATTCAGTCAATCAATCTATGTTAATAAGATAGGAAACAAATACTTTAGTCCTACATATATTACACCTCCGCCATTTAAAGAATTGTGCTGGTCCATAAGTGTTCCCCATGTTCTTCCATCAAATTGGTCACTGATCGATAACTAATAAAGGGTCTATTTATTTAAATAGTTAATATTTTGTGATTACCTGTATAGATAGATATACAGGTATTTGTCAATATCGATCAAGATTTACATGAGTTATTGTCCCTGATTTTAATTTTTTTTTGGGTAAATTTTGCAATGATGTCCAACAAATATTAATTTATTTGAATTGTTAGAACGGTTTAGATGTAAATATCAACTGATGTGATATTGTGGTGTTTGAACTAATACTAAATGTCATATATATATACATAATCTATATAAGGTGAACAAATATTTTGAAAGAGGTATAACCATTAGAAGAGCCTCCGTGACCTACTTGTGCTAAGATTATTGACTTCATAGCTGTTGTTGTAGGCTCAAGCTCAACATGGTCCCCGTGACTTAGTTGTATAAGATTGTATCTCAAGATCATTGACTTCATAGCTGTGGTTGTAGGCTTGAGCTCAACATGGTCACCATGACCTAGTTGTCTAAGACAGTGTCTCAAGATCATTGACTTCATAGCCTAGGTTGTGGGTTCGAGATCAACTTGGTCCCCATGACCTAGTTGTCTAAGATTGTGTCTCAAGATCATTGACTTTATAGCTGTAGTTGTAGGCTCGAGCTCAACATGATCCCCGTGATTTAGTTGTATTAGATTGTGTCTCAAGATCACCATGACCTAGTTGTCTAAGACAGTGTCTCAAGATCATTGACTTCACAGCTGTGGTTGTGGGTTTGAGCTCAACTTGGTTCCTGTGACTTAACTGTCTAAGATAGTGTCTCAAGATCATTGACTTCATAGCCTAAGTTGTGGGTTCAAGATCAACTTTGTCTCCATGACCTAGTTGTCTAAGATTGTGTCACATGATCATTGACTTCAAAGCTGTTGTTGTGGGTTCAAGCTCAACTTGGTCACCATGACCTAGTTGTCTAAGACAGTGTCTCAAGATCATTGACTTCATAGCCTAGGTTGTGGGTTCGAACTCAACTTTGTCCCCATGACCTAGTTGTCTAAGATTGTGTCTCAAGATCATTGACTTCATAGCTGTGGTTGTAAGCTCGAGCTCAACATGATCCCCGTGACCTAGTTGTATAAGATTGTGTCTCAAGATCATTGACTTCATAGCTGTGGTTGTAGGCTTAAGCTCAACATGGTCCCTGTGACCTAGTTGTCTAAGAGTGTGTCTCAAGGTCATTGATTTCATAGCTGAGGTTGTGGGTTTGAGTTCAACTTGATCTCCATGACCTACTTGTCTAAGATAGTGTCACAATATCATTGACTTCACAGCTGTGGTTGTTGGTTTGAGCTCAACTTGGTTCTTGTGACTTAATTGTGTAAGATAGTGTCTCTAGGTCATTGACTTCATAGCCTAGGTTGTGGGTTCGAGATCAACTTGGTCCCCATGACCTAGTTGTCTAAGATTGTATCTCATGATCATTGACTTAACAGCTGTGGTTATGGGTTCAAGCTCAACTTGGTCACCATGATCTAGTTGTCTAAGACAGTGTCTCAAGATCATTGACTTCATAGCCTAGGTTGTGGGTTCGAGATCAACTTGGTCCCCATGACCTACTTGTTTAAGATAGTGTCACAAGATCCTTGACTTCACAGCTGTGGTTGTGGGTTCAAGCTCAACTTGGTTCCTGTGACTTAATTGTCTAAGATAGTGTCTCAAGATCATTGACTTCACAGCTGTGGTTGTGGGTTCAAGTTCAACTTAGTCCCCATGACCTAGTTGTCTAAGATAGTGTCTCAAGATCATTGACTTCATAGCCTAGGTTGTGGGTTTCAGGTCAACTTGGTTCCCATGACCTAGTTGTTTAAGATTGTATCTCAAGATCATTGACTCCACAGCTGTGTTTGTGGGTTTGAGCTCAACTTGGTTCCTGTGACTTAACTGTCTAAGATAGTGTCTCAAGATCATTGACTTCACAGCTGTGGTTGTGGGTTCGAACTCATGTTGGTCCAAACATTTCACGTGAGAATGTTTTCCTGGTACTTTGAAAAACTGTGTGCAATATATATATTTATCTGTAAACTTGAATTTTTTTTAATTCGGATATTTTGCAGTTGGCAGAGAGACAAAGGCAACAGAGACTTCAAGAACAGAGAAGAGAAGGTAACACTAATAACAGTAGAATTTAGTTTAAATTGTTAAAACAAACAGGTTTTTTACTCAAAGTAAGATATATATGTTGATTCTTTCATGTTACTGGGAAATCTTCTGGAAATACAATCATTTTAAACATTGATCAAAATTTGAACATTCAATGCAGAAATTGTCAAATTGACTAACATTGATTTTTATTGTAAATTATTTTCTGAAACAAAGTCATGTTTTGCCATACTTTATTTTTTATTTAACCTGTAATGTGTTGGAAGATCTACAAGAAAAAAACGTTATTTCTTACGACTGAATAGACTCATGTGAATGTATTTTGGTGTGATTTGTTATTGCTGACATGACAGTTAATAAGGATGTGAATTTTATGGTCCCCATCCTCATGAGATCTTAGAGGCGGTACCAAAACAGTCAAATTCAAGGTTGACTTTAAAAATATTCTTCTTATCAAAGAAGCACTCAGTAGCAAATTGTGAGCCTGACTATGGGTCCTTTATTAAAATTATTAATTTCATGGGGGTGGGGCCTACTTTATTAAATGTATAAAAGAGTCACTGACAAAAACCGTTATTTTTTACGACTGAATAGACTTTTGGTGTGATTTGTTGTTACTGACATGACGGTTAACATGTGATTTTCATGGGCTCCGTCCCCATGAAGTCTTAGGGGTGGGACAAGAATAGTTGAAATAAATTTCAAAAATATTCTTCTAATTATAAGAAGCACTCAGAAACAATTAGTGAGCATGAATATTTACATCTATTGGTCCTTCATAAAAATTGTGAATTTCATGTCCCTGGGTCTTGCGGCTTGACCTTTGGGGGTGGGGCCTACTTTATATAAGTGCTTTATTTCAACAGTCAGACAGTCAACTATGTCAATAATTGATATGATAATTGCTTATGGGGTTTGAAGCGAGTCCAGGGGCTAGGGATATAGGGGCCTTGTAAGGGAAATTTGAGTTTTATATACACATACTACAGGAAAATGAAAATTTTCATTTTTTATCCATTTGTTTTATACTTATTTATAGTTTCATATCTGAAGCATTGTCTAATCTTAGTAAATTAGATTTGTTCAAAAAGGAAAATGAGCCAGTAGTGCGTCATCACGCCTTCTTTGGCCTTTTGTTTTGGATACTGTTTGGTCTGAATCAACTGTATTTGTATAATGAGTAGAACCACTTAAAATCATGCACAACTGACCTGACGCGGGCTGTCAATCGATAAATACTAGTTTCTTGATGACATTTTCCTGAGGCAAGCTGACAATATCTAAGTATACATGGCATTTATGTAATTGGAGAAACAACGTGATATGGCCAGTGGGTGGAGCTATAGTCATTCTCGCATCAGGTCAATTGTTTCAGATGACCTACATGTAAATCACTTATTTAAATCAATGTACCATAATGGTTCTTCCTGATGATCTGTGTACGAGGGGCATTCAATATATTATTCTGTTACTGGTCTTCGGATATTTAAGATTTTTTGCATAAAAAATAGGAAAAAGTCACAGTCAGGGGAATAAGGGGGCTGTTCAACCTGAATAACTTGTTCTTGTTCAAAGAGAGATTGTACACGTCTTCGTTTGTGGGCTGAACCTTTATAGCACCTTTTGACAGATTTAAGTACTTTATCTTTGTAAAACTTGTCTGTAATTGTTCTTAAGAAACTGGCATATAAAACATTCTTGGCGTTTCTTGTGCTCTTTGCTATGACCGGCCTAGCCTTATTTTTACCAAGCCATTGTTTGTTATTGATTCGCCGTTGGAGCTCAAAATAATAAACCAGTGTTTCATCCCCAGTAAGAAAGTCAGATATTTTCTTAGGATTACAATTTTAATATTTTTTCAGAAGTTTTTTAGAACAATCTAAATGCTAAAGTGGTGGATCCATCTAGCACAAAGCTTTTTTAAATTCAAACAGTTAGTCAGAATACGATGTTCAGTGCCTTCTGAAATGCCAAACTATAAGCTGTCTAGGAAACGGTATACCGTCCGTCTTCTTCTACCATACCTCTAACAGCACCAATGTTTTCCTTTGTTGCTGCAACAACAGACCTACCTGGATGGTTATCTTGTTGCAGGCTATGCTGACCCCCCCCCCCCCCCCCCCAACACCCCCCCCCCCCACCCCAACCCCACTCTAAAAAACTGTTCTTAATGTTACAGTAAAACTATCATGTGTACGACACAATTCAGAATAAATCTGTTTAAGCGATAACTGCAATGAAACTTGGGCTTTAATGTAAGCCCTTATTTCTAATTTTTCTTCAGGTTCCATTATGACATTGAAATATAGCCACTGTGTATAATTCAACAATGAATATCTTGGTCAATTATAATCGGATCAAACTGAGAATTCGCAGGTGTATTGAATAAACATCCCCAAACAATTGCACGAGTTTTTCATGGTATTATGCAACATTGTTTCTACAGAAGGCCATTAGTAACAGAATTATTGAATAAGCTTACAAATGGAAGGTTACTTTGAGGTTAGTACATGTAAACCTTTCTTGGAGATATTAGCAAAGTCGGACAAAGTCAGACAATATTCAGAGTTGGACAATATTAGCTGAATGAAGTCTTAAGTAATTCTTAAAGGGTCTGTGTTGTTCAAGCAAACATACATTGTAAAGAATTCCATATATCATATGTATTCATTTAACTTTGAATTTATTAAACATGTTGACAAAAATGTATCCTACAAAGCTCTTGGAGAGTAACACCCTTCCTACGCACTACCCCAGATTGCCTCTCCCCAATAATTGAAGATCTCTTACACCCATTAAGTATCGTTTACCTACAAAATACTTATAAGTATGCTAAGTAACGCAAAAAAAAAAAACAAGCCGTTCCTTTTAAAAGGAAAATTTATTTATTCAATCTGAGTCGATTAAGACAAATAGAAAATAGGGTAAGGTTCATTTATTGCGTCAAAATTCAAGGGAATGGGGGTAACAATTTTCACCTTGTAGCCGCAGTATGATAATGCAAATTTTGAATATCAATAAAACGCATTTCGGAGTTAATGTGATATTGAATAAATATGCTTTTGTTCAATGATGATATTATTGAATTAGAAAACGAAAAATTACAGCTTTACACAATTCCATTGCTTATGACATTTAAGTCAGAACTGAGCTGAGCTATTGCAATGAAATTTTGTACAAAGGTAGCTTATATCAAGACGAAAGACTGGATAGCATATAAGTCTCTGGAGTCGAGGTCAAATTTCCAATCCTTAAATTAAGTTAGGATTGAGCTATTGGAATGAAACTTTGTACATAGTAGCTTATATTAAAACAATGACTGAGATTGCATGGGGTTCACTGAGGTCAAAGTCACTTACTATTACGTATAATAGAAAACAATATATTCCACGTGATAACTTAAGAAAGGATCAAGCTATTTGAAAACACGTTATAAAAAAGGTTAACATATATCGGGACAAAAAATATATTTGCCTATGGGGTCTCTGGTGTCAAGGTCACTGTTATTAAACATAAAAAATAGTTTCCTCTCAATAACTTGAGGAAGATATTTAATGTTATAGTGAAACTTGGTGGCTTAAATGGTGATTGGTTGTAAAGAATTAATGGTGTCAAGCTTATTGTTACTAAAATAGCAAAATGTTTCGACTCAAAAACATCAGTTTTGAATGACTTAATGTTGCTGTTGTTTTTTTCTAATAACTATTTGTTTAGTCTCAGATTTTCATTTTGTTAATAATCGCGGTGCCCAAAACAAATGTATTGCAACTGGAAAGCCTGATCTTCAGAGCAATTTCGTGTTGTGTCTTTTGTTTATCTATTTGTCTACCTATTAGTATTCAGACTAACTATCCCAATAAATCTGATTTTTATATATATAACAAAATGTGCATGTATATCATTACTTATAGGTACACCTACTATGTCAGCATCACAACCATCCACACAAGGAGGACCAACTGGATCACAACCTAACCAAGGACCAGCAGGGAACTCAGCCGGTCTATACAATGCTGCAGCAATCGTTGTACAATCACCCAATCACTCATATTATGCATCACTAGAACGTAGGATTGAATCTTTCACAGGCTGGCCTAGTAATCTTGACCAAACGCCTTTACAGATGGCATCAGCAGGATTTTTCTATGCTGGTTTGTAGATTTTAGGCTTACTTGAGTAAGGCACACTGTTTCTGTCATCTGTCCGTCAGGTACACTCTATTGCCTGTATTTTACACTGGATCTTCATCAAACTTACACAGTAGTTATTTAACCATAACAAGTTTATGAACTAGCCAAATATTTGGATAATTATAATTGTGATATTCATGACACATTAAAGGGATTATATCATAATTTCATAATTTTAAAATATGAATTGCCTCTGTAAATTGTACAAGGTGGTTGTGAGTTAGCTACTGTTTGTCAGTTAGGCATAACAAAAATACACAAATGTTTGTTTCCCGACCAACCCTGTTTTTGAACCCCGTCCCAAGTCTTTATTTACAGAGTTTGCGAGAAAAATAAAAACTTAAATTAATTTTCTTCTTTTTGTTCTTTGTGGGTCTTTCCTATTTGGTGTCAATAATTGGTACATCATCGCAATAATTGGCACATCATCGCAACACGGTTCTTTCTACTTATAAACAAGTATGGAAGTAGAGCTATGTTGCGTTGAACCATTAAGCTAGATCACAAAATACAGTAAAATATTCCTTCAAAGTCCCCAGGTCAACAGAAGCTCCCCCACACTACCATATTTGTCTCAGCCATGAAGTCAGAAACTAGCAATTATTTTATATGCCTGATGAAAAATGGCACTGAAAATTTCTGCTAAATTTGCACCCAGCATCATGTTACAGTGTATGTGGTTAGTTTGAGTTTGCTGAAAAATGAATGTTCAATAGTCAATCTGGGCTTTTGTTAATTATGTTAAAGTTACGCTGAATGAATAATTTCATTTCATTTTTAAGACGAGGTTACTTATTTTGCAGGTTTTGCTGACTTTACAATATGCTATTGCTGTGGTGGCTGGTTTGGAAAATGGAAGCCAGGTTTGTACATCTGGATTACTACCATCTGCACTGATGCCTACCACCAACAATGTGCCTTTGCCATAAAATTGTTATTTGGCAACTTCATGTTTTAATTCATGAGCAGACGTGCATGTTGATATACATGTAACCGAATTTATGTTGTCCTGACGGATTTGATAACATTATAGATAGATAGATATTTTATTATTTAAAGTGCAACCTATATATATATATATATACAACACAATACAAAACAATTCAATAGTATACAATATCCAGCCTACAAAGGCTTTCGAAGCACTATCACTTTTAACAAATAAGTTGATACATATGTTCAAATTAATCCAGGTATTTTATGAAAGTCAAATTAGAGTCAATGGGCATTGATGTAGTCTATGCATAATAGTTTTTTTGTTGTTTTTTTGTCGTATCAAATACTAGAGCATAATTACTGAAATTTAAGCAATGAATTCGAAAGTAAATAAATCCGCCCACAGACAGGTGTATGTATGTATAGCAAGCATGCCAGAAATATTAAGTTAAATGGTTCATATATAGTCTGTATCATTATTAAATATTTTTATGATTTAACAGTTTCAGAATCACGAGGTTGATTAGTAAATAAAAACGTTGCAATTATCACTGGGGATCTTTTTTTCAAAATCCGATTTCGTTTGTCATAAGCTTCAGTTAAGAAGTTTGCGATGGATTTAGGGTCCATATCGTTCATAGATGTTTTAATCATGTCCTGATCACTACCACTCCGTATGACGTCACCAAAATGTTGTCGTAGTACGTCGTAAAACCGGGCAAGACACCAGGAATTTGGTCTCGTCTTCGATGTTTCCATGGTTACACGTGTGACAAAGCCTTCGTTCCAATGGTACTTGGGGTCTCCTGTATCGCCCCAGCTCTATCGATAGTGGGAAACCCCGCATCTGAAACGGCCAATGTGGATCTTTGTTTAATTGATAATTGTCTATCTATATATGGCTCACTGGTGTAAGTGGGTTTGAACAATTTATAAGTCCGTAGTTTCGGAGATTGCTGTATGTCTGAATGGTAGCTTGTTTCAAGTTAAAATTTTGTGATTTTTTTTCAAACAGTTTTATATGTATTCATATGAAACATTTTTAGTGGTATCAACATCGAAGAAGTTTATAAGGTTGTTGTCCCCCAGAATTCGTTTGACATCTGTTGACCATGTGTCTCGTAAATGCTCCGTTTTATTAATATCCAAGACGAGAATACAGAGACTGGTAAACGATGAAGTCTGTGCCATAGTCGAATAATGTCACAATGTCGTCTGTGGAGAGGGCTATTTAGTCCCGTTTCACCGTCAAGGGCCACTAAAGAGGTTTGTTTACCTACACCTAGGAACGTTCGTATTGCCCTATGTTGAAGTTTGCTAAATCGTCATAGTTTTGATATCCCCAAACATCTGCCGCATAATCTGTGACTGGAATGTCATTACTGTTGTACAACTTTTCATACGTTGTGAAGCGAAAGCCGTTGCTTGCGTAATATTAAGCCGTCGGTGCCCCTAACGCTGTTCTTCCTGCGTCGTGTAGTTAAGTGTCTCGTTAATGTCTAATCCAAGATAACGGTACGAGCTGACAATTTGGACGTCATTATCACCGAATTAAAATTGGAAGTCTGTTCGATTGGTTCGTTGTTTTCTACAATGCATGACTTTAGTTTTATTAATGTTAATGGTTAGCCGCCATTTATTTGTCCAGTTATGTTAATCGTTAAGCATGCATTGTAGATCCTGAGGGTTTGAGGCGATCTAAACTAAATCGTCCGCGTACATTAGCATGGAGTGTCGATCTCCGTCGGATAGCTGTATTCCGAGTCCCAAGTTGTTGATCTCGTCGACAATGTCATTAATGAAAATGGCAAATGTTGTTGGTGCTAAATTATTTCCTTGAACGACACCCGATGTGATTGAGAACCAATCTGTTAGCATGTTATTGACTCTAACACAAGTCTTTATACTTTTGAAAAGTGCTTCAACCATTTGAAACATTTTTCCTGTTATTCCAACACTCAATAGTTTAAACCAAAGGCAGTCATGATTTATAGAGTCAAATGCTTTGGCAAAATCGACAATACACAAGAAGGTCGGCTGGTTTTCAAGTTTTCTGTTCCGTATGATGGTTGTGAGGGAGTATATATGGTCGAGACATGATCTCATTTTGCGAAATCCGTTTTGCTCTTCACATAATGTTCTATTTGTGTTAAGGAAACACACTATTTACGCATTAATAATCCCGTTAAATAGTTTTGCGACTTATGACATGAGGTTAATACCCCTATACCCAATAATATGGGATGTACCATGTCGTGGGAATTATGTTATACTCAAAACAGACACTGAATATTCTATGTAGTAATGGCGTCAATGATTTTAATTTTAGAACCTCATTTGGAACATTTTCAAATTCAACCACTTTTCCTGATTAAGCGTCGTTTATCATTTTGTTTTATTTTTTTCTTATGTAATTTCCGCATTGAGATCGTTGATAGATTCCACTTTCGGTCGGTTACCATGGTGCTCCAAGTAGGATTCAAATTCGGAGTAATCGTTTTCCCAGTTAACGGTTGTATGTCGTAAATCATTTAAGAAGCTTTAGTCGTAATTTCCACTCGCTTCACATAGTAGATGACTGAAGTCGTGTTTCCATTTGTTTAAAATAACCGTTTTATCACGTGATATAGTCCCATCATCCATTTTAACATAATCTGCGGATTGTTTATTTTTTCCGGGCCCAAGTTTATTTATTTCATTCCAAAACTCTTTGGGGTTCCTTGTTATATTATTAATATGTTCCCTTTTGGATGCGAAAAATTGATGTTCACGTTGATGTAACATTTTATCAAAGTCATTTTGTGCATGTTTGTACTCCAATCGTAATGTTTATTTTCTGATTTTCTCTCTTTACAATTTAAAAATGCTAGTTCTGTTTGACGTGTTTTATTCCATTGCTCTTTTAAATTGTCGCACCACCACAGTTTAGCAAATTGTTTTTTACGTTTCTGTGCCCCAGGTCTTATGTCTTTATGGGCCTTTTTAACATCCATTTCAGTGTGAATAGTGTTCACGAAATCTTCATATAAAGTGTCAATTTCAGGCTGGTTTTTATCGCAACTTTCAGTTCTCAAAATAAGGTCATTAATCTGAGTTAAACACATATTACTTTCAAACATATCGTTATTTACACTTTTTGTGTCATATTTTCTAAAGAGTTCATCCGAATGAATTGAAGTCAATTCATTAAGTCCGCCAGCGTTGTCGGTTGTGTCTGCATATGTTTCATACAGACATATTAACTGTGCATTGGAGAATGGAGTGATCTGGTAGCGTTGCCCATCCAGGCAAAATCTTAAATTATTACATTACACTTGTAACCAAATCAACGCAAAAGTTATTCACTGAGTTAAGTTGTATTTTCGGTGTTATAATGTAATTCACAACGGATTTGCCTTTGGGGGATACACAGGTATAATTGTCAAATTTAGAGTCACCTCTTCCATTTAGAGCACACAATTTATTATCTTTTAAGAACTGTATAAGCAGATCACCGAACGGGTCTCATACTTCTTCGATGTTTTGTTTTCTAGGTAAAGAGTCCATGTTTTCATTAAAATCTTGTACATGTAGGTTGCCAATGCGCCTGTTGAAGTCACCGAAAATAAATGGTATATTGTCGTCTTGGTACTGATATATTTGAGCTGTCAATATATCCAAAAATTCCTATGAATCATCACCCCTGCTCGACCCCGACGGCGGTAGATAGCAGGAGCACAAATATAGTCCATTTTCGGTGTCTACTTTATCGATTAACTTAATCCGAAAAATATCATCTGTATTGCAATCAAGAATGGTAACGATAAATTGCTCTAAAATGCTAAGTTTAATTAGGAATCTTACGCCTCCCAAACCACGCACGGCCGTAGGTGAAATGTTTTTGCGATTATGGCCTATTCATCGGTATCCGGGAATCAATAATTGTTCATCATCTCGTAAATGTGTTTCACAAATTGAAATTATGTCTGTGACAGTCTATTATGTTTTCTCTTAATTCACAATTTGATTGATTTGTATTAGAATTGTATATTCCATTCACATTCCGTGTGGCAAAGGTTAAATCCGCAAGCCTCCGAGACTAGCTATTGTCCTATTGATCCTTAAATAATCTGCCGCCCAGCACACGCAGTTCTTCTATTTTGTTAATAATAATCCGCATATTGGCCTGGAGAATACGTTCGTGCCTGGTTTTATCATTTTCAATGTAGATGTTGCCGTACCCCTGATGTTGCCTAAGATTACGTTTCACTTTAAGGACAGTGTGTGTTTGATCCTTCATCTCCATGGTTACAACAACGGGTCTATAGTGTCTTAATTGATGCTGAGATGTGTTCCCATTGTCTTGTTTCTTCTCACCGATCCGCTTTACCGTTACGACATTCACGTTAACATCTAGGTCACTGAGAAACACAAATTAACTAAGTTTGTCTGTACTGTCATTTTTGTCCTCCTCTATAATGTTTTAAAGCACAGATTTCTTTCAGTTTCTAACTCAGATCTGGGACGTAAGACATTTAGATGGCGCTCAGTTTCATTTTGGGCCTCGAGCATATTTATTTTTCCACTGAGATTTTCAATTTTCGAGTCAACCCGGGATAATTCTTTGTTCATGTCTGAACGTAACGATGAAACTGACGTGTTTATCAAACTTTTCATTTCAATTTCAGATTGGTTTAACCTTTTTTCCAAATATGAGCGAGTCTCCTTATCGTCTTTTGATATTTCTTTTAATAATCCATATATATCCTCCATATTTCTCGTTTGAACAGAGGAGTCCAGTTCACTTATGTCCGACATATTGTCCGCCATTGTCTTTTGTTGTTTAAGAGGGATCTGACGAGCTATTACGCGCCCTTCGCACCAATTGTTTTACTCGTTGAAACATTCACTTTGCAGTACAGTATATCCAGTAACTATTTATGCATTATGATAAAGTTGAATCCCGATATGATCCATTTAAACTTTTATTTTATACGTCTAATTTGTTCGACTGAAAGAGAAACACCACCATGCCGGAACTACTTTCACACCTCGTTATAGGGTTTGGTTTATCAATGGCAAGCTGGCAAGCAGTCTTTCATTTTTAGCTCTACTGGCCAAAGGCCAAAGTGCTTATGTGATGGCACCTTGTCTGTCGTCCGTCGTCTGTCGTCTTGAAGTATGTTAGCAGCACTTTCTCTGAAACTACTAGGCCAATTAAACTGAAACTTCACGTGGATGTTTCTATTGTATAAGAGACTATACAGAAGATTTTTTTTATTTGAAATTCAAGATGGCCACCATTGTTAAAAATAGTCAGAACTTAAAAAATCTTCTTTTCATGAACAGCCCAACAGATTTTCGAAATGTTTATGTAGTTATGATAACCAACTATAGTTTTGTTAGATTTGTTCAAATGGTGTCCCTAGGGTTAAAAATGACTCCGCCTCGAGGGTTCAATTAGGGGACACATGTCATTATAATAAAAAAATATTATTTGTTCTTAAAATAGAAATGATTTTGCATATATTTTCACAGAAGCATTGTTTGGTGAAGGAGGTTCAGATTTGTAAAAATGACTGGGTTCCACTGTCTTAAAGGAACAGGAGGGGCCCAAAAAGGAAAAAAAAATGGGAATTACAAAAAAAAATTCTTTAGAAATGGTATGTCAGATTTGTTCATATTGGCATAAATTATCCCGATGTGTTGGGATTTGATTGCAGATAAGAATTTAGGGGCTAAAATGTATAGGGGCCCTGTAAAATTTTTACATAGGAATACTATGGGAAAACAGAAAATTCTCTTTTTTTAAATCTATTTAGGCAAAATTATTATTCAGTTGGAGATATTTGAAATATCATCTAGTCATAGGAAATAAGATTTGGCTCGATAAGGAGAATTGACTTTCCATAAGGGGCCAGGGTGGTTGAAAAAAGGGATAAAATAGATAATTTTCAAAAATCTTCTCAACAACCGGTCAGTCAAATTTGTTCATATTTAATATGGATTAACCCAATGAGTATGGATTTATAGTTTGTGCAAATCAAGGGTCTTGTATTTATAGGAACCTGTAAGGGGACTTTGAGTTTTATATAGGAATACTATTGGGAAACGTAAAATTCTTTTTTTTTATCAATCATTTATGACTTTTTTTTATTCAGTTTTGAAGCAACTTCTAGTCATAACAAAAATGATTTTGTTCGATACGAATGATTGACTTTCTAAAAAAGGCCAAGTGGGATCACAAAATGATTAAAATTGAACAGTGTCATAAATCTTATTTTCAATAACCGGTCAGTCAAATTTGTTCATATTTGAAATAAATTATCCCTATGATTAAGAAATCTAAGTTTGTACAAATCAAGGGACACTGGAATGCAAAGAGGCCCTGTAAGAGTCTTTGAGTTTTACATAGGGATACTAAAGGAAAATGGAAAATTCTCATTTTTTTGTCCATTTGGGTAAATATGTTGTTCAATTTCAGATCTTAAGCATTGTCCTGTGACAATAAATTTGATTTTGTTCAATAAATAGGATTGAATTTCCATAAGAGGCCAGGGGTGGGTGGGGCAATAAGGTTTAAATTTGGATTTTTCACAAATTTCCTCTCAATAACCTTTCAGTCAAACTAGTTCATATTTGATATAAATTATCCTTACATCAGCAAGGATTGAAGATTCTGCATATCAAAGGGCTGGGATATATTGGGTCCCTGTAATGTGACTTTTACATAGGAACATTATAGGGAAAACTGATTTTTTTCATTTTTGCATTTATGTGTACAAAAAAAAAATTCTTTTTAAAATTTGAATCATTTCTGCTCATAACAAATCGCTAAGAGTGGGTGATTGAAGTTCTGACAAATTAAGGGGCTGGGTTGTAAAAGGGTTCTGTACAGGGGACTATATTTTTTTTACAGATAAACGGTATGGGAATTTAAAGTACTTCCTTTTCATAGTAAATAAGTTTTTGTCCAGTATGGGTGTGGTGGTATTTGTTCATAAGTTGTTAAGACGACCCCCCAAAAGCTGGTAAATATTGTGGAATTTCAAAAAGTGCTATGGCCACTATGAGTCAGTAGAGTGTCCTTGGGACATCTTGAGGCCTCTTGTTATTTGTAGGGTGTAGGGATTTGAGAACTTTGAACTTGAAGTTCATGAAACTATACACAATATTTTCGTCAGGGTTAGACAATGTGTCATGACAAACCCAAGGGTTAGTATTTTCAATATAGAAGTCCTTGATAGCTTATGTTGAAGATGCATTTGGATGAAAAGATTATTGGGTTTGAAATATCATTTAAAAGTAAAGGTCACTGATGGCAATTATTGGAAAAGGTGATATTTTATAAATTAAATTCAATCAGCCTACTCAATTACGGAGACTGGCAGGTTAATATCAATTCAACATACACTGTTGAAATTTCTAGTGACACCTTTAGTATTTCTTTAATAACTCTTTGAACGATTGTCTGAATTTAATAATGTAAAATTGATAAATATGTTGACTGATTTCAATTATTAATTTGTTAATATTTTTCTTCTGAGTTTAAATAATTAAGGGTTAAAACAAAAAAATGTTAGAATTTTTATGAACTATTTTTTTTAAACAAAAAAGTGTAGAACACTTTATTTCTTTAAATTCAATAAAGAAAAGTTTACCATAAAATGGACACTTTTCCTGAGATATTTTGCACCACTCCATAGCATTAAGTTTAGTGTGTTCGCAACCGTTTTCTAAATCTGGTAAGAACTCTTACACATCATAATACAGAAGTTACAGTGTATATACATTCAGTCGATGTTGTTTCTTCTCCTAGATGATAATCCACTCCTCAAACACGCAACATGGCACTCCACGTGTGAGTATATGAAAAAACTAAAAGTTGCCATCAGAAATGAACAGCGACGTGTAAGTACAGCTACGAATTGTTCTCTTAATAATGTTTGTGTCTCATTACAATTCATCTCTCACTGTTGTACGAAAGTTATCAGTTACTTGCAGAGATGGATGTATCACTATAGGGGTGTTCTCCAGTATTGGTTAACCTTCCATGATCCCAGGAAACGGTGGTTAGGTTATAACTGATCGTCTGTTAGCCCTGAAATTTAATATTAAATTAAATTTAGTATGATTTTAAACATAAATATTTTAGTCCAACATTTATGAATGTTTACTCTCCATTTAAATAATGGCGGTCCGGTAATAAGTGTCCTTTCATCAAACTGGTTTCTGATCAATAACTTCTGTAAGGCTATAGTTACTTAAATAAATGATATTTTGTGTTTACCTGTATAAGTATAATTTTGTCAAAATCGATCAGGATTTACAGGAGTTATGGCCCCCTTTTTTTACTTATTTTTTTGTTGTAAATTTGCGCAGTTGTGTCCAACAAATACAAATTCATGTAAATTGTTGGATTAAATTTGATGTAAATATCAATGGATTGATAGTACAATGTGTGAAGTAATACTAAGAGTCCCATAATACATAACAAAAATGAAGAAGAAAGAGGTATAACCATGAGGTCCGAGGTTCAAATCAGTTCAGCTTGGTCCCTGTGACCAATTTCAATTTGACTAAGATTGTGTCTCAAGATCACTGACCTCAGAGCTGTGATTATGAGATCAAGCTCAACTTGGTCCCGGTGACAAAGTTGTTTGTGAATGTTGACTTCACAGCTTTGGTTGTGGGTTCGATCTCAACTTGGTCCCCGTAGCCTAGTTGTCTAAGATTGTTTTTTAAGATATTTGGTTTCACAGCTGTGGTTGTGGGTTTGAGCTCAACTTGGTCCTCATGACCTAGTTGTTTAAGAGTGTGTCTCAAGTTCATTGACTTCACAGCTGCGGTTGTGGATTCGAGCTCAACTTGGTCCTAATAAACTAGTTGTCTAAGAATATGTCTCAAAATCATTGATTTCCATGACATACTTCAAGATTTGTCTCAAAATCATTAATTTCACAGCAGTGGCTGTGGATTTGAGCTCAGCTTGGTCCCCATAACCTGGTTGTCTAAGATTTTGTCTCAAATTTGTTGACTTCAAAGCTGTGGTTGTGGGTTCAAGCACAACTTGGTTCCCGTGACATAGTTGTTTATGAACATGTCTCGATATCAATGACTTCACGGTTGTGGTTGTGGATTCGAGCTCAACCTGGTACCCGAGACTTAGTAATCTAATATTTGTCTCGGGATCATTGACATCACAGCTGTGGTTGGAGGTTTGAGCTAAACTTCGTCCCAATGACCTAGTTGTTTAAGATTGTGTCTCCAGATCATTGACTTCACATTTGTGGTTTTAGGTTTGAGCTAAACTTCGTCCCAATGACCTAGTTATCTTAGATTGTGTCACAAGATCATCGACTTCACAGCTGTGGTTGTGGGTTCGAAATCAACTTGGTCCCCATGACCTACTTGTCTAAAATTGTGTCTCAAGATCATTGATTTCTAGCTGTGGTTGTTGGTTCGAGCTCAACTTGGTCCCCATGACCTAGTTGTCTTAAGATTGTGTCTCAAGGTCATTGATTTCGTAACTGTGGTTGTGGATTCGAGCTCAACTTGGTCCCAATGACCTATGTCTCAAGATCATTTATTTCATAGCTGTGGTTGTGGGTTCGAGCTCAACTTGGTCCCCATGACCTAGTTGTCTTAATATTGTGTCTCAATGTCATTGATTTCATAGCTGTGGTTGTAGATTTGAGCTCAACCTGGTCCCCATGACCTAGTTGTCTTAAGATTGTGTCTCTAGATAATTGACTTCACAGCTTTGGTTGTGGGTTCGAGGTCAACTTCATTCCAATGACCTAGTTGTCTAAGGTTGTGTCTCAAGATCATTGGCATAACAGCTTTGGTTGTGGGTTTGAACTCAACTTGGTCACCATGGCCTACTTGTATAAGATTGTGTCCTACGATCACTGACCTCACATTTGTGGTTTTGGGTCAGCTTGGTCCCAGTGACCTAGTTGTCTAAGACGTTTGTGGTTTTGGGTCAGCTTGGTCCCAATGACCTAGTTGTCTAAGATTGTGTCTCTAGATCTTTGACATAACAGCTCAATTCGGTTCCTATGACCTATTTATTTAAGACGCAATCTTAGACAACTCGGTCATGGTGACCGAGTTGAGCTCGAACCCGCAACCACAGCTGTGAAGTCAATGATCTTGAAACACAGTCTTACACAACTATACCTTAAATAGGTCACAGGGACGAAATTGAAATCGAACTCATAACTAGAATTGTGAGGTCAACGATCTTGAGACACAATTTAAGACGGCTACGTCACGGGGACCCAGTTGAGCTCAAACCTGGCCTCCATGTCCTGGTTGTCTAAGAATGTATCTCAAGATTATTCACTTCACAGCTGTGGTTGTGGGTGTGAGCTCAACTTGGTCTCCATGACCTAGTTTTCTAAAATTATTAATTCTGAATATTTTGCAGTTGAGAGAGATAAATAGGCGATTACTTCTGGAACAGAGAAGAGAAGGTAACACTTATTATAGTAGCATTTAGATTAAACTGTGAAATTTTTTTTTTTTAATCAAAGTTAGATATGATTATTTTATGTGTCTGTGAAGTACTATGTAGACATTGTCAAATTTACTAATAATGATATTCATTGTAAGTTATTTTGTGAAGCGAAGCCTTGGTAGCTATTTATGTATTAGGTCACCTGAGACTTTTTGCATTTTGCCCGTCGTGCTTCGCGTCGTCCGTCCGTAAACAATTGACATTTTCGACTTCTTCTCAAAAACCGTTAGCTCAATCGTAATGAAAAGTTGTATGCAGCTTTGGTATGTAAGAGTGAATTATGAATTGCATGGTCTCCCCACCTCGGGCCAAAACATTCATATTCAAGGAAAAATTTGAAAATCTTCTTCTTACTATAGGAAGCACTGTTAAACAAATGGTGAGCATTATTATGGACGTATATAGGTCCTTTATAAACATTGTGAATTGCATGTCCCTGGGTCTCACGGTTTAGCCCTGAGGATGGGACCTTTGCATATGGGTCCTTTATAAAAAATGTGAATTGAATGTCCCTTGGTCTCACAAATGGTCTGGAAAACAAATAAAGGTATTCTTTTCAGTTTTTAGCTCACCTGAACCAAAGGCTCACAGGTGAGCTTTTGTGATCGCCTGGTGTCCGTCGTCTGTCGTACGTCGTCCGTCGTTAACTTTTAGCTTTTAACAACTTCTCCTCTGAAACCACTGGGCCAATTTTGATATAATTTCACAGAAATGTTCCTTTGGTGACCCTCTACCAAGTTTGTTCAAGCCATCTTGATTCGTCAAAAAACATGGCGGCCAGGGGGTGGGGTTAGCTACTTTAAAAGCTATAGTAAAAACTTAAAAAGATGAATGATACAATTATAATCAATGATTGAAATATTTTAAAATAGGTGTTTCTGAATATAAATGTCAGAGTTTTTATGGTTCAGACAGGGATGGTTTACTGCTTCATAATAAAGCAATACCATATTTTTAGCTAGTTCCATCACAGCAAGAAGTCTGCTTGAGATTTTCAAATTGTCAAAGTGTATTCTTGAATTCTTGGAGGAGGAGCTTAATTGTTTTTTGGGGAGAGTGCACTTCGACAAAGATTCTTTCAAGCGATAGACTTTGGGAAGGCTTGTGTTTGAAACTCATAGGAATAATTAGTGTGCTGGAACTGTGGATTGTTTCATGCACAATAGTTTAGTCTGATGCTTTAGTTTGAAACCGTTCTCAAACATAACAGGTTAGTTTTGTGCTGGAACTGAATTTTTATCTTAGTTCGAAGACTTAGCAGCTACAGTAAAAACTTCAAAAGCCTTCTTGTCAGAATCTACTGACCTGATTTTGATGTAATTTCACTGACATTTACCATGGGTGAACCTCTACCAAGTTTGAACTCTTCTACACATCAGTTACAACTTCAAAACAAATCAAAATTCTAACTACTTGCCCATCTCGTCTTTCTGGAATTTTTAGTGTACATGTATTATATAATCTACTTAAGTTGGGTGACTCAAGGTCAGTCAGGTGAGTGATATAGGGCCATCTTGTTCTTCTTGTTATGAGAAGAACTCAGAAACAAATTGTGTGCATGAAAATTGATGCATATGTGTTGTTTGTGAATTTCATACCCCATGGTTTTGCCATCGGGTTGGGGCCTATTTAATTAAATCTATATAAGAGAAAATAACAAAAAACGTTATTTCTTATTACTGAATAGACTAATGTGAATATATTTTGGTGGGATTTGTTACTGTTGACATGACGGTTAATAAGGATGTGAATGTTATGGTCCCCATCCTCATGAGGTCTTAGGGGCGGGACCAAAACAGTGAAATTCAAGGTAAACTTTACAAATCTTCTTCTTATCAAATGAAGCACTCAGTAAGTAAATTTTATTCTTCTTATTATAAGAAGCACTCAAAAACAATTAGTGAGCATGATTATTGACAACTATTGGTCCTTCATAAAAATTGTGAATTTCATGTCTTTAGGTCTCGTCTCGCGGTTTGATCCTGGGGAAGAGACTTACTTTATATAAGTGCTTTGTTTCAACAGCCAGACATTCAACTTTGTCCATAATTGATATGATAATTGCTTATGGGGTTTGAAGCGAGTCCAGCGGCTAGGGTATATATGGGCCTTGTAATGGAAATTTGAGTTTTATATACTTATACTACAGGAAAATGAAAAGTTTTCATTTTTTATCCATTTGTTTTATACTTATTTATAGTTTCATATCTGAAGCGTTGTCTAATCTTAGTAAATTAGATTTGTTCAATAAGGAAAATGAGCTAGTAGTGCATCATCACGCCTTCTTTGACCTCTTGTTTTGGATACTGTTTGGTCTGAATCGTATATATGTTTGTATAATGTGTAGAACCACTTAAAATCATGCACAATTGGGCTGTCAATCGATAAATACTAGTTTCTTGATGATAATTTCCTTAGACAAGCTGACAATACCTAAGTAAACATGACATTTATGTAATTGGAGAAACAACGTGATATGGCTAGTGAATGGAGCAGTGGGTAGTCATTCTCCCATCAGGTCAATTGTTTCAGATGACCTACATGTAGATCAGCTTATTTCAAACAATGTACCATAATGGTTTTCCTGATGATCTGTGTACGAGGGGCATTCAATATATTAGTCTGTCACTGTTCTTCGGATATTTAAGATTTTAGCATAGAAAATAGGAAAAAGTCACAGGGTCAGGGGAAAGTCAGGGGAATGAGGGGGCTGTTCAACCTGAATAACTTTTTCTTGTTCAAAGAGAGATTGTACACGTTTACTTTTGTGGGCTGAGGCATTGTCATGAATAAGCTGTATGCCTTCCAAACCTTTAATTGATAGAACAGTTTGACAGATTTAAGTACTTTATCTTTGTAAAACTTGCCTGTAATTGTTCTACCCTCTTTGCAAAAAAGTCTGCAACAGGACCACTAGAATTGAAGAAACTGGCATATAAAACATTCATGGCGCTTCTAGTCCTCTTTGCTATGACTGGCCTAGTCTAATTTTTACCAAGCTATTGTTTGTTATTGATTCGCCATTGGGGCTCAAAATAATAAACCAATATTTCATCCCCAGTGAAAAAGTCAGAAATTTTCTTAGGATTACAATTTTTTTCAGAAGTTTTTTAGCACAATCTAAACGCTAAAGTGGTGGATCCACCCAGCACAAAGCATTTTTAATTTCAAACAGTTAGTCAGAATATGATGTTCAGTGCCTTCTAAAATGCCTAGACTATAAGCTATCTGGGAAACAGTATATTGTCTATCTTCTTCTACCATAGCTCTAACAGCACCAATGTGTTCCTTTGTTGCTGCAACAACTGACCTACCTGGGCGGTTATCTTGTTGCAGACTATGCTGCCTCCCACCCCCATTAAATTTCTTAACCCAACAAAAAACTGTTCCTAATGTTACAGTAAAACTACCATGTATATGACACAATTCAGAATAAATCTCTTTAAACGATAACTGCAATGAAACTCGGGCTTTAATGTAAGCCCTTATTTCTAATTTTTCTTTAGGTTCCATTATGACATTGAAATATACCCACTGTACATGAATGTGTATAATTGAACAATAAATATTTTGGTCAATTATAATCGGATTAAATTGAAAATTTTCAGGTGTATTGAATAAAAATCCCCAAACAATTGCACGAGTTTTTCGTGGTCTTATGCAACATTGTTTCTACGGAAGGCCATTAGTGACAGAATATATTGAATGCCCCTCATACAATAAGCCTACAAATGATAAGTTGTTTCATTTAGCTGTTTTGTGAATACTGTTTCACCTTACCGTTATGTTTTCGTTGATTTAATATTTCTTCTTTAGATGGAATACATTGATATAACTACTTCTTAAATGCCTCCGTGATAATATTATTTCTTCCCACTTTTATATAATTTATTATTAGTAATTCAATAGACAAATTGTATAATGCGATATTGCATCTCTATTTGATTGGATGTGTTTACCTTTTGGCTCTATTAACAGTTAGAATTTTTGATATTCTCACTTTGCCATATTAAAAGTGATATGGAGACCGTTATGTTGGTAAAACGTGATATTTCACAGAATTTACAAAATATAACTTCATTATATCTATACAAGATAAGTAGAGTACATATAGCATCATCTAAATATTTGTGTTTAAAACACTGTAACCACCTTTTCATTGTTAACTGCTGCAGCTGCTAGCCGCCCTTCCTCCACAACATCTGTGTCAAGTCGGGCTCAAACTTCATCAGCTGCTGCAACAACTCAGTTTGTAACAACCTCTACAGACTCAGTAGCCGCCAGCCAGGCTAGAACTGCCGCAACAGCTGCAACAGGTCTGGCTAGAACTACTACAACAGCTTCACCAAGTCTGGCTAGAACTGCTACAACAGCTGCAACAGGTCAGGCTAGAACTGCTACAACAGCTGCAACAAGCCAGAATAGAACTGCTACACAAACTGTAACAAGTCAGCCGAGAATTAGTACAACAGCTGCAACAAGCCTGGCGATAACAGTTGCTACAACAATTAGTACCCCGGCTGCCACAACGATGTCAGCACTGACTTTCACAATGACGTCAGCACCGGCTGTCAGTGGTGCCAGCTCAATCACGTCAAGTGTCAATGCAGCATCCATTACTGCAGTTGCAGTAATTGGAATACTATGGGAAAAGGAAAGTTCTATTTTTTTCATCCATTTATAACTTTTCGTATTCAGTTTTAGTTCTGAAGTATCTTCTAGTCGTAACAAACAAGATACTGTTCAATATAAAGGATTGATTGTCCAAATGGACCAGGTGGGATCACAAATGCTTAAAATTGAACATGTTAAAATATCTTCTTCTCAACAACCAGCCAGTCGAATCGGTGCATATTTGATATAATTTATCCCTTTGAATAGGGGTTTGAATTATGTACAAATCAAGAGGCTAGTATTTATAGGGACCCTTTAAGGGGACTTTAAGGTTTACATAGGAATATTATGGGAAAAAGGATAATTCTAAATTTTTCATCCATATGTGCAAAAATTGTATTAAGTTTGAGATCTGACCCATCTATTTGTTATACCAAAAATGATTTACTTCAATAAGAAGGATTGAATTTCTATCAGGGGCCAGGTATATAATATTATGGGGAAAACTGAATCATTTCATTTTTGCAATCATGTGTACAAAAAAAATATATATAAAATCTAAAGCATATCTGTTCATAGCAAATCCCTATTTTGATTGAGGATTGAAATTTTGACAAGTCAATGGGCTGAAATGTATAAGGGTCCTGTACGGAGTCTATGTTTTTTACAGATGAATGGTATGGAAATTTAGAACATTTCCAATTTATAGCAATTAACTTTTTCAGTAAAGGTGTGGTGGGTGTATTTATCCATATGGGTTATACAATATATACAATTTAAAGCCAATTACTCAACAAAAACACAGCTGGTTTAAAAAATTTCCTTTGGTGGAATTAACACTTTTTAATCACAAGTCTTTCTCCTACACATTCCGTATATCTATATCGCGATCAAAACGATATCAACAGCTCAAAATACGTTCTCAGATTCCTCAGCCTATATTCTAACAAAACAACTCTCAATACCGCGGATGTGAAATTAAATTACAGACATTCTCGTCGGAATGGATATAAACAATTAATTTTATACAACTTTACTTAGATCTGATTACGTCAAAATATATCTATCAGACATTTGAATAACTCAACCATATACAACATAATATAAAATTCACATACCCATCTGCCATTATGTAATGGAAAAGTGACATGCTCAATCCTTCTCGTCACGACAATTCCGAAAGATATTTCTGCTAGACTGGACGGTGTTTCGATAATACAGTCAGATATATATACTAAACCAGAAAAGAAACTTTCGCTAAGTTTGAATGTAAATATTTTGTTAACATTTACCTAAATTTGTCTGAAATCTTCTGTTTGTTGTATAATTATGTCTCATCAATCTACTGAAATAGTTAAGTTGGACAGAAGTTATCAATTTTATTGTTTGATTTGAATTTCAAACAGGAAGGGATGGATTTCAAAATCGGGTTATCAGTAGCGTGTTTGGTCGCCGCATGCGATGATTGCTGCTAGACAGCGACGTCGCAATGAGAGCACAAGCTTGTTTATGTCATCCTGTGGGATATTATCCCACTCTTCAAGCAGTGCTGCTTGCAGCTCATTTACGATGCCAGGCGGGTTTGGACGTCGGCGTACTCGTCGGTCAAGATTATCCCATAGATGTTCTGTGGGATTCAAATCCGGGCTTTTTGAGGGCCAATGTCGATGAAACCAACGTTGTGGTTTTGCAAAAAACGTATGTTGTCACGGGCGACGTGGGGTGTCGCATTATCTTGTTGTAATGTTAATATGACGCCATGGGTTTGAAGCAGAGGAACAGCATAAGGACCAAGAATGTTTTTCCTATATGTACGGGCATTCAAATTTTCCTCAATAACAACCAATGGGGTGCGATACCCATAAGCAATACCGCCCCACACCATAACTGATCCCCCGCCCCAAAAACGATCGCGATGCAGTCGGCATAACGCTCATTCCTGCGTCGGTACACTTGTACACGGCCATCGCCCCGAGATAACGCAAACCATCGCTAAAAAGAATTGTTCGCCAATGTATGTGTCCCCGGGTCCACTGCTCTCTGTTATCGCGATGACAGCGCGTCAAAATCGTTCTAACGTACGGACAACGTCCGTGCAAACCGTTATCGGCTAAACGATTCCGCACAGTCTGGGCGGAAATCTGGGCCTCGTGGGTACCACGTGTAACCATAGATGTAGCTGTTGCGTTGAGAAGTCGATCTCGAAGGTGCTGATTCAAGATATAACGTAAATTTTGCGGAATTCGTGGCATTGAAATTCCGATTAAAAACCTTCAATTTTGAAAAAAAAAAATATTTTTCCGTATGTTTTCGACTTATGCAATATTTTGAAGTGGACAAATATCCAACACGTGGACCGGATATACCCATCCCGCCAGTGCACGTGGAAATCGGACTTTGAGCTGAATAAACTGACATAAATTTTATCTATGGATTAACTGACCATTTTGCAAATTAGAACGATTGTATAAACTACCACATCTGTATATGTATACACATCTCATAGGTAACCTTGACAATTTTGCATGTACTTTACGAAAATTTCTTTTTTGGTTCAATATATATAGTAAAACAGTCCACATACCTTAGTGAATTTCGTGCAAATAATGAAACAACAAACTTTTAATATATCATACGATATGGTACGATGCGGACTTTACGCTATTAGGCCCAATGTAAAATTAAATAAGTTTTATAAAATGTAAACCCGTTTAATTGTTCTAACTTTCTGAATACTTAATGGAATTTTAATCAAAGAATGAATATGTTAAAAAATCTTAAAAACGTTACTCCTATCGAGCTATCGATACGTTTTAACAATTCCAAGCTACCTGCTGTAAATATAGCCTATAGACACGTACTGCCTGACACTACTAAATTACGCCACAACAACATTACTATTTTGTTACACAAAAGTTCTGACATTTAAGCCTGTTGTAGAGGTGAATGCTTGTAAAGAACGATAACTCTGCGAAAGAGATTGACATAATGCAGGAGCATCCATGTCCTATGGACAAAGTTATAGTTTTTAAAAAATGATTTTTATTAACGGAAAAACAAAAACAAAACAAGATTTGTGTTGTAAACACCTAACTTGAAATATGTCAAGTAAATCCTGCAACAATGTATTTGTGTAATAATAATTGCACTCGACACGAGTGTGTGACCTGATTTGTAACTCAATATTCTGTGACACATAGGTCAACTCAGCATAAATCAAAGAGGATTGTGTCAATTTCATTTTTTACGGATAAATAATTGCAAATTCGAAAGAAGAGTGAAAACAATGCTTCAAATTAGAGCGAATTGAAGATCACACTGATTTACAATAGTCCAATCAATCTATTAATATTTTAGGTCAGCTCTATAAAAATAGCAAAAGAATGTTTCTAAGCTGTTTTTGTATTAAGTTTTCCGCAATCGAATGATGACGATAGAAAACTTACTTTTACTTGTTCAAACACACCACCTTACTGAAAAATGTTTAAGCTTGGAAAAGGTCACTATCGACACTAGTTGTGTATAATTTAACTTTGTAATAAATTTCTAATAATGTAATTTCCTGTGATACATATTTACAACTGTAAACATATTTTTTATTATTTGGAATTTTAATATATTGAAAATGTGCTCTTAAATGGCATAGTATCACTACTGCAAAAAGGAAGTGCTTCCGTGGGGTAGTCGCATAATGGCGGTTATAAATAATCCTCATTTCTTCTTCTTTAAAAATGCATTTTACTTATTTTATTGCTCTTTTTTTTATTTGAATAGCATTATTGATGTATTTTGAACATTTTGATAGCATTGTCATGTTTGAATTGTGAATTAAGAAAAAAAAAATGATGCTTGGAAATTGGGGTATGAATACATGATTTCGGAAGTCTCATCATATTTTGATAGTGCAGAGGTTGACAAACAGTAAAATGTAGGTTTCATTTCTTTCATTTGGGGTTCTCTATGAATGACAAGCCTTCAAACTTTTATTATTTACTATAGAATAAAGAACAAAAATCAATGGTGGGTTTACACCTTGAGTACGTGAAATTACCACATCCACCTATTTTAACGAATCAATCTATAACCAGTTTAGGTCAAATTAGATAAATTGCTACAGAATGTTTTTAAACTGTTCTTTTTAATTACATATATTGCAGGAAAATATATCAAAAATTTACCGCAATCGAACGTTAGGAAAGCTTTTTTTTATTAGTTCAAAATGTTAATCTTTGAAAAGGTAATCACTTACACTAGTGTTGTATAGTTAAGTTTTAAACCTACTATTAGAATAGTTGTAAGTTCTATAGATAACATAAATATCTAGTCAACAAATAAAGTTTTAGCTATTTTAATCAATTAACAAGCATTACTAAATGTATGGTTGCCACACACACACACACACACACACACACGGTGTTGCAGAAATGCTGAGATACCGATGATGTGGAATAGAAGGAACGTTTCATATACTGGTATTGCTCATTTGAAATTGTTGAATGATTTTACTTTCAGACACCCGAACACTAAAGGAAGAGAATGAGAAGCTCCGTGAGATGCTGACTTGTAAGATTTGTACGGAGAGACTTGTGAATACGATCATTTTACCTTGCGGCCATTCCGTCTGTTGCGAGCAGTGTGCTACCAGGCTAGTTAAATGTCCAATATGTAGAGTTAAAATAAAGAAAAGAGTGAAGATTTCTATGTCTTAAAGCTCCTATCCTGGAAAGGTTCGGCAGATTGTTGAAGAAAATTAAGACACATAAGACTGTTTACTTTAGATGATTACAAATTGGTCTGGATTTCTATTACTGACTTCACTTTAAAGTTTGTATTGTTTAATTTTCTTCAAGGGCTGTGAGGGTCATCACTAAAGTGATCGTTTTCATTTACATAATCGAGTACATCATATACATGTATAAGCCTTTTATTTTCACCAATGTAACGATTTCTTATTAAACCAGTGTTGGTATACATTTTTTATATGTTTAAACTTTTGTTGTTGTTTTTGTTTGGGGGGTGAGGATTAGATTTATAATGCCTAGCTTTTGCATTTGAAAAATGTTACCTTTTTATAAGAGCTATTCCATTTTTACCATATAACTCACCCAGGAAAGGCTCTTTGAAATGAGACATTCCCTTCTCAATGGTTAAATTTTGAGAATCGTGTGCATATGTTCGGACTACTAGAAAGTGGACGAGCTAGTCTCACGTGGTGAAAACAGCCATTGTTAGGCTAGAGTGACGTTTAAATGCGACTGGAACAGTGGCAGATGTATCAAGATCAAGCATAGCTCGTGTGACGTCAATGAGGCTAGATAACGTCATAGCATCATATCTCAACTGTGTGAAGTCAGAATCAACCAGACCCTGTGTCGTTAGTTACCCCGGCGAAAAAGGTTCATGAAATTCACGAACTTTCCTGAAAGTTCATGAACTTTCCTGAAAGTTCACGAACTTTCAAAATAGTTCATAAACTTTTAAATAAGTTCATGAACTTTCAAAGAGGTTTTAGTGAAGTTCATGAACCAAGTACTAAAGTTCAAGAAGTTCACAAACTTTTAAATAAGTTCATGAACTTTCAAAGAGGTTTTAGTGAAGTTCATGAACCAAGTACTAAAGTTCAAGAAGTTCACAAACTTTTAAATAAGTTCATGAACTTTCAAAGAGGTTTTTGTGAAGTTCATGAACCAAGGACTAAAGTTCAAGAACTGTTTTATAAGTTCATGAACTTTTTGAAGAGCTTTAAATTATAAGTTCATCAACAATGAAAGATTGTTTGTTAAGTTCATGAACATTTCATTAAAGTTCCTGACCTGCTATTATTAATTTATATTCTAAGTTCATGAACTTTTGAAGACCTTACTGAAAGTTCATTGAACCACATTTCAAGTTCACAAACTTCTATTTTGATGAATTCTTAAAAAGAAAATCACTCTCAGATTCACTGTATTTAAGAATTAAGAATTTAAACTAAATAGTCAGGTTCATGAAATATGGTTTAAAAAAACTTTTAAAAAATAAGTTTCCACATACAACAGTAATCATACATTTCATTTAGTGCTCTTTGTAATTCAACTTTGCAGTCTAAGTAAAACTTCATTTAAAAATGGCATGTCCATGGCAGTTTGGCATTGCTGCAACGTAAGATTCAGCTACTGGAGCTGCAGTGGATTCACTGATATGAATGTAAACTAATGTGTCAATCAACTCTTCAGCAGGCACTACATCTAATGTTTGCGTTGCTTTGACTGCTAACAGGTGTTTTCCGGATGGCAGTTGTGATAGTCCGGTTTCTACCGATTCATATTTTTTCAGAACTGCATATACATTCTCATCTAAGGTATTGTAAATAAAACGTGTTATATAACCTACTTTGATCTGGCTATATAGTACAACATTACAAACTCTTCTTTTTAACCTCAAGTACTGTGAAGAGCAAAACTGTTTGCTACCTATGCTTATTCTGTCCACCTTTCTCAAATCCTTTATACATTCTACACCCAATACAGCTACAATTTCAGCTTCAAGTTCATCATCTTTCAAAGGTTTCACCTTTCCTGATATATCACAATTTGCAGCTTCAGCAGTCTTTTTCCATAGTGTTGATTGTGCTGACTGAACACCTTTTCTGCGTAAACAGGAAATTACCTGTTTGTACATCATAACTTGTCTCATAACATTACCCGTTCCGTGTACTGCATGAAGAAGCATTGCGTTATTATCCTCAAATGGGAAACAACTCCAAGCCCATAATGGTCCCCATAACTTAACATACCAAACCAAATGCATACAAGCATTATGAACGTTCAGACCACATGATCCTTGGCCATATAAATCAGCAAAAGAATAGTAAAAATTGTCCAATAGCATAGCTGCTCTGTCCAATTGCTCTGGCAATATATTGTCTCCAAGAAGAATATATACAGCTTCAGATAGATATGAAAAACTTCTGGTAGTATTCCATGTAAACATGGTAGACCATAAAACAACAACCACGCTTGTAGTTCTGTAGCTTTTAGGTTATTAACATGTTTTTCAAAATCCCGTGGTAATCTCTCAATATAGCTAGGAGGCTGAATATTTTGAAGTCTTTTAGAAATAGTTTTTATCTGTTTTCCGATGAAATAATTCTTACCACTTTGTGTTGGAAAGAACCATTTAGATAACAATGTCTTTGTAATACCTAACAAAATACAGTGCATGTAGTCTGACCAGATCAAAGGACTGAAGAAATGCTAGTCCAGAAAGGCCTTTAAAACCTTTAATCCTTTTTTTGTCTGTTGCATTTTGCATGTTCTCTAAAACCTCCGGACTATTTCGTAATGGAAATTGTGCTGCAACATTCCTACAAGGATAACATCGAGAAGATCCTTTCCCTTGTGTCACTACAATGCCAGGTTCTTCACAGGTAATGCATGCTTCAGTCCCATTATAGTAAGTCATATTGAGAATACCAGCTTTAGCTGGCAGATCAAATACACCACAAATAACAGCAAGTTTTATAACAATTACTCCATTATCTGTACTAACTTCAACCCCTTCATTGTACAAACTGTTCATTCCTTCACTGAAACTTTCTATATACTGTTTAAATGGTGGTTTTCCCTTCCACTGCCATATCCCAACCAATAACATATTATCTCTTGAAAATCTTGCTTTGGGACTCAACTCATTAATTGCCATAAAAATTGGCCACAACTCAATTTTAGAGGAGGAATACAGATTTACTCCATCTGTATTGATGATGGCACTCAAGTTGTATGGACTTTGTAGAAAACTGTTATCTTCATTCAGAATCTCTCTGTAAGCTAGCCCGTTGGTTATGTCTGTTAGATTTCTACAATATTTCCTGTCTTCAATTTCTTCTTTACATTTTTCAATTTCCTTCAGAACACCTGGAAAGGAAAACAAAGAAAAAACACATAACTTCCAGGGTAAGTAACAAAGGGAGATAATTAAACAAGAGAACCATGATGGTCCTATAGCACTCACATAATTTAATAGAATTTGTTTTCAAAATTTAATCTTTATTTATGTAAGCAAAACGAGCAATGCCCCCTGGTGGCCATGTTTACTAACGGATCAAAATAATTTGAACAATCTTGGTAGAGGGTCACCCAAGGAACATTTGTGCAAATTATTTCGAAATTTTCTCCTTTTCTGATGCCGCAGCAACCAAAGTTCTACATTGAATTAAATTCTTTGAACAACTTTGAAAGAGAACCTAAGAAACAATGCTGTGAACTTATTTTGAAATCAGGCCATTGGTTTAAAGAGGAGAAGTTGTTTGTAGGAAAATGTGAATAGAAAGACATCAACAGATGCTGGGCGGTGAGTGATCACAATAGCTCACCCCGCAATTCGTGCTCACCTGTATTTTCTAAGTCGAAAAAGGGGCATTAAATTACTGAATAAAGTTTAATGCCAGAGTTATTTGTATAAACATGAGTATTGTCTCTAGATACATGTATACCAGGTTTCAATTGAATGGTTTTTTAATTAAATTAGGTAAAATTAAAGTTTTTGGACGACACAGACGACGCTTAGTATATCACAAGTAAGCCTGGTTGTTTTTCTCTCTCGAAAAACAAACAAGCTAAGAATGTGGTAAGCTAGAGTTATTTTTCTTCCATTGCTATAAGACACAGTGACACAAGACATGATGTGCAACAAGTTCCATTGAATTACCATACTCTGAATTGGAAAAATTGAAAATAGCTAAATTCAGGGTGCAAGACAACTTTTGGGGACTGGTGTCAAATGCCATCAGAAAGGGGAATATTGCATCATTTTCAGGCTATAGAGGAAATATACTGGTATCAATATTTTTTTTAAATGTTAAAATGAACATGTAAACCAAGTTTCATTTGAATGAGTTATGAGATAAGTTTAATATTTTGAGAAGCCGCTGACGCAGACAACGATGCCAAGGATATCATGTGAGCCCGACTATTTTTTCTTAAAAAAATAGACACAAGCTAAAAATGTGTACATAAACTGATTTATACCTGGTGTATTTAGTAGATGTTTCAACTGTTGTTTTACATCTGCCAGTATAAAACTTTTCCTAGGTTGTCGGTCCTTCTTTTGTTGATGAGACAATCCACCTTTGTAACGAAAGCCTTCACAATTTTCTACCCTACATCTAAATTCATCCAAATTTTCTGGAAATACTTCATTACATGTGTCACAATAGTGTACTTCTTTCATAGGGTGAATATCTACAAATGAATATATATAGTCCAAGTTTAGGACCGTAACACATTCTGAGTTAGGGAACACGCTTTTCATAGTTTGAAGAATGTCTCTACAGGCACTTGTGGTAAAATTATGTCTTTTGAAAAGGGAAAGAATTTTAAAAGCTTGCAATTCCGTTTCTGAGAGAGATTGTGGCTGTTCATTTGACATTTCATCATTGTTGTCTACTTCAAATAAGTATTGTGTATCTTCTTCTTCTGTGCTTATCTCCACATCAGAAATAGTATCATCTGATTCAAAATTTGAAGAGGTTTCCGATAATATCGATTCATTGAAGTCTGATAGTTCTGATGACACATCACTTCCATCTGACCTACATGTTGAAGTGTCTGATATCATAGATTCATCTTATTGGGTTATTTCATCAGAAATATCATTACTTTCTGGTGAATTATCATTATCTGTGCTCACTGAGTATGCACCTATGTTAGAGTAGGGACATCTGTCTGATGATGATGCATTCTCTGAACCTGAAAAACAATTTTACAATTTATTGTTTAAAAGTAATATCAAATACCCAAGAATAACTTATTATTCATACACAAAACTCTTGTTTTATGAGACTGAATTTCAAAGAGCACTTTGAGCAATGTTCTTGTTAACTATGGAATGAATTATTAAAATGTGTGCTGAAATCTGACTTTCGGATTGCCTTCTTATATTCCTTAGTGAGACAAGTTTGCAACTAGTTAATTACTCGTATATATCTTGGCACAAGCAAACATTGAAAAATATACAGATTTTTCTACTAAGTTAGTTTTCACCTGAAAAGTTGATGTAAATAGGCCAGCATTTGGCTCTGAAACTATAAATACGGGTCACTAAATTTGTGTAACCTTAATATTTTTAGAACTTCTTGACTTCAAATATTAACAGTATGCGAGTTTTTAGATAGTACCAAATATATAACGTCTAAAGTACATTTAACAATAGGGCTAAGTTCACCTTAAGCTTCTCCATGGAATTAAATTCTTTGAAAACTTTGAAAGAGGACCACCCAAGGAACATTCCTGTGAAATTATTTTGAATTTGGTTCATTGGTTTAGGAGAAGAAGTTGTTTGTATGAAATTGTGAACAGATGGACAGACAGACCGTGCGATGGACAGTTAGTGATCACAAAAGCTCACCCCACACTTTATGCTCAGGTGAGCTAAAACCGTGAGAGGTTGCCCAGAGTCCTGACTAATGATTTGAACAAACTCTTGTGCACTTACTCTGTAACTGAATTTTATTTGTATTGGCCGATTTATTGCAGCTTGTATCTATATCCTTTGATAGATTTTTCTTCCAACGATACAATGTACGAGAAGGAACATTTACCGACTTGTCAGTAACATGCAGCTTGTAGACTGCTTTAACTGGAGCTATAAAATAAATGTTACAAACTTTACAATTCTCCTTTTAACAGCAAACACCCCTTTAACTTCTTTCCCAAATATATATAGACACTTTTAGATGCCTCTGCAGCAGACGACTTTTAAAAACATTGATAAAAGAAGAAATTGCTCAAAACGAGCAATGTCTCCTTTTTGCCACAATGTTTTCATTTTTTTTTTCCAGAATGAAACCTAATTTTCAGTGTTTTTTCCTTCATGTTTTCAAAGTCGTCTGCTGCAGATTAAGTGAATGTGGGAAAGATTTAAGGCACAAATTGATGTGCAAAGAACTATACTTTATATTTAGTAACATCATTAAAATACAGCTACAACTTTATAAGCTATGCTTTTGTTTCAATCCGATTCAATATATTATATATATGTTAATGCTGTAAATGTAATTAGTGTGAACTTTGATGATAAATATATATATATATGTTGAATAAAATATGTTAAACCAAAATACAGCTTCAAAATATATGAAACAAGAGCTGTTGAAGGACAGCACGCTCGACTATATGCTGCTTATATGAAAGTGCAAACCTAAAACTTTAACCCATCAAAATGATGTATTTTAAACCTAAAAGAATCTCACTCTCAGCATCTTCAGCATTTAATGTAGAGAAAGATATAAGATGTTATTAAATTCCAAATAAGAAACCCCTAACATAAGTACTTATTGAGAAAAAGTTAACAAAAATTCTACACAGAATGCAAGTCTTGGAACATTTTTGAAAGAGGACCATCAAAGAAACATTCCTGTAAAGTTACCTTGAAATTAGTAGAGTGGAATGGTAGTTGTCATTTGTAGGTAAAGGTTCAATTTACCTCTTTTGTGATGATGCATGTTTGCTATAATTTTGTAACCAATCAAAACGGTTTGAATAAATTAAGTAGAGGATCACTGAAGTAAGATTCCTAACCAAGTTTTTTAATATTAGACAAGGACTTTTAAAAAATTGTAATTTCCAAATTTGTCCCTTTTCTGTTGGCAGATGCCTCCTGAATGCCATGTTTTTCAACAAATCAGTATGCCTTGAACATTCTTTGCAGAGGGTCACCCAAAGAACATTTCTACCAAATTATTTTGGAAGCTGACAAGCAGATTTAGAGAAGAAGATTTTTAAAGTTTGAACATTTTGCCCACTTTCTGATGCCGCAGCAACCAAACTTCTCAATGAAATTCTAATCTTTGAACATTGTTGAAAGAGGGCCACCAACAGAACATTCCTGTGAAGTGTGGATGAAATTGGTCTTGTGGTTTAGGAGATGATGTTCAAAAAAAGAAATTTCAAAATTTTGTCATTTTGCCCCTTTTCTTATGCCACCTGACTGCCATGTTTTTTGACCAATCAGTATAGCTTGAACAATTTTTGTAGAAGGTCACCCAAGGAACATTTCTACCAAATGATATTGGAATCTGGCAAGGAAATTCGGAGGAGAAGATTTTCAAAGTTTGGACATTTGGCCCCCTTTCTGAATCTGCTGCAAGTTCTCAATTGAATTAAAATCTTTGAACAACTTTAAAAGAGGCCAACCAGAGGAACATTCCTGTGATGTTTCATGGAAATTATTCTTGGAGTTTGGGAAAAGATGATGTTTAAAAGCTAAAAGTTAACGCCGGACAGACAGACGGACGACGGACAAAAAGTGATCAGAATAGCTCACCTTGAGCCTTCGGCTCAGGTGATCTAAAATGGAGTGAATAGAATTAATTTTATTTTTATTTTTCCTTTAAATACATTTCTTGAATAAGAATAATCATGTCTACTTACACAAACTGTGGATTTTATGTAAATGATACAAGATGTAATGTTTACTGCCCACTATCCTATCGCAAATACAACACTGGTATTTCTTAATGCCATTTACAACTGTTTCACTGTATCTGGTTTGCTTGGTGGCCATCTTGTGATCAACTGCAACGGAAAGGGAAATTATTGTGGACATGGAAGAAAATTCATCAATCTGCCAGACATCGTCAAAACAAGAGGACCATGATGGTCCTATATCGCTCATCTTCTAATCAAACTTAAAAAGTTCTCATTAATCGATGTATATACATATACATGAAAAACATCATCCAATCAAAATACGTCTTAGTCTTAGATGAGGTGATCTAAAACATCGTCTATGGCAAATAGACAAGGAATATTTTAAAGTTTTTACCTAAACAAGTCAATGTCAAACAAGCAATCCAAAGGGTGGAGCTATGTTTGCCTCCAGGGCTTTAATAATCTGGTGGCAATGTTTTGCACATATAAGGAAAATAAGCCCCACCCCCTGATGGCCATGTTTTTCAACGGATCGGAAATCTTTGAACAATCTTGGTAGAGTGTACCCTAAAGTACATTTGTGCAAAATAATTTTCAAATCGGGCCAGTACTTTTGGACAAGAAGATTTTATAAGTTTTGACAATGCTCATATAAGGAAAATAACCCCCCCCCCCCCCACACCCCCCTGGCGGCTATGTTTTTCAACGGATCGGGAATCTTTGAACAATCTTGGTGAAGTTTTAACAATGGTCATATAAGGAAAATAAGCCCCGCCCCCTGGCGGCCATGTTTTTCAACGGATCGGTAATCTTTGAACAATCTTGGTAGAGGGTACCCTAGGGAACATTTGTGCAAAATAATTTCTAAATCGAGCCAGTACTTTTAGACAAGAAGATTTTTTTAGTTTTGAAAGTGCTCATATAAGGAAAATAAGCCCCGACCCCTGATGGCCATGTTTTTCAACGGATCGGAAATCTTTGAACAATCTTGGTAGAGGGTACCCCAGGGAACATTTGTACAAAATAATTTCTAAATCGGGCCAGCACTTTTGGACAAGAAGATTTTTGAAGTTTTAACAATGGTCATATAAGGAAAATAAACACCGCCCCCTTGCGGCCATGTTTTTCAACGGATCGGTAATCTTTGAACAATCTTGGTAGAGGGTACCTTAGGGAACATTTGTACAAAATAATTTCTAAATCGAGCCAGTACTTTTGGACAAGAATATTTTTTAAGTTTTGACAATGGTCATATAAGGAAAATGAGCCCCACCCCCCTGGCCGCCATGTTTTTCGACGGATCAGAAATCTTTGAACAATCTTGGTAGATGGTACCCCAGGGAACATTTGTGCAAAATAATTTTTAAATCAGGCCAGCACTTTTGGACAAGAAGATTTTTGAAGTTTTAACAATGCACTAATAAGTAAATTAAGCCCCAACCCCTGGCGGCCATGTTTTTCAACGGATCGGAAATCTTCGAACAATCTTTGTAGAGGGTACCCCAAGGAACATTTCTGTGAAAAAAAGATTAAATTGGGCTAGTACCTTTTGACAAGAAGATTTTTTTCGATCCCCACAAGGGTTACTTTCTCATGACCTCTCTAAAAGGGCACATTACTGTTTTCGGCCAAGGAACGGACTCGAGAGTTATTCATATCAGCTTCACAATCTAGCTAAATTATATTAGTATAAACCAACAAGAATTACAGGCCAACCTGTGAAAGTACGGTTCGCCGATTTATCGCGACAAATTCAGCTGCAATAAGTGGGGAATGTCATTATCATGATGATGGAGTAAAGCATTAAATCAAACCAAGTTTTGTAGATCGATTTTTACGAAATCAGCCTCTTCAAATCCAACAAATCATGCTATCAGGCCAGAAATTAAGAAGATTTCGCCAAAAATATCTTTCACATCCTTCATTTGGGATTTTGCGAATGTGGAATTTCGGAAAATACCTCTTCAGAATAGATATATGACGTAGTATTTACCTCAATTCTGACCAATCAGCATCAATATTCGGAGATAAATCTATTTTAAACTGTTGCAACCGTTAAAATAAAAACGTTTTTAATTAACAATATTTTGTCTAGCAGGTACAAAAGCGAATATATTATGATTTATAATATCCTGGATTATTATAGGATTTCAACAGAAATATATAGCCAAACAAATAATAAAATTTACCTTCGGAAATCAACGGAAATCGACGAATTATGACACATAAGTGCGCATGCGCACGGTAACTTCCTTGTTTGCTGGAGACGAAAGTTGGAAACAATTATAAATATCAGTCTTCATCTCGAAGAATCGTTGCGATGGGTGGTGATACATACTTAGTTTACTGGACGCAGGAGCGTAACTTATCGATCCTACGCAAATTATCGTTGAAATCCACCACACAAGGAGATCAAACGGAGGCAAAATTCATGGGGAAATGGTATCCCTGCATCGTCATCGAGGGTACGTATAATACCGCGGTTAGTTCCTTGGACCATTAGTTCCTTGAAGTGTTAAACTGTAACATCTCAGATTCTTCCCTATAAATATCATTATGTCACCGTGTTTTCACAATATTGTGCTAGTTAGCTAGTTAGCCCGTACATGCCAAGGGACACTTCTCTGGTACTACGGTAACTCTGTATATTGGGCTTATATTTTATAATCGAAGTATGGAGTCCGAGGCCATGAAATAAATAAATGTGCAGTTTTATAAAATATTTCTTTTATAAATGACTATATAACAAATCAGTTAATTAAATATATTCATAGTGTGCAGAATCTTGCATGAATATTCATGAGGTCAATCCAATATGTTAATTAAACCCACACTAAAAACTACACAGTTGCAGTACACAACCTGAGGATGTGCATGAAGTAAGATTATCCCTGTCCGTCTGTCTGTCTGTCCATATGCTTGATAGCGCAATTCCTCCTTAACGGCTTTACCGATTCTGATGAAACTTTACACAGTTGCAGTACACAACCTGAGGATGTGCATGAAGTAAGATTATCCCTGTCCGTTTGTTAAGCGCGGGAAGCCTCAAGGGGGTATCCTTTCGCTAGTTCACTCACAGTTACTTCTAGTTTATATTTGTTTACTCAGGAATTTTTAGTTTGCACTAACAGAGCTCCATTTTAGGCGTATTTTGGAAATCTATGATAATAATATTTATTCCACCAAACCCTTACTTGTGATGAATCGTTAAAATTGCCTAGATGAAGCGATTCTAATGAGAAGTCACAAGATAGAGTTTGGCTAAGATACAGTATGCACTGTTATCTGGAGCTCTGAATAACTTTATTATAAGATATATTTCATAATGTTTTAATATTCTAGAGGAAGGCCCAAAAGTTGAAAGACTGTTTAAAACATTTCTCCAGAAGATATTGACTGAAGAGGCCGCAGAGGACATTAATAATCACATCCATGAATATGCAAGAGGTAAGCAAAATATAGTGCAATCGCAGTCCTTGGATGGATACTGAAAGCAGTCATCCATCATAAGTACTGGTTCTACCCAGACAATGCTGATAAGTGGATTTGTACGTAACAGTAAATGTTATTGCAAATTACAGTAGCATTGCATTGTTTGAAGGGCCCAAGAAACAATACAGATTATGGCCCATTTTCAACTGGGTTAATTTGGTTAAAGTTTGATTTCAGTTAATTATCAAGGCTTTTTCTCAGCAAGTTCTGCACATATTGAGTTGCAATATCACAATTTACACCGGACATTCCGAATTCCGGTAATTGTTAATTTGCAGTTGGCCAATGACGTTGTATGAGACATTTACGCGCCACAGTTCGAAAAAGTCCACATCCTGATTTTTACCATTTTTAGCTCAGCTTTTTTTCTATTTTATAACAAACTACTACTGCTGAGCGTCTGTTCCGTATGCGGTGCTCATGTTTATAATTATTTTAGCAAACCTGGGCACCGGTGAGCTTTCCTGATGGCTTGTTTTCCGTCGTCATCCATCAACAATTTTAACACAACTAAAGTTAATGATACTTGATAGGAATGTTCATTTGATGGTCCTTTACTAAAATTGTTACTCCCAAACCTCTTGGGCTTAGATTTGGCGTGTAGCATCGTCTAGAGGTCCTCTGCAAAGTTATTAATAATTTCCTTAGCAGACTCTTACTTTATTAATAACCAGATCAAGTACTTAGCAACCACCAACTACCTAATGCCAAAAAAAAAAAAAAAATAGTTCCGTTTCCGGCTGCCAAATTGACCCTAAACTTTTTATGGCATTGAGCAAAAACTTTTTTCTTTCTTTTCTTTTAAAATAAAAAAATGAAGTCTTTTAGGCTTTTAAACATGTCAGGGGTTAACTGATATTTTTTATGTTAAAAAGCATACAATCTATTATTTTTGGTCAAATAAAAATCTGCTAATAAAAATAAATAAACAAATACAGACCTGACCTACCTACCCTCATTCTTTCCATAAAGCATTAAATCTATGGTTTTTTGTCACAGAAAAATCTTCTAATAAAAATAAATAAACAAATACCAACCTGACCTACCTACCCTCTTTTTTTCCGAAAACCGAACACTTTTTGGCCTTAACTACCATAGCAACCACAGACTTAAGTTGTGCTTACGGCCATAGCAATCTAATTGCTTCATTGGCAAACAGCAACCACAATGTACAAGTATATAATCGATTTTTTAACATTTTAACAGCTTTTTTGCCTAATTGTTGGAAAATCTTTCAAGTGGCCTTCATGATTTTCATTTGTCACCTGTTCTATATATATATATATGACCCTGATCAGACTGCGCTTCTCACACATTGGCCGAGCATATATATATGTCTGAAATTATTTTCTGCTCTACAGTACAATATTGAAAAATTATATATTTTGCAGCTGCGGCGCGGGGAAAAGTCTCTAATGAGTCTCCTGTAAGGATTGTGGCAGAGGAAAAAGTCGCCAATGAGTCGCCTGTAAGGATTGTGGCACAGGAAAAAGTCGCCAATGAGTCGCTTGTAAGGATTGTGGCACAGGAAAAAGTCGCCAATGAGTCTCCTGTAAGAATGGTGGCACAGGAAAAAGTCGCCAATGAGTCACCTGTAAGGATTGTGGCACAGGAAAAAGTCGCCAATGAGTCACCTGTAAGGATTGTGGCACAGGAAAAAGTTGCCAATGAGTCGCCTGTAAGGATTGTGGCACAGGAAAATGTTGCCAAAGAGTCGCCTGCAAGTGCCTTCAGGGAGTCCTAAAGGTAATATTATTATTTGTAATCAGCCATTATCATCTGATACAGCTGCAGGTATAGATAAATTCTGATATTTGATGATAATTTTTAATATAACTTTCCACAAGATTTAAAGTTCAGTGATTAATCGATATTTAAAAGTATGTTCTTCCCCAGACATCATACATTTGGGGACAAACCACGTTTGTGAAATGTAGTCAGACCTGCCCTAACAACCACCCGTATTCAGAGACCAACTGTCTGGGGTGACTGCCCGGCATATTTTCCTATATAATAATACTTTAATAGGAGACCACCTGTCTAACCTGACTGGGACCACCAGCAACCATGACAGTATTGTTGCCAGGTTTCGTTAATCCAGTTATCAGAAAGACCTAGGATTAATTAGTTTAAGAAAATACTTTGAGTCAAATATATTCAAACGAAAATATTTCATTTAAAACTGTCATAGATTTACGCAATAATTCCTTCAATATTATCCAATTAAGTTGCTTTCATAGAATATACCCTACATTCGAAAAAATGTCATGTCATAAGTTGACTACTCATCGCGAAAATCATGTTGTCTGCAAAATTAGATACAAAACAGTAGAACCCTCCCCCGAGCAAAGTATACATCAAATGTATGAAAATACTTCAGACTTTCTAAAGTGATGACAAAAAGCCATCTGCAAAACATGTCTATAATCCCTACATTAAATATCTTCATATTTCCAAAGCTGATTTGTGCATTGATTCTCATCGGATGGCCCTGTACCAGATAATCCACAGCTCTATTAAATAAAGCACACCCTATGTAATTTGGACATGTATAACTAATGAATCGTGGTTTAAACAAGTTCACACCTGGTTTCAGAGACCATCTGTATTAACCCTTCCCTCATATAGACGCTTTCTGACGCCTCTGCAGCAGATGGCTTTTTGAAAACATAGTGACAAAAGAAGAAATTGCACAAAACGTGCAATTTCTCTCTTTGCCACAATGTTTCCCACTTTTAGTCATAGGTTAATCCATTCAATTATAGAGATTTTCTATGATTTGATAAAATATGTTCAATGTCGTCTGCTGCAGATTTGTTGTCTGAGGGTAAGAGTTAAGAGACCACTTTTGACTTGGCCCATGAGCGTGTTCTTAATACAGGTTTGACTGTATGTATTAGTGTTGAGTTAAACCATCCATATTCTTCATGGGCTGTGTGCCTTTTTTTTCAGTGAAAGAAGAATACGAAAGTTGGAAGAAGATGTTAAGTATCTGAAGAGAAAGATAAGGAAACTAGAGGAAAACTGCACAAAGAACACCACTGTGACAGAAGAAAAGTGTACAGGAAAGAACACCATGACCGTCAAGAAAGAAGATAAGGTCATTGCTGTTGATACAGATTATGTTGAAAAAAAACGTAGTGACTCTGAGAGTATTGTTGAGAGAAAGTTTGATGAAATGAAAGTGAAGGGAATGGCAAGTGACCGAGAAAAATTGAAATATCTTGTGAACAATTTCTTCACAGTCGACGAACTAAAGAACCGATCCCGCACAGGAAAAAGAAGTGTAAAAAGTGGAGATTCTGGACCTAGAACTGCTTTGAATGGCAATGTTTTTCGCGAACTGACTGGGGCAGTTGTAAAGCATACCAGCTATGATGTCAACACCTTCATTAAAAAATTTGAAAACATGCAAAAAATACTGAGACGCTGAACAGTGTCTATTTAACTATTTCGTTTTAAGGGTGCAGACTGTACCCCCTGGTTACAGAGTTCTGTCATTTGTGTTGAAACTTTCCTGTTCATTTAGTGTAATATATGTATTATGCAATATTGTGTTTTTACTGAATTTAAGTAAAATCATGCGTTTCCATAACTATAATAATAATAGTTGAAAGGCATTAAATGCCTGTAGTTATATTAAAATGCTTGAAATATTAATGTCGAGTTCAATTTGGTTACAATCAACTTATAGTTTGTTACAGTTGTGGTCATCAGATTTTTACATGTTTATTGTGCAACATTTATAGTTTCCAATAATTTGAGTCTTGGTGTGATATCCAAGTGAAATTTCTGTAGCAAGTTCTATATGAGGGAAATGCAACAGATTTGTATCAGTCAATAACCAGTTTTACCAACAGTCTGATGTCAGAAACTGGCAATAGACTGAAAGTTTCTGTCAGTGTATTTCCAGAAAATAATTTATCAGATCAGTGTGAAACACAATAGATCTCAGTGATGCCAGAGAGTATTTTAGAAAATTATCCCCCTAAAATATTAAAAAATACCTCAAAATTATGTTTATTGCTCCAGGAAGAGTTGTTTCTAATATTTGGAAAAGGCCAAATGTGGCATTCGAAATTTAAATAAGTACCTGCAGTCACTCTTATCTCTGTTTATGTCTATGCTACTAATATCAAGACTAATACTATCTATTTATCTATCTCCTTAAAGTCAAATTTCTTCTGGGCTCCAAGATTTTACGTATGATTGAACAAAATAAACTTATAAAAGACGAGATAGACAGAGATGTATACGGAAACGAATGGCGAAACGAATACCCAGAACTCTTTGCGCGGATCGTCTGCTTTAAAATCTATATTTCGTCTGCTGTTCATCTACCACCATTACATTTCCCAAAGACTTACATCATATCGTTTGTGTTTAAAAGCTATTTTTTAAAACATTTAAACATTTAATGAAAATTAAAGTATCAACCTAGATACATAAAAAAAAAATAGGTCAAAAGTACTACTTTTTTTACCGAAGTTCATGATCCCCAGTCTCGGACTGAATTCATTTGCATTTCCATAGATTTACCACTAGTGCAATTTGCTACATTAAATAGTCAAATATGGTTTTTTTTTTTTTTTCATGATAAAAACATCCTATAACAAATTAAAAAGAAAAACATTCATTGTGACATTTATATCTAACCAAAAACAAGCTTACAAACATGATATATGCCCTTAACGTCCCTATACTTTTTTCATCCAATCAGAATCCCGGTCTCAATGGTGGTAGCTGACCTACTACAAGTAATCGCTATCGGAAATGTCTGGAATATAACGAGTAATACTCGCCGAGACTTTCGTAACAAATCAACAGTTTCAGGTATTTTGTTTCGCTTTATTGTTTTACTTTATGAAATTTAATATAAATAAAACAGCAAATAGAACATGTTTATTACTACTGATTGATAACAGGTCACATAAGGTTGATTGATCGTTCAATAAATGCTAACGCCTAGTCGTTTTTACGAACTATTTCACAACTGAGTAGTTCAAATGAGTTATCTCGTCATTATTATTATCACTATAAATATAAGTAAAAGTAGTAGTAGTAGTAATAGCAGTAGTAGTAGTAGTAATAGAAATAGTTTATTTTTGTCCTCTGGTGAAGGCGTAAAGCCGAAAGCTAGCTAAGGATATATCGATATATGTTTTAGAAATGCAAAAAGGTAATTATCACTACTGTATTCACTATTTCTACCATTTATGTATCCTACGCGGATCCGGTGCTCCTGAAAGGTGTTTTGTTAGACGCATGATTCTCCCTATCATATATAAGTATATATATATATATATATAAATCTACAGACAGGACTACAACAAATTGTAAAAGTGTTATCAATAATAGATGATATAGATTAATATAAAGTTGGTATTATCCAGCATTTTCGTATATAAAGAAAATTATTAACAGTTAATATGTATCAACTGATTTACTTTCAGGAAACCCGAAGATCAATATGAAACACTTAACTCTGACACACCAACGGAGAAAATGTATTTAGAAATGAATCAGGAACAAGGTAACTAAATATGTATTTTGTGTAGATAGGTTAACACATATCTTCTATATACATGTGTGTTATAGATATATTGCATTTCTTGCAAATGTATGAACAGAAAATTAAATCTTGTAAAATAATAAACAAAACAACGACAACAAGTACTTCTTACAATATCTGCACGAAATTGTATTTATTTGCAAATGAGGATATATATTTATACATATAATTATTCTTAGCCTATCGTGGGTTGAATGTTTAAAGTGATATTTGTTCCTTTTGTTCCAGCTGAAGAACAAACCAATGAAGACGACAGAAACGTTTATGTTAACTTGAAGCTGAACATATAATAAATTTTACGTTTGAAAATATTTAACGCATTACATAGTGTATAGTTCCTTTACATCATATGACTATTTAACCTGACGTGAAACGACTATCGGTCAAGTGCCGGTGTTAGCATTAAACCGGATCTATCTGTCCAGTAAATACAATATAGTGCTTGCAAATACACCGTCAGCTTGTCTAAGCAAATTGACAGCGCTCAAACAAATATCGAAAGCAGAATGGATCACATCCCTTTTTGATTAAACAGTCTGTGTCAGGTCAATGGTTACACGCGTATATGTGTTATACGAGATTATAACACTTTAACAGTTTTACCAAAATTATAAACAAAGGAGTGATATTAGCAAATGGTTGAATAACATATATAAATTTCATCAAGACGTTAAAAAAATATATTAAAAAAATATCATGATTTAATAAGAACCGATCATATATGAAACACATTTATTGACCATTTGGAATAAGAAAATGTGCATCATTTTCTTTATATTTGTATTCATATAATCCATTTATAATTGCATCTATTCATTTAATACTGTTTTAATCTTATATGTATGTAAATATGTAATGTATATGGTCAACGAACCGAAAATATGGTTACACTGCCGACCGTATATTGTGTATGGAATATTCATGTTCAATACAACATAATATACAACATATCAGTAATAATTGACTACATACGGTATCATGTAATATGGTACGGTCTCATCTTTTAACATCGATGAATACAACGTCTACGTAAACCTGACATAATCAAGTGTGAAAGACCAACCTATAAGGCATGACTTGGATCAGAGCCACTGTCGTACATCATATGTTTACCGCCTTGACAATGAATTACAATAGCTGCACCCATACACATAGCTTGTCATATATAATAACACCTATGAAATTTTGAACAAAAAAGAAACACAGCTTTTTTAATATTCTAATGGAATAATGTCTCCATTTTGTTTCTTACATTTCTAATCTGTCATGTTTAATAGAGCTATTTATTGTTTTATCTCGATTCTTCTTTCCATGTATTTGTTAATAAATATATTTTAGAAGTCATTTTTTTATTTGCTTGTACATTTAAGAATAAAGATTTATAAATTTAAGTAATTATACTAGAATTTATTTGTTATGATTTCAAAGGGAATTCTGTCAGTGTATATATTCTATATTAAAGTTGACATCGCTTAAATATATCCTTAAATATGTCAAAATGTCTTTACATGAAACCATTCACAGAACAAACTGATTCAACCATTACAATATCCCTACAAATCTGAATTAACTACATGTAACACCTGGTTGTACCTTAGAAATTATGAACTAGATACTCTATATAAAGTTTTAAATTCGTTCAAACGATAAAGCCTTTCCCGTCCCCAGAAAATATATAAAGTATAAGTTTGTTCCTATTTCACACCAATTATTGTAGAAAAACGAATGTAGAATATAGTTATATTTGTGGTATCCAATGGAATTACTTTATTTATGTGCCTTTTACTATCAAACTTGGTGATCCTTATGAATTTTCTATTTTGATGAAATGAAATATTAGAATGTTTCAATGACTCCGATCTTAATAAAAATTATAATACATTTGGAAATATTTAACTTTAGTCCAGATATATTATTTAAAATATGTATATTATTGGTAACCGTTTCAAATGAGTGTTATAACCGCCTATTCCATGACGAGGACCTCATTGGAAATGGAATTTCGTCGTCTTCTATAAATAAGTACTTATGTACTTTACTCTCAAACTAACTGAACAATATATTAATATTTTATATTGTATTTGTATAAATAATATACAAAGAAACTTATAATTTCCACATAACTACAGTAACGCACATGCTTAGACGGATGCAATACAGTTGGTATAGTGTTAGTCCGTCACGCCCAATGTCGTTTGTTCGATTCCAGTCTCGACTTGATTGCTTCTCAAAAAAAAAACGCTCAGTTTTGAATTAAGAATTGGTCATCAGACCATTTATTGGGCTGATATTAATTAACTTTTGTCATTGAAATATCAAAAGAAAGGAGATTAATAGCAAACACATGAGTTAAGCATATTCCTGAATTGCAGTTTGTATATATGTAGCTTATTACGGGATTGCGTTACATGATATTTATATTATTTTAACGTTCGTTTCTTCTCGTCATATTATCGAATAATAAAAAAAAACTGTTCATATATGGAACATCATTGTGCCTTAAAACATTGCGTATCAAAGCTTAGTTAGCAAATATTATATTGTTAATAAGGGGAATCACTCTTACGATGAATTGATAATAAACGTTATTGTATTGTTCCCTACATGGACTGTAGTTGTTAAACAAATGACAAACTGTTACCGTTTGTTCGGATTTAAAACTATATAGATATATCACAAAACGTTTATTGACTTTGAATAATAGTTTACATGATATGTGTGTGATGTTACGTTGTAAGTGAGTATGTAAATAAGCACAGGGATATACAGCATGCAGCCGCTAACACTGTCGCTTCCATGCAAATTGACATAGCTACAAGACGACGAAACGGCTTGATTATGTTACGACTATGATGTGTTACCTTAGCAACTTAGCAAAAATTAAATATATTTTATCATTCTAAAGAAGTTACTTTCAATATTCTACACTTTAAATAACACATATTTTATTAAGCTTTGTTAAGCAATGCACCGCGCTGTTTAATCTCTTATGGTATGTAAACTTAACTGTGTTTTATATTTTATATGTATGATATGATGGCCGTTAATAGTTTTTGTGAACAGGTAAAACATCTGTTTGCATAACAAACCAACTTCCTTGTATTGTGTGTTTTCTGAGCCGTGCTAAAAGACTATCAGTTTACAATTTGTCTTACCGTGCCCGATTGTGCGCCCATCTTTTCATTTGATTGATATACAACTAGTAGCATATTAATTTCAGGAAGACAAAAATGTCATTATAACTTTTGTCATTGCCACATTTAGATAATACATAGTTTATTTTAAGATCCACATCGGGCAATAAAAATGAAAATGTTGGTTACTTTTTTGTTTGAGGGATGGTTTGATTTATTAAGTGTTTTGTACTTAATATTAAACATGTTTTATAAGTCTTGACATAGATATATGAATACGTTGAAGTTTACATTAGAACACCACACATGGCTCGAACCGCTTATCTGGTGCCAGTCGAATTGCTACATGTACTTAATTTCTACCTCCGAAAGCTAGGACATCGATGGTTGAAAGAGTCGAGCTAGAAACTAATAAGTCCAGCCAACATGTTTACCTGTATTTTTGCACCCTTCGTTCGAACTAGTTTATCCAGTCCCGTCTGGTTCGAGCCATCAAATATCTTCTGTATTCATTTTGTTTTAAATCATGATATACTTGGAATGTGTTCAATACAACTCAGATGCAACCGATACAACTCAGGAAATAATATATAATTTGCACTTGCTTTCGAAGATCTTTCATATATTATGTTTTTCTTTATGCAGTTTTTTTTCAACACAGTAGTCTTAGCATGATTTTGCTGTTGTGATGTATCTTCATATTTAAATAATACTTTAAAATTTGCAGTGTGTCCTTTTAAAGTACTTTAGTTGGCTTATAAATGTGAATGGCTGACATTTTACGCAGCAGTTTCACAAATATCTTTGTTTTGGTTATTAATATAGTGTACTGCAATTATCTAAAGCTTTTGTTTCATGTTTAGTAAAGTGAACACTAAAACATTCATAAAAATATTTCTTACAGATAATATCGTGTTAGCACGCTATTGAAACACACGATATGTTTTAAAATAGATATTAAACAATACAATGTGCAAAGTCATTCATATCTAGATCAAAACTTACGAAACAACAGTGAAGGACGCGGACGTTATTGCAACAAAAACAAGGTTAATGTTGGTGGTCATGGTTGTCTCTGTCTGTAAACATTTCGATTATGTTTTTTTATAGGGATTAGAGTACGTGGTTTTACTATGCATTGTGCACAAATAATACGCTACAAAACATATCATGTCAGCACGCAATTGCGATATTAGTACTGCACCTTATCAATACAATAAGTATTGTCAATTATATCAAGATTAAAATAAGAACAATTCCAGTTCTGATATACAATATTTTATTTCAACTAACAAAAGGCAGGGTATAAAACCTACATAGATACACAATAAACATGATCCCTTTAAAACGTACACGATAACTGAATAGCTGAATGAAATAATTAACATATGAAGAAAAATATATCCTCAGTCAAAAGTAACTTACGTGACAGTTAAAATATTAACGTCCTTGTGCATTGTAATGTATACGACAACTAGTGAACAAACATATACCTTTGTACTTTAAATGAATGATGAATAGGTATGAATAAAATTGGATAATTTAAATTATTAAAATAAGTTTAGGTTATAAACTTCAGTGCCGACTCTATTAAATAAGACTGGTATTTTATTGAAAATAATAAATCTGTGTGTATAAAAGTGTAAAACTTAAGTTTTTTTGAAAATGTCAATAGCGCTTCTGTGTACAAACAAGTTACGTGGTCCATTTAATGAAAACGCCCCATGATTCCATCCTCATTTAATACGCCCAGCTTACACGTATATAGCCAGTTCTGGAACAACGACAATTGACATAAATAAAACAATACCAAATATTGATCAACGTAAGCCGGATAATGCCATAAAGAGATAACAATTCTCCAAATGATTGTTGTCAACAAGGAAAATTCAAACTCATGTATCTACTGTTTTTGTGACTACAACAAAAATAACCTATATTTATTTAATTAGACATATCGAACACGTAATGAAATTACCAAAAAAAAAGGACTAAAACGAAAATCGACTGTGTGTTTGGTATTGAATTTATATGTAAAGGGTTTCAAAATGTAACATATTTTACTGTACTGGGAAATGCTTTAAAACTAAATATGTTTTCTTGCCAACATTAGCTATTAAAAGCATTAAATATGCGGTAAAATATGCCAAACATTTATGTAGTCCCAATTTCATTGGTATATAACGTTTTAAGTAGGCTATAATTATAGCATTCAGTTAAGCTTTCTCAGCAAATTTATTTTTATTTGCATAGCAATTCAAATATTAATAATTTTGACATATAAAATGTATATGAAATCATGTCCTAAACCACATTTTTCTCAGCAAACAAATTCTTTCCTTGATATGTCTTACGCAGGTTTATAGAATAACAGGTTGCATGGAATTTACAGAACAGGGACATATCACCTTCGTGCACTGGCAGTCATAAAAACACAGGTTTGTTTTCTTGACCAGTTTTCTGTGACAAATGTATCAGGCACATTTTTCTATTCACTTCTTTCTATTAAATGTGTCTATTTTGTATCGACCAAAGTACATTCACAAGCTCAGTTCTTATATTAAACGCTTTCTGCTATGATGCCTAGGTATCAATAGCACTGGGTGCTGTGTTTGAGAGGTCATCTAGTCGACCTTGAGATATCGACTTTGCGAGGTATTGCATTTGCGGTAAACACTATTCACTACCCGATCCCCCAACCCGTGTGTGTCTGCACGAGTGACAATATTGTATTTGTAAATACTAATTTTGATAATAGGACTGTTTATAACTATGAGTACACCTGACCACGCGTTTACATTTCACTATATTTAAACTTCAATGTCAGTGTAGTGTTAATTTCAAAGGAAAGCGTTTTGCTGCTTTAAAACCGCTGTATTGTTTCAACCATATCTGAAACGACATAGAAAACCTTATCAAATGATTTAAATAGTTATAATTCGTATTCAAATAAAAAAAAAGATTAATATAACAATAACGGCAAATATTATAGTGGTTATAAATGAAATCATTTTTTTACTTAAACGATCAATCTGTAATCAAAGTATTTAGCCAATGTTTACACACTATTTGCACCAACGGTTAAATGAATTGTACTTTTTGCACAAAAGACTTGCATAAGAAAGACATTTATGAATTTTAGCCCATGTGAATTGTATTTATTATATCTATTTATAACTTATTTAACTAGAAAATAACTTACCAAACGAAAGAGATGGCGTGTTAATAAGACTTATTGCATACTGCAGCTAATCGTCATTACAAATAAATAAAATCATAGTAATTAACACATATGGTCCCCAGCAACACTGTTGACTGCTAGTCGAGCTCTCTTATTGGAACGCGTGTTGCTGTCTTTAACAAGGTGTACCATTCTGCAGCCATCAATCAACCAGCCGATACCGAACGGTCTAATTGTAAAAAAGTAAAGAAATCCCCACTGTGGGCGTTCCTGATAGAAATGATGGGCTCCAATGAAACCTGGAAAGTAAATTATTGTTTGGGCGCATGTTTCAGCTTTATATTAGAATTTCGAAAATCTGAGAAGTAAAACAAGTTTTACACCATCATTTGACTTATAAATGAAGAAAAACAATGCATTTTTTAAGATATTTTGCAATATCATATTATTATTTAAATCAAAAATATATATTGACTTTCGAAAATTAACAACACTCTCGTGTTGTGAGAGTCACGGAAATGTGTGTTGATTTAAATTTGAACAGCAAATTAAACTAAAGCTTATTATATTTTTAGATAACTATGATAATACTAATTATAATAGTCACAATAAATAAAAAGTTTAAAGTATAACGTACATTGGAATGTTGAAGGTTTGACTATTGACAAAAGATCAAGCGATCATTTTGTGAATTTAATTACAATTATGAAGTCATGTTTTAGCGAGACATGGACTAACAAAAGTACAGGTATCGACCTAAAGGGAATAGTAGTTCTATTCATTCGTTTAGACGATGACAGTACCGAAAGGTAAAACACTCTTAGTCTAGCGGTGGTATCATTATTTATATAAAAAAAATAATATTGATGAAGCTATTTATTTGACAGTAACATACATAGTGCTAGAACATTATCTTGCTCATAATATGTATGAAACGGACATTTTTAGAAAAATTGAACAAGATATAGGGAAAATATTTATGATATTATGGTGATATAAATAGTAGAGTACCATTAAAAAATGATCACATAGATAATGGCAGAAACATTGAACAATTTGATTTTCTCGAAGTATAGAAGCCAATACCTCGTGCGATCTCAGACTTGGTATCAAACCGTTGTTATGTATTGATCTATGCAAATCAACGAATCTACGTATTATAAATGGCAGATTACACATGGATGAAAGTTAAGGTAAAAGGTCTTGCGTAGCGCATAATGGTCAAAATCGAGTTAACTACCCGTTAAAGGCCAAAACATACTTTGACACACTTTTAGATTTTTGTGTTCACAATTTTAATGAATTCTTCAATCACGCGCCAATCACCTTCAATCAAACTGCTCAATATGAATCACGTGATACAAGAAAATACATTTATTACAATAGGAAACCCGAATTTAAAAACGATTTTATAAATGGTATATCTCAAGGTATTAGAACAATCGCTATTAGATGGACTAGATAAGAACTGTAGTACTGATGAATTTGATCGAACCTCACTGACTTCATTGACAAAAATGCAAATAGATATTATTTTTTTTAAGAATGCTATTAAAACTTCGTGTTAATAATTTTTGTGAAATCAAAACAAATCTAAGTGGTTGAATGATGTAAAACTCGCCATTCACTATATAAGGAATCTATCTTATTGTATAATATAAATAAAACGGATGCGAACAGGCAGTTGGTATCACAATAGAAAAATAATTACAAATAGTATTGCAGAAAATCCAAATATGCGTACAATCTGAATTTATGATATAAAATTAACGAAATGAGACGTAAGAGGCCAAAAGAATTCCGGAACATGCTTATAATACAGACTATCGGTAACCACTTAGCATCTTCTCTGATCACTTTATATGTTTAAGTTACACCATTTATAAAGAAATATTGAATCTTTAAAATTTTATCATCGGATGTCACTATAATCAAGACAACGAATGCAAGGATTAGATCATTTCGATGACTTGATAATCCTAGTACTTTTTCTGAATTAGATATTCACAATAATTAGGAAGAAATGAATTTGATTTCTGTGAGGAAAAGTTTTGGCACGAATTAATCAAGCTCACTAGACAATACGCACAAAAATATATGTGAAGCACATTTGTAACAAATGACTACATTACACAATACAAAACTAGTACACAATATAATGTTATTATACAGTTCACTGTACAATATGGATTTATATTGTACGAGTCAATGTTGTGGTGAAAACCTGTATTGGACGAGACGCCGCACATTGTACAGTGAACTGCATAATGACCTTTTTGTTATTCACCTCGAGTTCTTTTCATATGAAACACAATATCAAATTAAAATTTTATAAAACAATTTATTTTAACAACAGGTATTTTCTAAAAAAAAATACGATGTTTATGACATTTATTGATAATATTAAAGATTTTTAAAAAAAATAGATATATCAATATTAATATAATTCCCTTATCACAGTTATTTTCTTTCCTTTTTACATTTTAAGTATCTATTTATATCTTTTGGAATAATGCATACTTCAATTTCTCAATATTAGTATATATACATTTTGCACGTTGTTACTATGTTCACTCGGAGTGCCTCAACGATTCCTCTTATATGATATATCTAAGATATGCGGATTATTTATATCGTTAGAGTTACCGTTCTTTAACGTCCAATACGAAATTATTATCGATTTTCGGGACAGTCGAACCGTCCGATACAAAAAAGCTATTCGGATTTTCGGGACGCTGCCGGTTTGAAGCGTACAACAACGATTTCTTAATTACAGTCACGTGGTACAAATGCTCGAAGCTCATTGGAATAGCTATTTTAGTCGGATAATAATAGCCAATAACACATGATATTATAAGGCTAATTTACAGTGTTTTGTACAATATGGGAATATATTGTACGAGTATGTATTGTGATGAAAACCACAATAATTGCGAGTATGATGGTGTTACCGGCTTTCGATCACTTCAAAAATATTTCAATGCAAAAAGGCATGTTGACACTTAATGCTTGTATTAACGTTTCAATAACTATCAAATAATTATTTACTACCAAAAAGATAACAAATACATGCCTATTGACTTCACCATTCACGTTAGATCACGATGACCCAATATACGTCCAACAAAATGGCGGCACCTGATTTCGATCACATAACTGGATGACGCAATGTGTCAAAATAAAATGACATAGGCTGCAAAAGTGCAATTAATGAAAGCAGATAAAACTGTACTTACCTTTCACATGAATAAATATTTCTCAATGTGTTTATTCCATAACAATATCAATTCACTGAACAGCATGAGGTTATTTAATTTTTCTAATTTTATCTTTTTTAAAAACATCATAGTATCCAAATAAAAACACTGATTTTAAAAATAATCTATCTTTTGTTTTATTTGATACATTTTATTAATGCAACAACACTGTAAAATTAACTTTTTATTTCATACCTTAAACTGAAAGAAGTGTATCAAAAGAAATAAACCATGAATAAAACTAAAATCCGCCTGTGTGATATATAATTTATAATAATTATCCATCTAAAATAGTTAATCCAATGAACTTCGAGCATTTGTAAAACGCGATCAAACGTGTACGCTTCAAACAATACTAACAAAACTAACCCTTACAAAATGTGCAGTGATCGGTATGATATCCTTTGATAAAGTATGTTATAACGAAGCCTAGCGCACATAATATAAACATTTGGAGATAAGTGTAATGACAGACTGGTTATAAAATGAATGTGGAATATTGATTAACACAATACTGGCGTAAACTATGCGTGTAAGTATTGTATTAAATGATAAAAGTGTTAACTATTTACCATTCGGTATCATTAGCTTAGAGAATTGTAATTTAAATCTAAGTATATATCGTTATTTTTATGCCATCGAGGGCTAACAGACGACCAGTTAACCTAACCACTGTTTCCTGGGATCCTGAAAGGTTAACCAGTATTTTATTAATCCATAAATAAAAAATGTCGTCATACAATACAAATATAATAGACGATCGAAGCACAGTTACTTAAATACCATAATAGTATGTAATTTGCCAGACGAAAGCATACGTGTCCTATATAATGATTACATATAAATATATTAGTACTATGATACCGTGTTATCGTCACCGGTACAAGTGACAAAACAAAACACGGTCTTGACGAGGGTATCAGTTTAATTTCTTTATTTATGTTTACCATTAAACGGTTTTCGGTTAACCACATCGTAAGACTTACGATATATCTAGTTGTCGTTGATAGTATGTGTTTTATCATTACAATTTTAACATTAAAGCTTACAACAAAATGAATATTAGGGTAGCGCATTGCTTGTTAAGTTTAATGACGTTAAAGAAATTGTGTAGTCGTCCATTTCAAGGATCTAAAATCTAAAATATATAATCAATGGAAATACATGAAAATAAAGCTCCACCAATGATCGTTTTGCTAAGCTATGTCCGTAAATCAGACTTAACGTCTCACACAACATGCAATTTTGTACTGTTCTACATATAGAGAAATGCACTTCTGGAACACTGGATATAATACCAATGGTTCTAAAAGTGCCTTGTTCCTAAAGATAGACCATTGTTGGTCCAATTATGCCGAAAAAAACATGGGGTTGACCAGGTTGTTTTGTCACAATATCGATGGTTTGATGGCACCCCTTCAATTCTGTTCATTTGTTGCAGTGTATCATTACGCATTTTTTAAACTGTTATAGCTCTTAATGCCATCCAAACCGTCATGTAAGGGGTGTTATTCTTAAGTGAGACCTTAAGCTCCACCAATGATCGTTTCACTCGATTGTGTTCGTAAACCAGGCTCAAGCTCCCCCAGCGGTCGTGTTGCTCATGTGTATCCTTAAGCAATGATCAAGCTTCCCCAGTTATCGTTTAGCTAAGATGTGTCCGTGAACCAGACTTAAGCTCCCCCAATGATCGTTTTCCTAGGATGTGTCCGTAAACCAGTCTCAAAATTCGACGATTAATTTCCAAGTGCTCTCAGAGATCGTTTTGCTACGTTGTTCCCGCATACCAGGCTCAAGCTATCCCTCTGATTTGTGAACCAGACTCAAACCCACCTCAGTGATATTTTTGCTAAATTGTTTCTATAAACCGGACCCAAGATCTCTCATTTGTCGTTTTGCTAGGTTGTGTCCGTAAACCAGACTCAAGTTCCTTTTTAATTGTGTTTCTAGGTTGTGTCCGTAAACCTTGCTTAATCTCTACCAGTGATCGTTTTGCTAGGCTATGTCAGTAAACCAGACTTAATATCCCCATTGGTCGTTTTACTTATATTGTGTCTGTAAACCATGTTTAAACTTCCCTCATTATCGTATTGCTGATTGTGTCCGTGAACCAGACTGAAGCTCTCCCAGTGATATTTGATTGTCAATAAACCAGGTTTAAACTTTCCAATGATCGTTTTGCTAGGTTGTGTCCGTAAACTAGACTCAATACCCCTATTGATCGTTTTGCTTAGAATGAGTCTGTAAACCAGGCTTAGCTTCCCTCATGATCGTATTGCTGATTGTGTCCGTGAACCAGATTCAAGCTCCCTAAGTGATCTTTTTCTAGACTGTGTCCGAAAATCTTACTTAAGCTCTCCCAGTGATCGGTTTGCTAGGTTGTGTCCATAAACCAGATTTTAGCTTCCCTTATGATCGTTTTTCTAGGCTTTGTCCTTAAATCAGAATCAATTTTCCCCAGTAATCCGTTTGCTAGGTTTTGTCCGTTAACCAGGTTTAAACATCCCTTACGATCATTTATAAGGTTGTGTCCTTAAACAAGATTTAGGCTTCCCTCATAATCGGTTTGCTAGGTTGTGTCCGTAAACCTGGTTTAACCTTCCCTCGTAGTCGTTTTGCTAGGTTGTGTCCGTAAACCTGGTTTAAGCTTCCTTCGTAGTCGTTTTGCTAGGTTGTGTCCGTAAACAAACCTCAAGCTTCCCCAGTAACCGTTTTGCTAGGATGTGCTCGTAAACCAGCCTCAAGCTCCTTCAGTGATCATTTGCTAGGATGTGTTCGTAAACCAATCTCAAGCTCCCCCAGTGATAGCTTTGTCATAATGTGTCCGTAAACCATCATCAAAATCTCCCAGTGATCGTTTTACTAGGTTGTGTCCGTAAACCAGCCTCCAGCTCCCACAGTGATCATTTTGCTAGGATGTGTCCGTAAACCAGCCTCAAGCTCCCCAAATGATAGTTTTGCTAGGTTGTGTTCGTAAACCAGCCTTCATCTCCCCCCAGTGATCGTTTTGCTTGGTTGTATCCGTAAACAAGCCTTCAGCTCCCCCAGTGATCGTTTCGTTACTAAGCGATAGCCCTTGTTGTCACGTTCTTGTATGTATATATGTATTGTACTAACAACGAGTATTGTATGTAATCATTGTATTTGTGATACAGCTGTAATTGTGATAATCCGCTGTTATTATTGTCTTTGTACGGTTATATTAGTAGAATGTGATGTTTTATTGAATATATATATTAATTAAATATATCATACACATATATGTCATGTTAAATCATGAAAACGCCCTAACCGTCTCACACACCAATTAATTTTGTACTGTTATACATATAGAGACATGCACTTCTGGAACACTGGATACATTACCAATGGTTCTAAAAGTGCCTTATTCCCATAGATAGTCCTCTGTTGGTCCAATTATGCAGAAAAAAACATGGGGTTGACCAGGTTGCTTTTTCACAATTTTGATGGTTGTCGAACAAACCTTTACCATTTCTTAATATAAAAATACGCCTTTTGAATTCATCGCGCAACTGTTTTCGAATTCATTTACCAAAATAAGATGGCGGTCGCACGTGCATAAATCAGTTTCGGACGACTCCAAATCACGAAAAACTGTCAAAAAATATTAGCCATTGTACCTTAATAAAAATAATCCTAGAAAAAAAATACTTTGAAAATGTACTTGTATTGTCTCCTATAGCTTATCTATCTGACTGCATATTCATTTTATTGTATATGCAACATTACATAACTTAAGTGTCATAATACATGACCATATATGGATAAATAGTTGTTTTTGCTACAAATAATGCTCTGTTCTGTTACAAAACTATATATTTGACTTTTTTTATATCTATAACAAACACATATTAATGTTTGTAGGTACCCAGCAATAATTTGCATATCACTGACACTAACCATGCCCCCTTTTTCAATACATGAATGAATAACATACTTGTGTGCATGCATTAGATTCATTATCAACTAAGAATATATCCCTTACCAATTGAGGTATCTATTAGGCATATATTAAATTTCAATACTATTTTGTTCATTTTAACAATCTAAATAGCAAATGAAAGTAAAGCGTACATGAAAGTCACTATAAAGCAAGAAAATCAGTCAATGAATGAAAATGAGACATAATATGGATACAGTATATTTAGCTGGACCGGTATGCACATTGCGAAGAGACGGTTTGTTAAAGCGCATCTCTTTACGACAAAATAGTTTGAAATAAATATATCGAAATATATCGCGATAAGAAATACTTGTCACGAGATGACTTGTTACTTACAGATTTTTCAAAACTGTCAGCAAAAAATGGGTCATAAAAATAGAGTTGTTGCAATAATATCATGAAAATTAGAAATTGTCATATTGGAGAATGCTATACTGTTGAATGTGGGGAAATATTGTATACATTCAATAACAGATATCAACAATGAGGAGAAAAAAGTGACGGTAAAACAAAAATGCCAGTCATACGCCATACCAATAAAATGAAACGCGACAGTTTGGCGGTTGGTAAATCGAAAACTGGATACAGAGCTGTTGATAACAAATATCAATGACAAAACATAGAACAGGAAATCTCTCCATAATTCATGATCAACATATCATTAATTGATAAACAGCGACATAAAAACAATATTGCTCATACGCGACCAACCGTATTGTCAAAAAGCATGCGCTAAAGAGTGGAAACAGTATCGCGACAAATCTTACCATTTTTATGTGGGTGGTGTATGAAATTTACATAAATAATGAGTTTCTAACACCCCTTCATTTTTGACAATTCTGCCCATTTGTTGCAGTGTATCACTACGCATCTTTAAACTATTATAGCATCATCAAACAGTTCCCAATGTCACCCAAACTTTGCAGAAATCATGAAAATGTTCCAATGTTCCCATATGCACAAAGAAATATGACATTTTATACATTTTTAACAAAGTATTTGCCCAACTGCTTTACACAGCTCTAATTTCTTTGGCGTAAGAATCTTGCTATCGTCATGTAAGGGAGGTTATTCTTCAGTGAGACCTTACCTATTGTATACAAACTTCCCCATCAACATTTCTGAAATTTATTTTTTAAAGAATTAAACAAAACATTGCTCATAAGATATACACTAATTTACATGCACCGCCTGAAAAATAAGTTAACCACTAAAAAGTATATACTCGCTTGTCTATTTAACATGAACCGTGTGTGAATTATCTATAAATCACTTTATACCGACAAAATAATCAAAAGTGGTACTTGTATAACGAACTGGGCTGCGTTACATTTTGCTGTCTGGTTCCCTGAAATTAGTTCGTACTGACTACTAATTTGAAGTTGAGCCAGTGTCCAGGAAAATATGTTAGCAAACGTTTAACCGAACTGCATGCAGGCCATCTTTACTTCCTGTTGTTATCAATGTTTATTTATGACATTGCAGATATCATTTGTAGTAGTAAATTATATCGTAAAGATTAAATTTATCGTAAGATCTTACCGTGCAGTTGAATTTTATCTATGTTGTATATTACATAAGCTACAGGATTTCGACGTTAAATAAGTATTTTCCATAGCAGGAATTATCTGCTTATTAACATGCATAGTAACCTGTAGGTTTATCAGATTGATTTTTAAAGACTGTGTAGTGACACCCTTTGTGTGTGTGTTTTTTTTTATAAATCAGTCAGTTTTTAACACCAGTTATATCTTTTTGCAGTATATGCTATGTCAGTGTTTGCTCTACTCATCTGTAGCATGAAAGCACAGTCCCTATGATCCATATTGAAAAAGATCGACTTTTAATTTTTTTATCGCAATAATTACCGTCACTAAAAATGGCGTAATTGTATAGTGAGACGTTAGGTGAGAGCGCTTACCCTAGTCTGTCGACAAGCCGGGCTCGATTAGTTCAGTCGGTTACGCGTCTGACTATCAATCCAGTGGTCATGAGTTCGAATCCCCACCCGGCCACAATCTTCGTGATGTTTGATATATGATATTGCGTCTCATTATCAATCGTCTCTCACCACTAATTCAAGTGAGAAAGTTATCTGTTACTTGCGGAGATAGGGTGTGCTCGAGTGCTGGTTAACCTTTCAGGATTCAAGGAAACAGTGGTTTGGTTAACTGATCGTCCGTTAGCCCTCGATGGCATAAAATTGACACTAAATATTCAATCAATCAATCAATATGTCAACAGAATTTAAAGCGCTGCAACTTTCAATAATTAACTAACCCAAATATGCACTTAAAAGTTCACTCATATAGATTTTGATGACTGGTGGCATCAGACAAATCTTATATTTTAGCAAAATTTGCAATTTTCAACACTAAAAGCTGATTCCATTTCTAATGAGGTTGCTGAATGTTTTACTTTAAAATTGCCTCTGTATTATATTTTGTGTTGACATTGTCTGAATTTTGTGTTCATTTTGGTGTATTGCACTTTATTTCATAATGTGTTTTAAACATGTCTTTATATGGAAATTGATATTCTAAAATTTAAATTAAAACATTTTCTAGTTTCAATATAAACCGGAGAGTTTCTCGTGCTAGAAAAGTATCCAGATAAAAGATAACTCAAAAACTAGCGGCGACTATTTGAAAGACGTGTGAGTTATTTGATTTCAATTACAGAGGCATTTAGTGATATCACGTTATTCGAAGGTCGAGAGATCTAAGCACTGTCGTGTAATGACAACTTATCAACATTGAAGTTATGGGTCGTACCCAGTTCAGTCCAAAACCTTTATATGAGTAAACATATGCTAGTTACTTTCGGAAAAACGGTTGTTCTATTCATATCTTTTTCAGAGGTATTCCTCTTAAAACGGTATTTCTCTTGAAAAGGTTGTCTAATTATCGTAAAGCAGCGTGTTATCCTACCTGGGTGCCGTTTCACGAAACATCTTAAACTTACGCAAAAAATTATCGTAAGTTTTTAACTTACGAAAAAAGTTACGATATTCATTTTGCCGTTTCACGAACATCAACGTAAGTTTTTGCGTACGCCTAAGAAAAAAAAAGTTCGTAAGTTTTTCGTAGGACGCTCTTTAGTACAGGAGATAAGTAACTGGCCATAGAAACGTCAACATCCGGCACGAACGGTAGAGCACCTGTCATTATTTTCTCAATAAAAGTTTATGCGTTGAAACTGAACACAAATGACGTCAGTTTTTAATTTACTACAAAATGACGTAAAAAATAAAAAAAATACGTCATTTCAGTTTCATTTATTAACTGTTCCAGTGCCGATCAACTAATTAATCAGTCATGAGAATTGTAAGACAAATTTATATAATATTAATCTAAATAAATTTACAGTTAATATTGCATCTAGTTTATTACTTTTTTATACTCTGTCGTTTATAGAAGATATACAATGAATTTTAAGGCAGTTAGACGATTGATAGCTTTTGTTTTATTTGAATTTCCGATGTGCTTGGGAGACGCAAAATAAAAAAAAGGACTCTTTGGAGAGACCTTCATTCAATATTAAATTAAATGATAATTTAAATTAATTCAAATAATAATGAAAATGATAATAAAATGATAACAATAAAAGTAAATGATAATCGAGATAAAATAATGAAAATGACACACTTATTTTCCTTTTTTGGCAGCTGTGCATTTCAAACATATTGGTATAAGTTACTACTACTACTACTACTACTACTACTACTACTAATACTACTACTACTTCTACTACTACCACTACTACTACTACTACTTATACTACTACTACTGCTGATGATGATACTTATAACAATATATAGTCATTTAAATTAAAGTACGATGATAATAATGATAATAAAATGAATCTGATAATAATAGAAATGAAAATGTTATCTTTTCTCATAGCATCCTTATGTAAAATTCTAAGACCCCTAACTATAAATATTAACTACTTAATACTTATCTTTAAGCCAAATATGAACAAATATGACACCGATTCTTCGGAAAACATTTTTGTAATTTCCAATTTTTACCTTTTTGAGGACCCTCTTGACTAAGTCACGGCTAGATTTCTTGAATCTGCCAACCAATACATGAAGTTATTCTCAGTATAGTGTATAATATGTAACTATAGGCCTTGTTTTACAGATCTCATGGCTAGATTTTTATATGTCAACCAATAAATGAAGATATTCTCAGTATAGTGTCTAGTATTTAACTATAGGCCCTGTCTAATACAGATCTCATGGCTAGATTTCTATATGTCAACCAATAAATGAAGATATTCTCAGTATAGTGTCTTATATTTTTACTAAGATAAAACATTAAGATGACAGGAAAGATACATAAAAATAATGGAGATTAAGATCATTGAAAAAAAAAAATAGTACAATAATCACCCGTCCGGCTCGGTTGTATACAAAACGTATACATAGCTACTAGTCAAGCCCATACCCTCTCACGGCAACCAGTATAGCTTCAACAGTGTCCTTTTGGATATTTTACTGTTGCCGTTTTGTAGCTGTTGCTGCTGCTGCTATTTTCTATGTTGATGTTGTTGTTGTTATTGTTGTAACTGATGATGTTGTTGTAGCTATTTTGGCTATTTTATTATTTTACAATTTTGTTACTTATAGGCATAGTGCCACCATTGCAAAAAGGAAGTGCTTCCGTGGGGTATCGCATAATGGCTGTTATAAATAGTCCTCAATTCTTCTTCTTTAAAAATGCATTTTCCTTATTTTAATGCTCATTTTTTTTATATGAATGGCATTATTGATGTATTTTGAACATTTTGATAGCATTGTCATGTTTGAATTGTGAATTTAGAAAAAAAAATGATGCTTGGAAATTAGGGTATGAATTCATGATTTCGGAAGTCTACTTTCACTTTGTCACCAGTGTACACACTGAGCAGAAAGAAAATCTCTTATATGACACATGACCCCTACTTTTCTCATCATATTTTGATAGTGCAGAGGTTGACAAACAGTAAAATGAAGGTTTCACTTCTTTCATTTGGGACTCTCTATGAATGACAAGCCTTCAAACTTTTATTATTTACTATAGAATAAAGAACAAAAATCAATGGTGGGGTTACACCTTATACAGTAAAAAGGTAGAGCAAAAATGCCGCATGTATCCTACATGCCTAAACGCCATTTATAAACATACTCCAATAATAACAAGGTGTAAGTAACCTTGGCGCTAACAATGGGTGTTGTTTTGTATCACCGATATTGTGTATGCAAGTCATTGCAAACATACCCCCACTGAGACTGGTTTCCCCTGGTAAACGTACCGTAAACATATTTGTGAATGCATTGTATTGTCTTTCAACACTGCGCCTCACTAAGAATGCATTGTTCTCTATCCTATGAATCCATAAATAGCGAATTGTTAATATGTTTGTCACCTGGTTTATCTTCCAAGTTGTTTTTATTTTTTGTCAAACGAATTGTGAATCAATATGTGCGTACCGTTATCATGCGCTCCATGCTCGACAGCCGATCAATCTATCTCAAAGCATTGGGTTTAACCAAAGACTTGTATAGACTCTATATAATTCCTTGGGTTTAACGGCTACTAATTATTATCAAGGTGCACTCGTACCCCGGGTAGCAACGACACACATGTGGCGGTGTGCACTCTTGTAAACAAACCACTGAATATGGCCATTATGTGTACTACAATTTGGCGTGCCTTACTTAATGACAATGCCATACAAAACTATATGCACTTGAGTGGTTATATCAACCTGTAGTGTCGTTTATTATTTGGTGTTATTCACCAATGCATTGACATTGTTTTAATAATACATATAAAAACGCACAGAAACAGTGTTGTATTAGTATCGATGCGATTCGACTCCACTAATAATAATGTCCGGTGATCTATCGCGTATTTTAAAATTCAGTTGCATTTTAAATACCTAGCAATATTACCTTGGATAAATTTTTGTTTGTCTTGGCGTATATTAACCCCTGTAATACATGTCCCAAAGCTATGTGTGTAAATGATGTGAACATATGTGGCTCTTTTATTTGATTGAATTGTTGATTGATTGATTGATTGATTGATTGATTGATTGATTGATTGATTGATTGGATATTTGGTGTCATTTAACGCCATCAATGGCTAACTGACGATCAGTTAACCTAACCACTCTTTCTTCGGATCCTGAAAGGTTAACCAGTACTCGAGCACATCCATCTCCACAAGTAAGTGTTAATTTCCACCACTTGAATCAGCGTTGATGGACGAATGGTAATGAGACTCAATGTCGTATATCAAACATAACGGAGACTGTAGCCGTGCGGGGATCCGATAGTGAGACGATAGTGAGACGCGCTATACCGACCGAGTTAATCGTACCCGGCTGTGTTGTGTTTGGGGTGGCTTTATTGGTTTAAACAATATTTTATTCAAGAACTGTACATAGTATATTACATAACATTTGCAATTCATAAATGACAAGCAATTCTAAGAATTGGGATTCAGAAAAAAGCTAATTAGCTTGTATGAATCTAGCTCTTTATTGAACTATAAAAACTCTCCGTAACACTATCCGACTGTTTACTACCTGGGGTATATAGGTTAATCGTTCTGATTGTATTGTGGCGTATATAATCGGCACTAACACATACTGGGAAGTCTTCCTGGAACTAGATCATAGCCATATATATATGTGGGAATATAAAAAAAAAACACGCTGTTTATTATATGGTATTTATTTGTATGGTGAAACTTTCCACACATATTTCTTCCTAGTTCCTTGTCTGATAATATCAATGTATTGTTTTACCATCGTCAGCTGTAGTCATATTACTATATGTTTTAAATGTTTTACATAGCTTGTTTATTTTTTCACGACTTTGCTGTTGTGTATATTTAACCCGTATGGTTAAGTTTAAAGTTTAAGTTTAGTTTGAATTTATTTATTTTACTTCGACTGTAACCCGTTTGGTTATCAACGACCTTGCCATGTTGCTTTATAAATAAGTCTAATATCGATCTAATTACAGATACTTTAAAACTTCCCTGTCTTTGTTAACAACTAAACATTGCTACCTGCAATTACTTTTTTTATATATATTTAAACTACGTTGAAGAATCGATAATCCGTGGGGCGTTTTCGCACACAGTAGCGGGAAATCCCCTAAAGTCCACAATGTGATTCATATTATGATAGAAATTAAGGCCAAGCATATACATTTCACGTACACGTGTATGTGCAATTTGAACAATCAGACCTTGAGTGTGCAGCATGATATGACAATAAATAAGTAATCAGTCGTTTCAAATAGGTGACATCACTCATTCGAATAGGATATATCACTCATTCGAATAAGTGATATCACTTATTCGAATTAGATAAGTGATATCACTTATTGAGGTTAAATAGTAAAATGGCTCCCCATACTGAATATGTGACGCAATTGTATCTCTCTCACTTTAAGATATTTTTTTAAAAATTTGTGGCAGAATTATTTGAAAACAGCCACCATAATTTCCTACCTGTTTACAAGGTGGTTGATTTCTGTCATGTCATGTTGGCAGGGTGATATCACTTATTGAGGTTAAATAGTAAAATGGCTCCCCATACTGAATATGTGACGCAATTGTATTAATTTCCGATCTGGTCAGTTCAAGTATTTATTTGAGATATAAAAGTCATATAACTACTATGTAAGTTGTAAGTTTGGCAACTATCAACTGAAAAATGCTGGTGCTAAAATGTATATATTGTCAAATAGTGCATTTTTGACATTTCAAGGATTGCAACTTCGACATAAATAATTCTAAAAATGCTGGTATCCGATTGAACAAAACCAAAAGTATCACACAGACGGAGGATAAACACAGGGTGGTCTGAACAGCTCATCTTGAGCTTTGCTCAGGTTAGCTAAAAACAAGAGTTTCAACATGATCATATTAACACTCTTATCAACTTTGGTCAGTACAAGAATAAAATTAAAGATGCTAAGTGTTTACAATAAAAAAAGTACAGACAAATAGATTACCCGGCTGGCATAGCTAAAAACATTAATAATTAACCCCAGACACTTAAACATGCATTTGGGAACACATGGACAGACGGACGGATGGATGAAGCACAGTCATTCCACAAGTAATTGGCAAACTTTCTCACATAAAGTTTTAGGATTGAGCATGAGAACATACAACCTTAGCGGTGAGAGGTAAGTGAGCTTGAGACGGCGCCTTAGACCACACGGCCATGGAGGACTCTCATTGTAAGAACAGCTTGAAGGCAGTGCTAAATACACAGAACTATGAAGTTTATTCTTGCCCAACTTGAACTAATGATACATAATAATAGAATAACAATGTAAAATTCTGTATAATCAATATATTTTATTACTTAATAATGTTTATAACGTTTTAAAGTCACAGAAATGGAAACATGTGCCAGTTCTTGAAGGACAGTGTCGTTCAGTGGTAGAGTCTGCAACCTGGAATATAAAAAAAGCAACAGTATGATATAATGTTGCATAGCATTCTCTCTCTTTCTCTCTCACTTTAAGATATTTTTTTAAAAATTTGTGGCAGAATTATTTGAGAACAGCCACCATAATTTCCTACCTGTTTACAAGGTGGTTGATTTCTGTCATGTCATGTTGGCAGAGTGAAATCACGACACATTTTACACAAAAATTTGACATTCAGAGAGTGCAAAAACAATTTTGTTGTCGACCTGTTGTATTTGGGGGTATAAATATGTCATATTGGTTGGGGCATTTATTAGCAGTTTGGCCATCCTTAAAAAATATTTGTTTGTGTGCTCCGACCCAGTATTTCTTATGTGGGTAATTAGTAGTAAGTAGCTATTTTTTTTTCTTTTGCCAAATTTTGATTTTGCATAGTCATTTTAACCAAAATGGACAGAAATCATGAAAAAAAAAAAAACTCTTTGAAATAAAAAAAATTGGAAAGCTGCAAATTTGAGGACCATGGCAAACAATTTTCAATATCTTTGCCCTGCCAACACAAAACCCCAACAAATAAGTAGTTAAATGTCTGGTCTTGTTTTCGCCCTGCAAAAGAGACATGGCAAGCACCAGTCATCTGCTTTATGGTTTATGTCCCATGTATGTTTACAATCAAGCAACATGCTTAATATCTTCCAAAAGGCATTAGCAATACACATTATAATACACACGATCCTTTCAAGAAGAGACAAATCAGTAAAATTATATTCTCATCTCCATGTATTTAGAAAAACTAGGCAACACGCCATCTTTAATAGAGTGGTGTCGGATAATATTTTCACCTTCATGATATTTTCATCTGTAGGTGTGTGTGTGGTGGTGGGGGAAGGGGGGGTGGGGGGTATTATAGCCATCATATTCACCCCACCCCACCTCCAACAATAGACTTACTACCTAGTAGGCCCAAAGGACCGGAACTGCACATAATTTTCAGAGGCATTTTTTTTATTTGACAATTTTCCTATTCATGTATAAATATACTAAGGTTAAAAATGTGTTTAATTGTCTGTATATATATATATATATATATATATATATATATATATATTATATATATATCTTTTACTACACTCAATCCAGTTACAGTAATGGCAACTTGATGTAAAATATCTAATTGTCTATTGTAAATGTCTCAAATATACCGCAAAACGCACCAGAGCCATTCTACAAATAAAAATATTTCCGGACCCCAATAGTTTTAAGGCTAACTTTTAGGCTATTTCCGCCCCTGCCCACTTCATCTTGTCTATCCCGACTTCAATTCGTTATAATATTATAAAAGATAACCTTCAAATGTACAACTTAATATGCTTCAACAGACAAAAATAATATGTTTGATTTATATACTTATGTAATTTATTTTACCACCCTATAACATGAGATAGCTATCTGAAGTATATTATTTGTACTTGTTGAACGATAGTTTGAAAGTGAAGAGAATCAAATCATGCTATTCAATATATGAAATTTGGGGTGGGATGAAAATATATTGGCTATATAATAATATTTTCATCTGCCCCTTTTCTTACAAAATACATAAGGTAACTGTCTCAATTATATTACTTTTGTTTGTTCAAATATAGCTTGTCACTATAGTGAAGATAATCAAGCTATAATTCAAAATATGAAACTTGGGATAAAAAAGTAAAAAAGTTTCTTTAAGGAGGTGGGGGTGAAAACATAATAACCCCCCCCACACACACACACACACACACACACACACCACCACCACCACCACCACCCCCTCAAGTCTTTCCTTGCAAGAACAGATTATGGTTATCTAAAGTAGCTTATTTTTGGGTTATAGTTTGTCATTAAAGTGAAATTATTTGGGATAAAGGAGTTTGGAGGGGTGGAGGAAGTGAAAGATATACTCTCACTCATTCTTTTTTTCTTTTAAGTTTCCTTTAGCATTCAAGTTTAATGTATTCTTAATCATAATAAGTAGTTTTGCTCAAGTTTGAGAATTGGGGAAGAGGGGATGGGGCACAGGGATGGGGAAAATATTATATTCACCTGTGAGTGAATTTTTAGGTGGGTGCAAATATAATGTGACACCTCTTAATATGATTAATTATGGTGGAGAAATTTATATTCACCTCACAGCAGTTGGTCTATTTCCTATGGATGGCAGTAGTCTAGAAGAGCCACTCAGGTATGCTCAGCCATAGCAGAAGAATAATCATGGTGTGTTGTGTCCATCAGACCATCTCATTTGGTATGAAAACATAACCTGAAAATAAATGATCACATAAAGGAAAGAAGAAATGAACTGATAATACATGTAGAATAAAAGTATTAAAATATATTAAAGAACAAAAATCATGTTTAAAGTAATCTGTTTTTGAATTCCGTTCATAAATCTGTGTACATGCAAACATTGATAACGCAATGGGAATATACTCATGATAAAAAACAACACACAGACTAGCAACTATGTAGTGGGTGGGGTAATTTGAGCAAGGAATGATTCAATGTTGCAGTGTTTACTTCACTTTCTTGACATATGCGATCATTTATGCAAATGAAAATAAACCATAAAATGTATATTACCTTCTGAAAACACTACTCCCCACTGCCTTCATCATAAAATGTGTTGTATCCAGCGATTTCAGTATTCCATTCACATTTGCACGCTGTCTTGGTCCTATATGTAGGTCATCACGGTATCTGTCACGTGATGTTTCCATAGTTAATTATAGAAACAGAAAGTCGATCCGATTTTGAGATTCTGACAATGAAAACTGATATTTTTCTAATTGAAATTGATTATAAACTTGTTTTCCTTTTATGCCGGTTCACATCCATATCTATTGGTCACGAAACTCCGATAACGCATACAGTGTCTTAATAACATGTTAAATCATTTTGCTCGATGAAAAGTGGCGAAAATACAGTTTCTCTAACACACAAACGTCTGTAATTCCTAATATGTGTTTTTAATCGGATAAAAAATAAATATTGCCGCCATTTTGTTTTCTTCGAATTACGTAAAAAAAAAAACTTACGCCAGCTAGAGAGGTACCGTAAAGTTACGTAAAAACTTACGATATTTTTAAGAAAATTCGTAAGTTTTTTTCTTCGTGAAACGGTCTTTTTCACGTAAGTTCGACTTACGTAAAAACTTACGATAAAAATTTGCGTACGATGTTTCGTGAAACGGCACCCTGGTGTATATTCTTATTGGAATTATATTAAATATGGCGTGCCTCAAAATTCTATAGATACCAGATCCACTCTTGTTTTTGTTATGCGTCAACGACATTGTTGTATCGGTGCTAACATCCATCTTTTGGCACACGATACTCGTCATTTCGTACTTGCTGAAAATGCAACATAAGCAGCAGAAACGCTTAATTCAGACTTGTTAACAATCCACCCTATCATAAACAGAATCTCTACTCATATCACGCAAAAGAAACCGTGTAAACCATTCACCAGTTTTCATGCAAAATACAAGCATACCAGAGGTAGAATATCACAAACATTTAGGTGTAATATTTTCTAGCGATCTCACCTGACACAAACAAAGTGACTCTACCAAGACTAGCTATGGGTGGGAATTAACGTCATGAGAACTATATTTTGGACAAAGCAACTTTAAAAACAGTATATTACTTCTTTTATAAGACCTATACTTGAATACAGGGACATAATCTTTGACAATTGCTCACATAATGAAAAAAAATGAATTAGAAAACTATCATACGCGGCAGCCCGTATTGTAACTGGTGCCACAAAACTTGTTTCTATTCAAAACTTATTAACGGAAACAATGTGGGAAACTTTAGAAGCACGGATACTAAAGCACAAACCTATTTCATCACATAATTAACGGTGCAGGAGTGTATTAAACCCATGACATATTTTTTATATCAACCTAATGTAATATCACGATTCATCGCTCGGTGTTCTCAGTATGATTCTGCTCTCGTACGTAAATTGCCGAAGTACTCTCGGACTTATCCGAATATATAAATGACGTCGATTTGCCATGGCTATAAGACGTTGTTTTGAGACGTTACGTCACACGATGACTCAAGGAAACAAAAATACCTTATTTTTTTCTCGTTCCTTATAGCGAAGATTTGTTAAATAAATGGTAAATGTAAACTTTTCCGAGTTATGTGATAAATCGAATATTACATTCGTGCTCATTTATTATTGAATTTATCGTCAGAGCATCGCATGATATTTATTTTCCAACTCGTTTAATAAATTCAATAATAAATAATCACTCATGTAAGATACTCTATTTATTTTATAAAATGAAAAATCAACAAACTCTACAAATTTTTACAATTCCTCCTGTTGTTGGAAATATATCGAGATACAACCTGACATCCAAACAATTAAAACGCGAGCTGGGTACTACTATAATTCATTCCTCCCATCTGCCGTTCGTGAATGGAACAACCTTTTAGACGTTAATTCTTTCAACCAATTCCTAACCAGCTCACAATCTACAGTTCCGAATCGCTAATATCACGGTTATAGAAAATTGCAAATCTTACGCACAATACTTCGCACAAAATGTTGCTCTTTAAACCAAGATGTATTTTTTAAAAACATGCCAGAATCTCCACATTGTTCATGCAGTGGCATCTAAGATATAGATCATTATTTTTTTGTGAAATGCCATGTTTATACCAATCACAGAACCAACTTGCTAAACACGATTTCTAGATTTGCAAACATCTCACTATCCATCCTTCTCAGCTGATACCATCTGATAATAATACAATTATTGATGCAATTCATTAATATATACATGGTACAAAAGTATATAAATAGAGGTTTTACGTACAAAACACATTACGTATTTCTTTAACCGACAAATTGTTTCACCCGCGCCCCCCTGCTTGTTGCCCCAAATTACCATAGCTTTATAATTACTCACATATTTTTCTACACGACAATGTTTACTTAATGTACAACCTCCTTTGGTTATTTACTTCTTTAATCATATATAGTTTATTTAATATATGCCTCAATACAGGCAATGTATCAATCCGTCTCATGTAATGTACATTAAAAGAAAACAGCTAAGAAACTCTATAAGCATTTTGCTTCCGTTTCAATCCTTTAATGGTATTGTATTTATGATAGCATGTATGCTATATTTGAAATAAATTGCTTTTAAATCAAACAAGCACCATTCTTTAATGACGTTATATACATGCACCGTTGTCTAATGACGTAATAGACAAGTACCGTTGTCTAATGACGTAATATTCAAGCATCGTTATCTAATGACGTAATATACGAGCACCTTTGTCTAATGACGAAATATACAAACACCGTTGTCTAATGACGTAATATACAAGCATCGTTGTCTAATGACGTAATATACAAGCACCGTTGTCTAATGACGCAATATACATGCACCGTTGTCTTATATGCATTTAAATTAGTATCGTGACTATTTGCGTAATTACCGTTTCTATTTTTTGTTTTATGCAGATAGGAAAAGTGTAAAAATCCATCAACAATAAAGTATGACAGATTATATACTTCAGTTTTATATTCAATTACATACAACTAAAACCTAAAACGAGTGTATATTTAAACGATATTGACGCAAACTGTAGTATTATGCTTAAGATTTGGTTTGGTATACTACCCAACTAAATTGTACAATAACTATTACATATTACGCAGTGCATTATAATTCTATATATAGGAATACATTGTATTCAGTCATGAAACGGATCGATCGACTAACGGGCTGAATGTTTTGTTTAGACGTTTTATGTGTTTTAGAAGATCTATTTCAATGGGTTGATTGAATAAACTATTATATTTCAAATATGTTGAATATTTAATGCGTCTTATTTAAAATAATGATATAGTTTGTTATGGTATTATTACGTTTAATATGTGTCAATTGTTAGCACGTGCATGCAATATAGATATACGATATTTAATCGAACAATGAAACTGGATGCCATATATGACAATATGGCGTTAACTCCTAAATTCTTAACGTTTTATTACTAAATATTGTTCCACTTAATCTCTGGGTTCTTTTAATACGACCAAGTAATTACTGATAAAATTCGGGGCCTATCAATTAAATGATGGAGAGAAATATATTAATATTCTATTTCATGTACATTCACTTTTTATTTATACAATTCAAGGTTCTATTGTAATATTGCATATTTACTAATACTTTTATCACAAAAGAGTTTATTGAAATATGGATAGACCTAATTATTATTATAACTTTATATGTAAATCTAATAATTAGTTCATACCGCAGTCATCGTTTTTATCTTTTTTCTTGTCTTTTACTTGTTGCAAATTTAAATTTTCAAAAAGGAGTGTCTTAGCGTATTCAAATTTTCAGATCAATATTCAAATGTAAATAACGGTTTCCGTTCATATTCAACGAAACCTTCCACGCGACCGTTTTTATAAACAATGAATCTGGTTGGCTGCGAATAGCCAATCAAAGTTAATATAACAAATATATGACGTCATCGTACTTCCGTCTGAGAGTCGTAATTATTAAAAGATAGAAATGCGTTAAAATCTTAATAATAATATATAGTTTACAATATGGATAATTAGTGTAGAACAATGAAGAATTGCATTAGGTTAACAGGGAAGTTGCATAACGGACCATGACAACGTTTGTTGTCGAAAATATGACTGTCGAAACATAGGGATTTCGAGCAAGCACACAGAGTGTAAACATGAATATCCAAGATGTGTTTGCGTGCTATATATCACTATGTATATTACATATCATTATAAACAAGCACTGTAAATACTCACGTGTCGTTACAATAGAAAAATATAAGGAAGAGGTATCTTAGCGGGATCATTGCGCAATCGTTAGGTCAAAAAGTAAATGCTCATGAAGTAGCAGCCTTTGATAGTAAGCAAATATGAAAGAAACTTGCTTGATAGTTTGTCTTATAAGATTCGAAAACTGTTGAAACTGTTGAGGCTGTGTCAAAGATACTTATAACGGTAAGAGATGGTAAATAATTCTAATTATTATTATTATTTGAAAATTATTTAAATAATCTGATATACTAAAGAGCTATAGGATTGTAAGCAAGTTAATATAGCTATTAAAAACATTCTAGCCCATGAACTAGGTCAAGTACCGACAAATCTCAGAATACTTAATAGCAGAAAGAAGTATTGGTTATATGATATTCTGTTAGCTCTCGATGGCATAAAATGATGCTAAATATTCTATTAATCAATCAATTACTGCTTTAGGTAATTACGGTAGTCCTTTTGTAACTTGTCAGTTTAAGGACGATTACTACAGTTTTTTCATGCGCACCAACTCAGCGCACAAAGGGAAGAAATTTTGTCGAGACCTGCCAGAGTCGCCGCTACATATTGCTATATTACAACTGACCCTAATTCGGATGGACAATGATTTACGGATATGCCTAAAATTGGTCTCTCATATTGTGTTCAATATATGAAATATGCATACTGGTACAAAATATTTGCTTATAACAATTTAACCCGAATATGAAATGTAATAGAAATATCTATACAAGTGTGCCGAATTAGTATAAAAACATTAATTTTGCCACTGAAGTTTGTTTAACGATGGCATCCTTTAAGAGCTATTTTTTTCTCAAATTACGCGGTAGTAAAGTGTATTTTTTTATTTTGATTGTCATAAGAATAGGTATCAGACAGTATTTTTGTGAGATTTTAAGCAAAATCTATGTATACACTATATTAAAATACTAATAAAAAAACGCTACATGTTATTACAAAATTGAAAAACAATTGACACTTTGCCGAAATGATTTTGTTTTTAAAAACCCTAAACATTTAAATTCAAGCTTATACTTTCCATTTACATGAAAAATAATATTATATGTATGCATATATTTATGTTTTAATTAAATATTACATGTAAACAATTTCGCATTGCTTGTTAAATCTACATTATTTCAAGGACGGGTATGTTCATGAGGAGATAATATCATAACATATGTAGAGTAACATGTTTTATTTTTATTTCTGATATTACATGAGCATACATTAACCTTAAATACTGGGAAATTTCATAAAATTATAGCCATATGAAAAATGTGACAAAAACTATAGCAATCGTCTTTAATATGAATACGACTAACATTAGTTTACCTACCCATTGCTCATGCCTTCAAGTTTCACTGAGTATGGTAATATAGTTTATTATTTTGTAATTGAAATCACAACAATGAACGTGTCACAAAATGGAAGTGCTTAGGTTCGACCAACATCGGATATCCCCGGGTGTCGATTCCGATACTCTCCATCATTTACGTGATGAATGGAGATTATCGGAATTGATTGCTCGTGGGTATTTGACGATAGGATTCGATCCGAAGCTCCTATTCTTTATTTGTATTCTTTATTCTACTGAAGCTCTAATTCTAATAACTATAGGTCACCTGTTGAACTATTTGATTGACACGTGTCAATTCTACTCTACAGGCAATCACACCATATACAGTGTCCGTCATACTGACTTACACGATGGGATGAGAGACGACACAATCAAAATTTAAACTGACTGACGACAGTTATTGGCGTAGTAATTTACCTGGTTATTTGCTATCATAAACGAATACTTTAATACACATGTAACATGTTTGCAATTTTTCTGTATTTAATTAAACAAATCATATTATTTAATAACTTAATATATACACAAAACACATATTGCAGCTAACAACGCTCTTTAATCCCAATTTTTAAAGGGACCATATTCTTCATACGCCGTGTCCCTTCAAACCTCACTGTATAGAACAAAAATTGGGATATATTTTCATGGGGGTTGTACACGTAATGATTATTATTTTCAGGAAACCATCAACAAAGTTTTACTAAAGGATCACCCGTGAAGGAAATAGCAGCAACGATACAACAATGAAACAACGATAGCAAACCCGTTACCGTTGCAAGGTATCATGGCATCGGAAAAGGAAATGTCTTTAAAATTGGGGCTTGGGATTTCACTAAAGTTAGTTGGCGAATTTAATTTCAGCATGGGAGATTAAATTAAGAATTATCGAAAGTCTTCTAAAACAATGCCTGTTAAGTACTTTACCACCACCAACAGAAGCTTTTGTTGAAATTTTAAAACGAGCATACATATATGCATGTACATGACATTGTATATGGAAACAGAAATTAATATAATTGTTCAGAGTATATTAGCAGTTAGCAAAAATACACTTTTTTAAAATATAAAAGAAAATCAAAAATCCATTGTATATTGAAATATCTATCTAATCCACCCTCTGCATGTATATATAATTTTATTCGTTATATTTATTATTTTGGGCCCGAGCTTAACTCGAACTCACAATTTCAGCGGTGAGAGTTAAATGTTGAGCAGACAACACATAAGACGATTTTGCCACGATGGATCCTAATTAGAATAATAATGGGACAATATGTTTATCAACTGATCAACATTTACTTCCTGACTTAAAAGTTATTCCTGAACATGTCAGCCCTAAATATTCCCAGTTACGTGCACAACATTGATAATCAATATGCAAACTTCATATTCAGATAAATGCATTGACACATGTAGTTTAAATAAAAAAAAGTATGATGGTTTCATATTCGTTTACCTTTAAAAATCAATGTCGACACAGGCAAGTACGTCAACCTTGTTCACAATGTAAGACTTCCTGATGGACATAAAAGAAACACTTTTAAAATCAATTACTATTTAATATCCTTTATTGTTAACATAATAATACTGCATTTGAATGTTGAAATATAAAGCAATTAAACCAATAGGCTGTCTTCAAATTCAATAAAAGTTTTATGATCAGATTTTTAAAGTACTGACATTGGATGTGTATCATTCAATTATGTATATTTAAATGTTCTCTTTAGAATCATGACACATGTAGTTATTGTTGTATGGTGCTTAACGTCGCTTTTCAGTTATATCGGGATGGTGGTTATTTGAGACATTATTCTGAATGCTGTCACACTGGAGTATCATGCCGCAGACACATGTTATGATAATCCTACCAGTCACATTATATTGACACCGGGCTGATCAGACCTAGAACTATACTCTTAATGACGAGCGCCAAGCGAGGAAGCTTCTAGTACCATTTATCGAGTCTTTGATATGACCCGGCCAGGGAACGAACTCACGACCTACCGCATGCGAGATGAACGCGCTATCCTTAAACCACTGCTGCGGTACCATGACACATGTAACACATGATACATAAAAGCTTTTTAATGTAGTCAATACATATAGATAAATTTGTATGAATTGTAATTGTACTGATCAGTTGTGAGTCTACTCTAATATAGCATGGACGATTATGACTAGGTATACGTAATAATTGCGGAACTAAATTACATATAGTTTTATTCGTTTATTAGGTCAAACATGGCTCATGTATATTTATCTTAATAACAAACATATATCTGATATGTGGTTGTAAATGTTATTCCTTAATCATTTTAAAATTGCTGCTCTAGAGAAAAACATATTTGAAATGAAAATAACCTGTTTCTACATTAAAAAAAATGGATACATGTAATACAGAAACAGCTAATGTATATGTCTTACTTCAGTTTTTATGTCAATGTTCTGTTTTATTTACCCAATCCCCATTTTGCCATTGATATTTGTGTTGTACGCTTATTACAAAGTATCAAGATACGCAATTGTTTACCATAATTATACTATCTAGTGTGTCTAATTGTTATATTATGTATTGTTCTAACCATCAATTTAGTATACAGTGTGAACAATTGTTCTATTATGTATTGTTCTTACCATAATTACATTATACAGTGTGTCTAATTGTGCTATTATGTATTGTTCTTACCATAATTATATTATACAGTGTGTTTCATTGTGATATTATGTTTCTACCATTTTTACATTATATAGTATGTCTAATTGAACTATTAAGAATTGCACTTCCTATAAGTATATTATACAGTATGAATAATTGTGCTACTGTGTATTGTTCTTACCATAATAATATTATACAATGTGACAAATTGTGCTATTATATATTGTTCTTACCATAAATATATTATACAGTGTGTCTTATTGTGCTATTATGTATATTTCTTACCTCAATAACATTATACAGTATGGGTAATTGTTAAAATATGTATTGTTCTACCCATAATTATATTATACAATGTGACTAATTGTGCTATTATGTATTGTTCTTACCATAATTATATTTATTTATACAGTGTGTCTAATTGTACCATTATATATTTTTCTTACCACAATAACATTATATAGTGTGCCTTATTGTTATATTGTGTATTGTTCTTACCATAATAGTATTATACAGTGTTACTAATTGTGCTATTATGTACAGTTCTTACCATAATTATATTATATAGTATGTCTAATTGTTCTATTATGCATTTTTCTTACAATAATAACGTCATACAGTGTGTCTAATCGTTCTATTATGTATTGTTCTTACCATAATTAAATAGTACAGTGTGTCTAAGTATGCTATAATGTATTGTTTTTACCATAATTACATTATACAGTGTGTGTAATTGTGCTATTATGTATTGTTCTTACCATAATTACATTATACAGTGCGCCTAATAGTGCTTTTATGTTTTGTTCTTACCATAATTACATTATACAGCGTATCTAGTTATGCTATTATGTATTGTTTTTACCATAATTACATTATACAGTGTGTGTAATTGTGCTATTATGTATTGTTCTTACCATAATTACATTATACAGTGCGCCTAATAGTGCTTTTATGTTTTGTTCTTACCATAATTACATTATACAGCGTATCTAGTTATGCTAATATGTATTGTTCTTATCATAATCACATTATACAGTGTGTGTAATTGTGCTATTATGTATTGTTCTTACCATAATTACATTATACAGTGCGCCTAATAGTGCTTTTATGTTTTGTTCTTACCATAATTACATTATACAGCGTATCTAGTTATGCTATTATGTATTGTTCTTATCATAATCGCATTATACAGTGCGCCTAATAGTGCTTTTATGTTTTGTTCTTACCATAATCACATTATACACTGTGTGTAGTTATGGTATTATGTATTGTTCTTATCATAATCACATTATACACTGTGTGTAATTATGCTATTATGTATTGTTCTTACCATAATTATATTATACAGTGTCTATGTCTAATTGTACTATTACGTATTGTCCTTACCATAATTACATTATAAAGTGTGTCTAATTGTGCTATTATGTATTGTCCTTACCATTATTACATTATACAGTGCGACTTATTGCGCTATTATATTTTGTTCTACTATAATTACATTATACAGTGTGTCAAATTTGGAAAGTGTTTATTGTTCTTACCATAATAATATATTATACAATGTGTCATATTCTGCTATTATGCATTGTTTTTACCATAATTACAGTATACAGTGTGTCTTATTGTGATTTTAAGTATTGTTCATACCATATTTATGGTATACAGTGTGACTAAATGTGCTGTTATGTATTGTTCTTACCACAATTATATTATACAATGTGTCTAATTGTGATATTATGTATTGTTGTAACCATAATTATATTATACAGTGTTTCTAATTGTACTTTTATGATTTTTTATTATCATAGTTATGTTATACAGTATGACTAATTGTGTTATTATTTCTTGTTCATACCATATTTATGTCAAACAGTGTGACTAATTGTGTTGTTATGTATTGGTCTTACCATTCTTATATTATACAGTGTGGCTAATTGTGAAATTATGAATTGTTCTTACCATAATTATGTTTTACATTGTGTCTAATTGAGAAATTATGTTTTGTTCTTACCGTAATTATGTTATACAGTATGACTAATTGTTTTATTAATAATGTTGTGTTGTTATCATAATTATGTTATACAGTATGACTAATTGTGCTATTTTGTTTTGTTCTTACCATAATTATGTTATACAGTATGACTAATTGTGCTATTATATCTTGTTATTAACCATAGTTATGTTACACAGTTTGACTGATTGTTCTGTTATGTATTGTTCTTACATTAATTATATTATACAATGTTTCTTATTTTAATAATATGTATTGTTCTTACCATAATTATATTATACAGTGTGTCTAATTGTTATATTATGTATTGTTTTTACCATATTTATGTTTAACAGTGTGACTCATTGTGTCATTATGAATTGCTCTTACCATAATTATGTTATACAGTATGACTAATTGTGCTATTTTGTCATGTTCTTACCATATTTATGTTTTACAGTGTAACTTATTGTGCTGTTATGTATTGTTCTTACCATGATTATGTTATACATTGTGTCTAATTGGGAAATTATGTTTTGTTCTATCCGTAATTATGTGATACAGTATGACTTATTGTTCTATTAATAATGTTGTGTTCTTATCATAATTATGTTATACAGTATGACTAATTGTGCTATTTTGTTTTGTTTTTACCATAATTATGTTATACAGTGTGACTAGTTGTCCTATTATATCTTGTTCTCGCCATATTTATGTTACACAGTTTGACTGATTGTTCTGTTATGTACTGTTCTTATCGTAATTATAATATACAATGTGTCTAATTGTGATATTATGTATTGTTCTTACCATAATTATATTATACAGTGTGTCTAATTGTGATATTACCATATTTATGTTTTACAGTGTGACTAATTGTGTCATTATGAATTGCTCTTACCTTATAATGTTATACAGAATGACTAATTGTTCTATTGTGTCTTGTTATTACCATATTCATGTTTTACATTGTGACTTATTGTGCTGTTATGTATTGTTATTACCATAATTATATTATACTGTGTGACTAATTATGAATTTATATATTGTTCTTACCATAATTTTGCTATACTGTTGACTAATTTTGCTGTTAATTTTACTATGTTGTGTTCTTACCATAATTATGTTATACAATATGACTAATTGTGCTATTATGTCTTGTTCTTACCATATTTATGTGATACAGTTTGACTAATTGAGCTGTTATTTATTGTTCTTATCATAATTACATTATACAATGTATCTAATTGTGCTATTATGTATTGTCCTTACCATAATTATATTATACAGTATGTCTAATTATGATATTAGTGTTTCTAATTGTGATAATATGTATTGTTCTTACCTTAATTATACTATACAGTATGTCTATTTGTGATATTTTGTATTGTTCTTACCATAATTGTATTATACAGTGTGACTCATTGTGCTATTATGTATTGTTCTTACCATAATTATACTATACACTGTGTCTACTTGTGATATTATGTATTGTCCTTACCATAGTTATATTATACTGTGTGTCTAATTATGCTATTGTTTTTTTTTTAATGCGGACATTTTTCGATTGTGTTTTACTGATTTGTTTACATACTTTCTTCTTTTATATCCGGTGTCTATCTTCATTTCCGTACTGATAAAATTTGATCTAATGACCATTTTTAAGAAATATACTAAAATTAACCGATTTGTTCATTATAAGATTAGTTGCTATGTTAAGTCGTCTAAAGCCTGACACAATTCAAACTTATTTGACTATCCCTCGTAGATGCTTAAGGTACAAAACACCAGCGTCTTGTGTGTTTTGTTGGTTATTTTTGTTTGATAATCAAAAAACACACACATTTCTTACATAACGGTGTAAACAAATTTGGATCATTATAGAAAAAAACTTATATACGGTCGCATATTTCAAATTTACAGTTAACTGAACCCTATTTTAACGAACTTGTAGTCGTTTGTAGTCTCTTGAAAATTTATTTAATTCAAATTAACAAACAGATTTGGTTTTCTATTTAAACTACTGTATACACTGTTAGCACTGTTTACGCTAGTGTTCGCCATTGTAAACAAGTGACGTAGTAATACACAGAACGCGAAAACGTGATATTTTTATTGACGGTATATGCAGTTTTGTATACACTCAAATCTAAGAGCACCAACCAATGAAATCACAGAAAATTTCTGAAGGGTATTAAAATATTTGACACAACTATACAACTTAGTCGAATACAATCAAACCAAGAACTTAAAGAAAGGATCAAATGTGTAAGCAATATGCCATTCTTAAACTGTATTAAAAAGACAAAACTATAATGTATGCATTTCTTTCGACTATAATAACGGAATTATCATTCAATTATTGACAGGATAATCAAGCTTTTGATGCCGGTTGGTTTTTCATGCTCGTCTATCGTTTCACAGAGAACTATCAGGATATTAAGATAAATCAATAATGGAAGTGTTGCTGTGATGACCTGACCACACTGTAACACGTGTTGATACTTCTAGAAGGTTAACAATTCTATATGACTATGTGATTGAAAAAAAACACAGAAATTATTATCAATTCAAGATTCGAACCACGTACTTGTCACATTTCCGATCGTTAGATAGTAAGTGTCTTTGGTAAGTTGTTGATCCCTGACTCGTCTCATGACCATTGCATGAATAATCATGGGTAGTATTCACCAACCATTCTTGAGAATATTCCTAGACTTGAATTAAAAATCCAAATATCAACCTTAAATATCTAGTTGCAGTGACAGATAAAATATTTATGAGAGTTTATATGATTATGTGTTAGGTGTTCCTATGTGCTTGTAAATTTTGACCTCAATAATGGTATCGAAGTGTTTTCACAATTCATTCTTGAATTCAAAACTAAGAATATTCTTAGAATGGTTAGCTATTACCACCCTTGGTCTTATGGCAGATGTATAAAGGTATGGTATTGTACGATGAAGAGTAAACTAGCATAGTATATGTCTATAGAGAATATTGCTTATCTCATGATCGTTGGACTCCGTTAGGTTTTAACTCCACAACCTCTTAAACACAATACAGTAGTGATAAGTGAGTTTACTGAAACATATTTACCCTCTTCTATACAATAATTAAACTCATTTGGTTGTGACAAAATTACCAGAAATATGTTGTATCAGTTTATTGCAAAAATATAATACTTGTTTTGTGTTGTAAATGTGCCATTGCATGAATTATAACATTTAAATGTTCGCTCTTTGGGCATGTAGTAAATAGATTAATGTATGTATGTATTTGTTTATTTCATCACAGGTATACCATTCTCCGTCATAGATAACTTTCTTTGGTCTGTCACAAAAACAACATAATTATTGACTAACTACGCTGGCACGGATAGTTGACTAAGGTTTGAACATTTTAAAAAGGCGAGAATACGTCAGATCTGGAGGGAAACGTAAAGGTAATAAATGGATTCGGAAAGTTACAAATGTTATATTACTAAGTAAGTACAGAACGTTAATGAACCCAAATTCAACATCATTTTGATATGTTATTCAAGTTTACCATTTTAAACTATATTTTTTATTAAACTTGTTTTAGTTAAAAGCTGAAGTGTATAAAATACTTTTACATCTCAAAAATACAATTTGTTATCATGAATTTCTTTCCTACTGAACTGACTAAAATATTTATATCTATAACGCATTTTTAACAAAGTACGCATATTACAAACATCTTGTTCGTATAGGGGGTATTGACTTAACGTTAATCTGTGATTGACAATCTAGCAGAACTATTTTAAGTTTGTAGCAATCTTACAATTGTACGTTTGCAACCAGGTATGTTTCATGTAATGAGCCTACAAATGTTATGTTAGCAAGATGTGCACCAACATCAATAACAAGTAATGCATACACACATTGTATATGATGGTTGTGCCGTAACCGGACTGTATTAGCTGATTGTATATCTAAATTCCCACTTCAAAGTAATGTGTAGCGGCTGGGAACATTGTAACAGCCGGCTTATTGCTATGTCATACTAGAACAAATATAATCACTATTACAGTTTTTAGTGTCTCTTTCTATTTCCTGCATTGAGTGTCAATGCTGTGTGTAACCCGAGTTACTAATAACAAATATAACGAATGGAATGTTAATAATGAAACAAATGAAAAAGTGAACAGTTAACTTAATATACAGAAGAATATACAACCTTCCCGGGGGATAAAGACGCATACATAAGCTTGTTTTTATGTGTGACCATGGTTTGGTCCTTTGATACAACTAGCTGACCCTCTCTATTGTCATTGGAGTATATTAACTAACTGAAAACTGTTTATTAGTTTTTCCCGAATTTCTTTTTTTAATTCATTGTTCACAAAATTGTCGTCTGCTCAATAATAAAAAATGAACCTCATAACTTCAAAGACATCTCAAAACTTCTTTTGTATAGTTTAGTTATCATCATGACGTTCCCCATATACTTACATTAGATCGTGTATCTAGATACAAACCAATACAATAAAACCATTTGACTGCAGGAATAAACTGTAAGCGCTCTACATATATGGCCATCTTTATTCTGTGTTTCTCATGTTATTCCAAATGTATAACGAATGAAATGTTTATAATGAAAAAATGAAAAAGAGAACTGTTAACGTAATATACAAAATAATATACAACCTTCTCGGGGGATAAAGACACATACATAAGCTTGTTATTATGTGTAACCATGGTATGGTCCTTTGATACAACTAACTGACCCACTCTATTGTCATTGATGTATATCGACTGACTCAGTTATTTTGCATTATCCTGCTTATTTCATTGCACAGTTTTCATTAGCATCACATGTATATTCAATTTACACTAATAGGTAAAGGGAGATAATTCAGTTTCGAAAATAAGAACCGTATCATAGTTGCATGTATGTGACTTTGTTGATGAAACTTTTGTCAAAATTGTTTTAAATTAGAAATAACAGGTCATTTAATAAAAGGTCAATCTAATATATTTTCAGGGACAATTTTAATTGTTACAAGATAGTCCGTACCGGAAAACTATGTAAAAAGATCAATGCAGTCACATAAGAACATATCACACGATCATGAAATATAACAGACATTTTGTACCTCGTTAGATCTAGTAAAAAGGAGTACATGTATTTAAATAATAAGTTCTTAAGAAACAGGCCAGAAATGAGTTGACGTCTGACGGAATTGACTAGCCTTTAATTCAGGATTAGGAGGATCATAATTTCAGATTTTAACTCAATGCACATTTACTTTTACAGAACAATATGAAACTCAAAAAGCAGACGTTATCAAAACCTTGAATAGCATTTCTAAATGTTTAATTATTACTGCTATACTTACATCGATGAATCATTTTTCTCTCAAATGACAGTAAATATATACTTTCTTGGTTTGTCTGTTTTATTTACACCTATATTTCTCGTTGTTTTAGCCATTAATAATTATTAATATTAATTTCATATATTTATGATTTTGAAATTATTCTTTTTTTTACTTAGATCGTATACATTTCTAAATTAAGAAAATATCTAAATTTGTTTTTTCTGGAGGTACAACTCTATTGTTGAGCATTATAAATGTACCATTTCCATGACTTAAATCGCTCTTGTAACAAGGGTGGTACTGTTATCCCAAATTACGCAAGACATTTTTTTATTATAATTTAGTAATTCGCCTATTAGTTGTAAATACCATCCCGATTTAAAAACATTATTGTGAAATGGTTAGTCTAAAAGCCGGACCGAATGATGACGAGTCTCTCTTAAACAATTTAATGGATGTTGGGGGCACTGAATACACTCGTATGTCTCTTCTTACCCGTATTTAATTATTATGTTCTTGCTGCTCTGCCATTTAAAAAGCCATCTCGTACAAATGCGCCTAGCAACAATAAATCTTGATGTTTTACAGATACTTTACGGATGATATGTGTTTTTTATACCATACTCGTATGTGTTGTCGCAATTGGAAGATGATATGTTGACGATCTGTTTTTATTGACATTGTCTCGTTTTACAATGCGACGACGAGAGTAGAGTGAGGTTTGATAAACTCGTGACCAAATTCAAGCTCTCCGGTGGCGGTTTTGTTACTTGCCGTTCAAAAGAGGTGACACACGCTGAAAATTAATTTGCATGTATGTATTGTATTTATATTTCTATCGTTTTATGTATTAATTGTTTATCTCCTGTTTTAAATATATTTGTAACCAAAATGTTATTTCTGACTGAAATTTGTAACTTTTAATTGATGGAACATTTCATGGCGAAATATGAAAGGATTTGACCTGTATTACAGTAACCACAGCATATGAAATAGTCAATGGCATGGGGTCGAAAATATCATGTAATTTGCAATGATGAGCATGTAAATATCTTTTTTAATTCATTTTACTCATAAAATATATATCCTAGATTTTGAAATTGTGAAGGTACGCAGTGAAAGTCTTACCTTTTTTAAATAAAAAAACATATTTCTCTTCTGAGACCATAATGTTTTAGAATTGTAATTACCTTGATGAAATTAAAACACTTGGGATAGGAAGATTTTCTAATAAATAGGTTGGAAATATATTAAATAAACAATGTTTTAATTTTGCCTCATTTTTGGTATCTGACACATTTACATCAATTGCGAAAAGTGCAAAGTATTCCTCTATAAAAATGCGCGGTGAAAAGTAGTTCAACATGAATTCACCTAAACTGATTTTAAAAGCTTCATTTCATTTCTGTTGAGCGGAAAAGACCACGTAAGGGTGTTTAAATGATTTTAAAAGGCTTTAGACATTAATGAACTATCATATTAAGTTTAACAAAAGTTTAGGAAGATACAGTTTTCAAAATACATTCTGAAAATCTGTTATTTCGCATTAAATTTTGCAGTTGGAAAAAAACATGGTAGTACCCCTCAAAATCTGACCATTTGAAGACAAATGATACTGATGAATACTGAAAACTGACTTTGGGGAATTTGTTTAATGCTGGAGTAGAATTTTGTAAACTCAAGTCTGCTTAGAGTAGAATAATGAAAACCCAATGCTGCTTGGAGTAGAATTTTGAAAACTCAGTGCTGCTTGGTGTAAAACTTAATTTAAAATTAAGAGTCTAACCTACTTCTCTACTAATTCATCGGCAGCCCCAAGCAATCAACGCTCGCGACACTTTGATTATCAATGTTATCTAAATGTGTGTTCGAGTGATGATAAAAATAAAATACGTGGACTATTGCTATATCTTGAAAACGATTCGGTTATTTTATTCAGATTTTCCCTACAGAAAACCTGTTTATATACGTATATACATTCTCTGGAATATTTTATCTCCGCTTCTGCAGATACAATCAAAGCACTCGAAGCACTGATGGGGGCGGTACGTGTGAGATGTGAAAATGTATTTTTAGTAATAGACAAGAAGACCAGTTTACACCATAATACAGGATCCAAAATTTTAATGTTCTGTTCAAGGCTAATCCTTTTTCGGATAAGGCAGAGAAGGGAACTGAATGTGTTGCCTTTGAAAGTGTATATGTCTTCTATGTAATCCACATGGTAATAACTCTCAAATTTGGCGAATTGTCAACTCTGAGATATGTGTCACTATGTGATGACTGTATGACAGTTCAACTCAAAGATTTTGTTCAATTCAAAGATATGAGTTTAGTATTCAAGTCAACTCCATATTATTTTGTGAAGTACCAAGATTCCTATCAAATGTAAAATATCAAATTGCTCTGGAGCTAGCACATTAACTTTTCACCTTGTACAAAAAACACACAAAAACTGGAAATGTGTATGTCAATACGAATGTTCCCGTGATTGATCGGAAACCAATTTTTTACCGAATACTTTAAGTAAAAAGGGGCCATAACTCATTATACAGCTACAAACGACATATTTATTATTAAATACATAGACCCAGTTAAAAGTTATTGATCGGAAACCAATTGTTCATCTCGGACGTACGAAACATGGACGAACGGACGTACAGGGATAATTTTACCCTTCATATTTTTCGAATGGCGGAAGTATAAAAACAGACAGTATGAACTCAGAACAGTTGAAACGTTAGAGCCAGCTATATAGATATATAGTCAACGATCACTTTACTTCCTGACCGGAACTTATACTTGTTACTAATGCAGGTTATTGTATAGTGACCAGGAAATATACAGCAAGGCTGTGATTTAATTCGTGAATCGAATATTGCTATGAATGTTTGTACGCTGCTTTGATAAAACACGTTTATCTGATTCTTCCCATGCAGTTGTTTAAAATGGTAGAAAATAGCCAACATATTCACAGCTGCAACTATCTTTACCAAAATCCTGTAATGAAATTGTGCAATAGCGAAAAGCCATATAGTATATATCGTGACTCTGGGTTGCAAACTTTGGCACTGTTAATGCTGAATTGATATACAATCTGTTATATGTTCGTCGTGTGCAGGTGGATAATGATGTTATCATTGAAGACTGCAGCGGATAAATGTCAAATTAACATGAACACATTGATAATTATTTATAATAATTATATATTTAACTACAATCTATACACATTGATGTTATTGTTGAGGGGTGGGTAGGGGGGATTCTTATGAGGTGGTTATTATGTTTGTAATAAAAAGAATGCTACTATTAAAATATGGTATAAGATATTTTAGCTTTAAGCGCGGCTGCTAAAGCACCGCCCCAAAAACCATCATGGTCGTTTTCGATACCCCTGTTTTACAAACGCGGAGCTAGGTGTTTATGACGCGACCTTAACAATTGGCCTACCATATTAAAATTACTTATTCTCTATTTGATGGAAGCAAAAATCCACCAAAGTTCGTCTGCTGATATAATCTTTTATAACCGTTGTTGTTTTATACGAAAGTCAGGCTATGCTGTTTTTATTTGCGGTGCAGTTGGTTTCACACAGCGTCCAAGATACACTGGTTTATCTATGACGCCATCGGAATCCACTTAGTTGTAAAATTTTGCGTAAATCTAGGTATGACCACAACGCAGACAATGGAAAAGATGAAGGCGGGGGCAAATATGAAAACAAATACGAGTCGGTCGCTTATTTTCAAGTGAAACAAACGTTTTAAAGACGGGCGGATATCCAGTTTGTATGTTCAAAGTAGATACAGACGACTAATTGGCCAGCGGTGAAGCCAGTTAAATAATCTGCTATCCACAGGCGCATAACCATAACAATACGAGAGTTGGCGGTGGAAGTTGGAGTAAGTTACCTTTCAGCATAGACTATTATAAGACCTTGCTCTGAATTTTGCTAGTTTAATTAATTGAAATGACGTATTGATAATAGAGAGGTTAATGCATGGTGGGTCATAATAGCCGAAAGCGTGATAATTGACCAAGATAATATTAATATATGGTATTTATTGCCTATAGGCAAGCACATAAAATATATTGCAATTGTTTATTTACAAAATGTTAAAAATGATACGGACAAGTTCTTTCATATTTAATAAATTATTCAATATTGCCCAACAGTGGTATTGTATATATAGTAGGGTAAACATTAAAATTCCAGGTAAAATCATCATTGATGGTCCGCAGCAATATGATGAAGTTTGATAAAGTATACGTAAACGATAGATAGGTACCTTCGGCATCACCTGTGTGTGCAGACAGAGGGACGCTACTTCATAAAATGTCCTGAACGTTTCCTTAAAGGGATTATAATGGCATTTATTTCACCTCCCACTAGAAACTAGCGATTTCATTGGACAAGAGCAGTCACGGCGTGACCCCCTAAATTTCTATAGTTGGTCAGTTTGAAGTCAATAGTCGACAAAATGGCCGCCATTCATCGATTCTTCCTTCAAAATCACATTTTTGTTTTATCCCAAAATCTCGGAAATCACTACCAATATTACAACTGTAAATTTTGTTAAGGTGTAACCCCACCATTGATTTTTGTTCTTTATTCTATAGTAAATAATAAAAGTTTGAAGGCTTGTCATTCATAGAGGGTCCCAAATGAAAGAAGTGAAACCTACATTTTACTGTTTGTCAACCTCTGCACTATCAAAATATGATGAGAAAAGTAGGGGTCATGTGTCATATAAGAGATTTTTTTCTGCTCAGTGTGTACACTTGTGACAAAGTGAAAGTAGACTTCCGAAATCATGAATTCATACCCCAATTTCAAAGCATAATTTTGACATAACATGACAATGCTATCAAAATGTTCAAAATACATCAATAATGCCATTCAAATAAAAAATGAGCATTAAAATAAGGAAAATGCATTTTTAAAGAAGAAGAATTGAGGATTATTTATAACCGCCATTATGCGACTACCCCACGGAAGCACTTCCTTTTTGCAATGGTGACACTATGCCTTAAGTTGGCCTGTCTGTATTGACACGGCGACCGTGACAATAGTCAAGTACAACGCGAGTGCATTCCCCTTGCCGACCTTGACCTGTCAAATTGTCGTCAGACGAAAACAATGATAAAATGACTTCCAGAATAAGATTTGAAGAAACATCAGAATCAGAACAAGAAGAGAGAAGTTTAAACTTAAACGCGAGGAAGACTTTAAAGGCTAATAAATTTGCGGCCGAAATTCTGAAGGAATATTTGTCAGAAAAGCGTACCAGAGGACAACATAGGCTATTCCAGGAGCGTATCAAAGACCAGATACTGTCGAACTCCTTCTTCCCAAGGACAGTGCGAGAATGGAATCTTCTTCCAGCCAGCACCGTATCTGCGCCTACCTTGGATGCCTTCAGGTTACTCCTGGTGGAGTAACCTGACACTTTCTTCATCAGACATGACTACTGTATATAGTTCTAAATTTTTAACATTTGAGACTTCTGTGCACCACCACCACGCCTAGTTTCGTTGAGCTACGTACGTTCTTTCAAGAACCCAGCTCAGTATATGGAAGAAGAAGAAGAAGGTGGAAAATCCGGATTTTGAAGAATTACCGGAGGTTTAGTTGGACGAAACTTTTGGTCGCTTTTGGATGGACCTTCGCCGTGCTGATGGGTTTACTTACAAAATTAATTTGATGGAGAGAATTCGTCATGGAATCAACCGACACCTAAAAAATCCACCCTTCAATAAGAGGTTTGACTTAATAAAGGACTCCAAATTTGTAGGTAGCAACATTTGCTTCAAAACTGTTCTGGTTGAATTGAAAAGAGCAGGGAAAGGTGAAGTTGTGCATTATCCAGTAATATCAGAAGTGGACATTTCAGAAGTTGTATTCATGACTGCATATGAATATATTCACACCACAAGGACTGTTCAATTAGGTTCATTTTGATGTAAGACTTTATTTCTGCAGGAGGGATAAATGAAAACATGCATACCATGACAAAGGAAACTTTCCGAATTGAACCGATTCAAAGACAGGACTTCGATATGTGAAGAAAATACAGGATGAGCTTACAAAGAATCATCAAAACAACAAAGAGTCTGCAAAAGGAAACATTTCAAAATTACACGCCACAACTGCCCGTGTTCAACAATTGTACAGTTACATGGATAAACAGCATTAAAATTAATAAATAACTAGAACATGCATAACACGTGCTCTGGATGAAACTCCATCATATTTTATTGACTGGGATAAATATGTGTGATCCAATGAGACAGTTTAGTTTTCAATGGTTAAAGCTGTGATGATTGAGAAGTACATTGAATTAGTTAAAACTGTGATATAATTATTATGTTATTACTTTATTTATTTTTATCTTTATTTTTCGTTAAGTTTTTATTGATATTACGTTAAGTTTAAAACATTACAATTGTTTAAAATTGTTGTACTTTTTTTATGAAATGAAACAATATCAGTAATTTCTTTTGATTATTTAAATAACTATATTTTTAAAATGACTCCACCCCCACCCACCATTCTTAATAATGAAATGAAACAATTATTATGCTCATGAAAGGTGGTCGATGAAATAAATCAGTTATTTGGTCTGTTACTGACCCACTACGGAAAAATGGGCTGACGCTTCGCCCCCTATTAAATCCACAGACCCCCCATTTTTCCGTAGTGGGTCAGTAACAGACCAAATAACTAATAATTACCGTCAATTCCCTGTCCTAAATACACACGCCCAGCATGAAGATACACTTATAACTTAGAGATATAAGCGTCCAAACGGTCTAATTGCATAACCTTTTTATTACAAACATCGGGTATCTGAAGCCACTTTTTTGTTTTTGTTTACATTCGCCGCTTTCGGGTTTCCGATCAATCATCGGATAACATCGTGAAGACTCGTTCCCGATCTCGTTTTCGAGGCTTTGTTTACGGAGTTCAATGTAAACATTGTGCAATACTTTATTGCGGGACGTATTAAAGTTTTGGCCAATATTCAATTACTGTTAATTTGATAACTTTCAAGTAAATAAATGTTATACGTCAATACATAAGCATTATTTTGTGAACACTGCCTACAGGAAACGTCTGGATTAACAGCATGTTTGTGTTACTTGCCAATATAATCCCTTTAACTCTTCGGTGTCAAGAATGTTGTCGAACTGTTCCGCGATCGCGTTAAACTATATTGAATATTGTCTACCTTTTAGACAGTATAATGTTATAGTGTACATTTATTCAAGACCTATTTAACTACCTCATGTTCAAATATGCAATATATGGAACATAATCTGAAATACAAAAGGCCATGTATATTTGATAACCCCTCGTATCATTTATCATTTACTGTAGTTTACGTAGAGCTGTACATGTCGATTGTGATTTAATCCATCATCACAGTATGCTGTAAATATGATAATAGGTAACCATTATATTACTTCCATACTCTCTCTCTCTCTCTCTCTCTCTCTCTCTCTCTTTGTGTGTGTGTCTCTCTCTCTCTCTTTGTCTCTCTCTCTCTCTTTGTCTCTCTCTCTATCTCTCTCTCTCTCTTTCGCTCTCTCTCTCGTACCGCTGCTTCCCCCCTCCCCTCTCTTACTTTCTCCTCTTCCGCTCTCTCTCTCTCTCTCTCTCCCTCTCTCTCTCTCTCTCTCTCTCTCTCTCTCTTTCTCTGTTTATGAAACATAAAGTATTATGCTCTCACAGATTTTATACGTCGTATATGTTGAGAGGGTGTGAGTAAAATATACAAGTTTTAATATTATAAAAATAAACAGAAACTACTACATGTATATTGTTATCTTAAGGTAAGTGGTGACATTTTAAAGTTTAATTTTGGCTCCCTTGGCTTGAATGGAGTGTATCAGAAAAATATATATATGTCTTACAAAAATTGTTAAGAATCCGAATGGTTTGGTATGTCAAATCCACCAAAATGTGAAAATCGATATTTAAACTTGAATCGAATCCCTAAATACTAATTGACGACCTTCACATCAAATTTCGAACTTTTCTTTAAGATGAAACATTGTTACTACATGTAAACCTTTATAACGGGTGAAATTGAAATCAAAATGAAAGCTCTATTCACAAAAAACTTGTGTCCAAAGTTAGGAAATCCCTTTTCAATATATTAAGTTGGCATGTTTGAATATATATGTTTTTGGCAAAACAGGGTCAGTGAGTTATATATATGCATGATGTATTGGGGGGGAATAGACAAATAGACAAATTTAACACTTTAAAAAATCCTGATATATTCCCTTTAAACTTGTGCTAAGGGGCATCATATATTATTGACAATCACAAAAACAGTCCAAAGTAATGTGTGGCAGACATAAAAGTCTCCCCGCCCCCGTCCTTTGACTCAGTTCTATTATTACGTTTGAGTTCCTTAAATGTTGCTCATCAATATAATACCGCTGAAGCCGGTGCTTGGCACTTGGGTGTTCCATGTTTAATTTCCCTTCATGGTCGGGCTCAATAAAACCGAGCCTACTATATTTTTTTTTGCTTTCAATAAATCCTTTTATCAGATAGTATTGACTCTTACAAAAGTCTTACGTGCTGTATGGCGGACGTAAAAGCCCCATCCGCACCCCAGTAATGAGGCCCTCCCAGGGATTTTGGAGATCTGGAGAACATGGCCATTTATTTTCAGAGATCTGGGGAACATTGGCCATTACTTTCAGAGATCCAGGGATTAAATGCCTAATTTTAAAGATCTGAAAAAAAGTACCAAATTTGATCAATTTTATCAGAGACATATAAACAAAGATAAGCAACTTTTCTAAATTTCAGGTGGCACATTTTGGCTTTTTCTAGTTTAGTTTGAACTTATTTATTTTACTTCGATTTTGAAACAAGTTCTTACGACTTAAACAAATCACGCTCGAAGTCTTCCTGGGTATAACCAGTACTAAGTCGTGGCGAAGGATTGAAATACCCACGACCCTCCGATCACGGGTTCGGTGCTTTACCACTAGACCACGTGGCGTTTTCTAAATCTTGCAAACACACATCCTCCAGAATCAAACAACAAAATTTTGTGATTATGGTATCACAAGAAAGGGCTTGATTTGGGAGATTATTTTTTTTTTTTAAATTTAAAGATATGAAGAATTTTACGCTTAAAGTTTTTTTGTGTGATCATTTTCTCTTTTTTAGCCCATTTTTGAAATAAGAAATAAGAAAAACGACTTCAATAAATATCAATATGAAACTTTTGCCACCGATGGAAAACTTACTGCTTCATCTTTCTACCTAATATTTCTATTTTTATTGTGTTTTGTTTAAACGTACATGGTATTTGTTAAATCAAGACTACCGTTTTTTTTGTGAAATTTCAACATATTTCGATTTCAATCCGTAATAATTTAAATTCAGAAGAACAATATTAAATAATTGATAATTAGAATTGGTCATCACTTTTATCAGCTTTACTTTGGCACCAAAATTGTTAAATTCAGACCAAGATTCGAAGAGTTATTATAGAAATACTAAAAGTGCCGTGGATATTATATTGCTATTAAGTCACTTAAGGGTCCTCCGTGGCCGAGTGGTCTAAGGCGCCGTCTCAAGATCACTAACCTCTCACCGCTATGGTCGTAGGTTCAAGTCCCGCTCGCTCCAAAAACTTTATGTGAGAAAGTGTCAGTTACTTGCAGAAGGAAGGTGGTTCTACTCAGTCTGACTCAGTCTGAGGTCTTTCTCCACCAGTAAAACTGGATATGCCATATATAACCTGAAATGTGTTGAAAATGGCGTTAAACCTCATTCAAAAAAAAAAACAAAAAAAAAAAACTGATTTTATGTATAATTTTTATACATGATCATAATTTACTTTTAAAATGAGATGTCGACTGCTTGAAACAGCTTTTGACAGCTCTGGAGATTTCTTACGTGTTAGTCTGGGCCCCTGCACAACTTCATCCCACTACTTTTTTTATTAGATCGTGTTTACACAATAAAGTCAATTATGTATGTGTATTTATTGCATTTTGTAAATTTACCGTTCAGCTGTTTAATTTTTTTTGTCTCTTATGTCCTTCCGTCGGTATTTTCTTTGGCTCTACTTGCCAAAGGCCAGCATGGCTTATGTCGTGGTAAATTGTCCGTCGTCCATCCTTTAACCTATTTCTTGTAGAAGCTATAGCATCCCCGACATTTTTAAAAGAATCTTATCCAAACTCGCACAGTATTTGTATAACCACAAACTCTTGAAGTTCTTGAACCAGCGTGATTGAACCACACATGTTCCCTGCCACAGGGCTTACAAGCACATTTTTAAGGAAATTTTAAAAATACCTTTTCTCTGAAAGTTCAAGCCATAGACCATAGATATTTTAAACAAGGAAAAGAAGACAGTACATGGATTTTGCTTATTATGATGATGTATAAATGATAATAGAGAAAATTATAGTAGACGTTTTACTTAAGGAAACACTATTTGGTACTTTCAGGGAACTATGTTTAAAACGTTTGGAGATCTAGGGAACAGTGGAAATACTTTTAGAGATCTTGGGAACATGGACAAAATACTTTTGGGGAACTTTGGCAAATACTTTTGGAGATCTGGGGAACAATAGGCATTACTTTAAGAGATCCAGAGAACAGGGAACTCCCCTGGGACGGACTCCGTAATAGCCCCATCCCTACCCCCGCAATTTAACTCAGTTCTATTATTATGTTCGATTCCTTGGAATGGTGGAGCTAATCACATATTGCCAAAAAACAGAAAACTGCTTTAGCCGGTGCTTGGAACGCCAGGAATGATGCATGTTTTATTTATATGCATATAAACATATATAATAATGTTGCTAGAAATTGTGGCGCAGTCCATTGGCTTATTATGTGAATGTAATAAAGTATGTAACACACAGTTTCAACCAACAGACTCGGTAAAACCAAGTCAGATGCTGGAGTTCATTATGTGTTGCTCAAAAAAAGAATTCCGCTTAAGCAGATGTTTGAGGCGTCAGTAATGTTGTGTGTTTTATTTCTCCTCATGAGTCTCCTGTGCTGTGTGGCGCTCGTAAAAAGTCGTCCCGTATTTTGACCCAGTGTAATTTTTTTCTTATACCTTGGAATCATGGCGTTCATTTTGTTTAACTTAGCTCGAGCAGCTCAACGCTTTATCCGGTGCTATGAGGCGCGAGTGGGTGTTGCATATTTCATGACCCCACAGGAACAGACTCAATAAAACCAAGTTAGATATTTTCTTTTTTTGTCGGTAACGTTTTTTATTTCTCAGGAATCCTTTTGTCAAATAGTATTACATTGTTCTATTTGATATTGAATAAAAATTACACCCCCCCCCCCCCCCCCTACTTCTCCCTCTTTCTATCTCTTAAATACAAATTAATAGTGCATGTTTTAGCAACAAGTAACTTTCTATGTTGTATACGCATTATTCTTGCACACCGGATAAGGATATCTGCATTATACCGGGTTTAGGTATAACATTTCTAATTCATACCTGGGCTATGACATAACGCCATTCATAACTTCCTCGCGCTATGACATAACGTAACGCCATTCATAAAATCCTCGTGCTATGACGTATTCATACATAACTACTATGCAATCTGATCACCTCGGCCTTTATGCTACGCAATATTATACGGAGGATACGGAAATACCCGATGTTTCACGCTTGAAATACTATGGTATCCTTGCGATACTATTAAATATAAACCGGAATTAAAAGCATTAGAAAATACAAGAAAAAGTATCTTTTATCATCATCATTAGTGGGTGGAAACGTTTAAATGTATTGACACTATATTAAGTATATTTCAAGAGTTTGAGGTGCGGGTTGAAAATTTAGTCCCTCGGGATGACTGTTTTGATGGTAACTCGACAGCGCCTCGTTACAGCTTAAACAGTTATCCCTTGGGTTGGAATTTTCCATCCGCACCTCAAACTCTTGAAATATACTTAATATAGTGTCAATACATTTAAACGTTTCCACCCACTAATGATGATGATACGATGAACAGACATGTATTTATCAATTTTATTAGCTCAGTCGGTTACGCGTCTGACTATCAATCCAGGGGTCGTCAGTTCGAATCCCCGCCCGGCAACAGTCTCCGTGATGATTGATATACGACATTGTGTCTCATTATCATTCGTCTCTCACCACTGATTCAAGTGGGCCAGTTATCAGTTACTTGCGGAGATGAGGTGTGTTCGAGTAATAAGTTATTGTCCGTTTATAATGTAATGAGTTATCTGTGTTTATCTTTATGTATCTCTAAAGTACTGATCTACCATTCAACTCTATCATTGACAAGTTAAATCCGGTCATAAAATGTTGTCAATAATAGATAACATATCTCGTGAAGACACGTCACATAATTGTGAGGCCATTCATGAGAGACCGTGTGTTGAAACAGTAAAACGTAGTTAAATTAAGCGAATAACATAAAATACACATAACGTTTCTAATGTAAATGTTGAATATAAAGGGCAATATAAATTTGATTTAAACATATTTTATTTCTTTTTATACTACAAAAATGGAGTTGGGCCACAAGTTCAATATAATTATATCTGTTACTACCGCCTTATACATATTTACATTCAGTGATGATGGGTGGTTTGCTTTGCCCAAAGTAGGCAAAAATCTACCGAGATGGTGTTCTATGGAACAGTCTTCCTCAAAATATTTATAAGATATTGGTAACCAAATAAATAAAAAAATGCCGTCCAGAAACACATGATTGTCACATCAGTATCCATATGTTATAACATTGATCTCAGAATATCTGTAACAATGGTTTGATTCATTGTGTCATGTGTTTTTTAATTTGACCATATCCCTATCAGATATATTGTTTTTTTTATTTTTATATAATAAGTACTTTATTTTATTTCTGTAATTTCGTATATATCAAAATAATTACTTAGCATCTACATGACTTTCTATGTCTAGCACGTTCCTCTTTTCAGTGTAATTCTTGGTATATGACATGCATTGACATGCAGTTCATGGCCTATTAACATAGATGTATCGTTAAAACCACTTTCTGTGTCATTGTTGTTGTATCGCCCATGCACCATGGTGTTGCCATGCTTTGTATGTACACATATCACCAAAGTTTATCTATCTGTATATCTATCATTTTATTATTTTCCTCATTCGTTTTGATAAAATATTTTATCAAGTATGCCAAAGTTATAAAACAAATATCTAATGGTATGGTTACAGTCAATACTGTTAAACATATTCATAAAGCAAATTAACGCTATTTTATGTGTAACAATTTCACATTTTGGATAAGAACTCTATGAGATTTTATATTTTGTTCTGATCCTTTTCATAGTGTGTACAAATATATTGTATTGTTGTGATATACGAAATAAAATTTGTTTAAATGAAAGTTCCATTGCATTTTCTAATATTATTTGTGAAAAGTATGTTAAGCATAAAGAAGCCAATACAAATTTCGCGTATTTTTAAAATGGCAAAGGTTCATTTTATTTAAGCTAATCAGTGTATAAACATTAAATGAAGACAAAAGAGTGGCAACAATTTCCACTCAAATTGAAGTTGAGTATTATTTAGGAATGGCAATATGAATGACATACATTTTATGAATCCGCACGACCTTTGGTGTATTTTTAACCGTCCATACCCCCTCTTCAACGTGAATAAATCGTGTTTTAAATCTATATTTACTGATTAGTAATTTTAATATGCAAATTAACTGCTCCCCTGACGGAAATTACCGTAACATTTCCTATTCATAGTCGGCCAATTCCATCATATTCCAGTATTAGGACGGTCGCTAGTTATGTGAAAATACATAAATGCATATAAGTTATGGACAAATATCCTTTTCCATTTGTAAGAACATATTATTTTCTATATGGGAAGCCGTTTACTGAGCACTATAACGTTGCTGGGGGAATTAACAAAAAGTAACAATTCTTATCACGGGATTCGAAGCCGGTTCGCCCGAGTCATAATCCTTATATATGACCAATACTCTATGTCGTAATATAACACGTTTGGTCGTGTAATTCTATGTTTAAACTTAACTGGTTACTCTTGTTTAATCGATGATGCTAGTAAATTTCCGAACGTTTATAACTGAGATTACTTATCCTAAATCGTTAACGTTATAATTCCACGGGTCTGGTCTAATTTAGATATCGGCGATAATAGTGAGTTTAAATACATGTTTTTGACGATTACCAACGTTTTTTTTCACCAAATGTGACACAATTTATGCTAAATGTTACAACTATGCTAGTTATTTTATAAAATTAAAAGTGCAGAATTTACTGGTTATGCAACTTTATCGGTCCGATATCAATAGATATATCTGCAATACCTGCATGGAGACACATTGTCAAACCCTATAAACTATGGCTTTAAAGTGCAAGATGGATATCCTTTCTTGTTACATATTCCCTTATCCCTGCAAGTCCTATACAGATATTGTAAATGCAAATAATGATCAACCAGAATATTAATATCAGTCTTCCGCGGCGTAGTGGTCCGCCTCAGAAGTGGGAGGTCGAAATCCCGGTGAAAAAAGGGGATTTTTCCTGATGCGGCTAGTTGCTTTTTAAATGGAAGAGTACCGGCAAGGATAGCTTTCGGTAAGTTACTGTGTACAATATAAAAATGTTTTATAAGTTCATTTCAATAGGGATGACACTATACAACAAACAAACACTTTACTTTACGTTGGAACGATTGGCGTACCCTGTTGCATATAATGCAGCTGTAAAAACATCACTTAAGACAAATAGTAAATATAAACAATAGTGTCACAATGGTTTTCTAGCATTAAAGACTTGCCAAATAACACAGTTTTAGAATTACATTCAGACATGTTTAAATTATTATATAAAATCTTATGGTTTGTATATATTGTGTAATATTGATGGAGCTCCAAAGATATCTAGAGCAGACACAATCTGAAATAAATAACGTTTTCATAATATGGAAGGAGTGGAACTCAGACATGAATAATCTCATTCGGCCGGATCGATTACTAAAATTAGTGGTAGAGTGAACACAATTCAAAGGAATGCAGTTTTGGATATTCGATCAATTCTATTTGATTTGTTAAAAACCTGTACATAATAATTGTATTATTAAGATTATATTATTACTCTGTTAGTTTGGTGAGGTTCCAACGAAATTGCGGATGCTAGAATCCATACACGGCGAAATAATCCATATTTATTCTATTGAAGGGCCATCACTCAGACAGTTTAGTACATACGATAATGAAAATAATGTGTGTTTAAATGTGCATACAAAACACAGATAAGCGGCAATCGAGCGACACAATGCGGTCGTAATGGCGCACCTTGAATTTTGCTCGGAAGAGCTAAATTCTTCATGTTGTTGTTTCAGTGCCAGTAGCTTTTCAACAGCTGATTGTAATTGTTTACGCTTATTGAAATGAATTCATATTTGGTAGAATACATGTTAAAATGGTGTTTCTGATTCATTGAATAATAATTGGTTGACAATGCACTTAAATATCTAGCCCGTTCAATCTCTCTCTACAAACGTGTATTTAACAGTCCTTTTGCATAACATAATCTGTCCTAGTTGTATTATAATTACTAATTCGAATTCTTTCAGAGAATTGCATAAGTTTTAGAAGTCATACGTATGGACCATGGATATATCATATAGTAAACAACATATCATGAAAATAGAAGAGAAAGTAATGAGATGTAAGCTGCAAAAGCTCCCGAATGGCATATGAGGGGACGTAATCATAGCCCTGAGCACATGCAAGGTAAAGCATATATTTCTTCTTTAGGTAATATTCGTCCTTGAAATCATTGCAACAAAAGAAAAATGTAATCATATAACCATATGAACTACTGTATATATTTGATATATTTGAAACATACATATTTTTTACAAAACAGAACTCTTATATAAGTATCTTACGATTTGTTCTGCAATTTAAATGATATTTTCGCTACTAGAATAGAAATTGTTCCATAAATTATTGCAAAACAATATCTTTCTTCATATAGTTCTATATATTTATCAGTAATCGATGGCGTGGTTACATATTTTGAATTTTGCAGATATCGTGCAAATGACTAAACATTTATTTCGGTTTAAGATCAAACTATATATTTTTGTGTTTTGCCTCTTGGGGTTTAACACCAAATTCAACACATAGCTTATATAAGCATTGGCGGGAAAATACCTAAAAATTACCCTGAGTAGAACCACCGTCATTCAGCAAATGGCTGACAAAGTTATTCATATAAAATAGTCACATCGATATGCGCTCAAACCGAAGACCTAAACATTAGGCAGTAACTGGCAATTGTATAGCAACTGTACAAGGAACTGTTGTGAAGATTTTGATTGATGCAACTTTACAATAAAGATATATGGACATGTTCTTTTTAATCATGTTGGCGTTTGACATTAATAGTGAATTATTAAGCACAGAGTTATAAATATGCTTAAACGCAATACGTTAAAAAAGTGTCCAACACAGGAGAGCAAGGATATAGGTATATGAGCGGAAATCTCGTGTTGATCACTTTATTTTAAACAACGGAAGTACTGTTGTTTGTTTTCAAGATGATGGATATTGTTTACTGTTTAAAGATACATTTACATTAGACAAAATTTGAAGTGGAATACTTACTGATTGGGCTGTTTTTCAACATGTTATGACTAATAGTTAAGATTTTTTCAAGATGTATATTACTTCAGTTTGCTCGATGTGTATTGTGTGTTCTTTCTTCAAAAATAGATATTGATATTGATCGTCAATAGATCATGGGTATTTTTATGTTGTGCTTTTTTTCTATATTTCTACAATTTAAGTTACATGAATACATCTGCTGATTAAAAAATCTGATTTTTCTTACAAGTTCCATAAAATTGAATTCGTTCTTATAACCTGAAATTTTGTATGAATTTATTTCTGTACATGTTATAAATTCTCGATAGTGCAAAACATACTATGAATTCCGATATAATTGAAAAATATATAAAAACATTTCCTAAAGTCACTAGTTACATAGTATATTTTAATGTATTTTGCCCCAAAATGAAAAAAAAATGTATACCACGATTCGTTAGTACTAAAAGTCCTGCAACAGTCCTGGACACCTAACTAACAGATTAAGAAGTCAAACTTTTTCTCTTTTGTCGGTGCTATTTCTAGACTTCTTATGAAAATACGCTCTTCGACTTAAAATTACATGATAAGTATTATGTACAATAAGAAAAATATATTCGTATAGATTTGTACAAGTATGTACGTCAGTAGGAATATTTTCTGCTAGTAATGCCATGACGATTTACTGGGGCCACTCACGTACATTTCATACAGAAATAAGATGGACCTGGTGGTAAAATTTTCGTTCCAAAACGGTAACAACTCATGTATTCCAATGTACGCTTGTATGTGCTTTACTGGTTATATTCAGTGTATGGTAATATCCAATGTATTAGGTTGTTGTTGTTGTTGTTGTTGTTGTTGTTGTTGTTTGCTATATTTACTGAGTCGTTTAAAATTTCAGTCTTCTGATAGACTTCCATTCCTTCTTCTTTAACATATTTTTGTTCAATGTGACCTCAGTAATCCAGTATTTAATATTACCGAACATTGGACAAATATAAAACCAGTGCATTTCGAGAAAGCTAATTTCTAAATACACCGTGTAGTGTTTGTTTAATTCTGGAATTAAAAATATTGCGGTCATGTTTAATAGTGTACATCATCGAACCAACTGAATGTAATTTATTCGTCCGTCTCCATAATTTTGTAAAGTAACAAATCAACCACAGCACTGCTTTCTAAATATTCCTTATATAACAACATTCTCAATTAAATCACAAAATGTCCATAAAAATAAGTGGAAGACATTTTAAATGAAATATAAAAAAAACGTTATTAATTTCATAACCACCGCCATGATGCAATAGCTCATCGAACTATAAGTCGTATTGGCCAAAGATTTTGTTGTATTACAATGAAACGATGACTGTGTTACTGTCTGACGTGTTTTTTTTTATATATATTCGGTACAACTTAACAAACAATATGGCTGTTTTACGGAATCGGCAGAGTCTGTAGAACGGACCCAGCTCTTCCGATTGGATCTGTTAAATAGCAATATTGGGAAAGTCGCATTTGAGCACGTTGATTGGTTAAGTGCTTCAACGTCACAGTTTAGTTAGCGTTCAATTGCTATAAATTGTGGGACAGTCATAGAATTCCCCGCTTTTTCATTAGGGGTAAATAGATTCGGTAGATATCAGGTTCGAGTATATACTACAATCGGCAATTAGCCCTGGAACGTAATAAATGGAATATATGGCACCCACTTTTGTTTCGATTTTACTTGTTGATACTTCAGCCGTAAATGTATACAATATTAGAGTTGAGTTTAAACATACTGACTGTATCGCTATTAAGATAGAAGCAAAAGCGTTGGATCACACCAACATTAGTTACGACCCTTCCCTACACGTAATATATTGCAAATACTCAAAATGACAATTCCAGGTAAACAACATAGTAATAAGTAAAACCATTTAATTTGATTTGATATCAAATCTTAAATAAAAGGAAAATGGTTGTATATGTTGCATTACAGGATTAAACAATTAAATAATGTTCTATATTTAGAAGAACCGCCAGTAAGCCGCCATGTAATGTGAAGTTAGTGTTGTTTCTTTGACCATAGGTAATGATTTGCTGATAGGCCAATAAACTTATAAACTTGATAAGTCGTTTCACATATGTTAATATAAATGAGTTTTCAACGTAAAAAAAGTAAAAGGAGTTCTTTGTTTGAAAATAAATTACATTGTATAAAATAGTGTTCTGTGTGTCTTCTTTTCATTGCAGCAACTCTGACATTTTGAACGTGTTATTAATCGATTTGTGAATATATAAGTTAAAATACTACACCCAATATTATATTTATATTATATTTATCCAAAACTATTATTTGTTAAGTAATGACAAGGCGCTACAGGTTTTTCAATATTCGTAATTGTACTCCATATATTTAGGTTGGCAAAGATGGTAAATACAAAACAGGGGCGTAGCTTGGCCGAGAACGATGTTATAGGGAGTCCGGGGCATGCTCCTCTAAATAAACAATTTCAGCTAGACTGTCTTAGGTATGTTTTGACATATATTTCTTATTTTTAGAGGACTGGTTATCCTTAATATTACCCTTGAATTCACTGTTTAAAAACCGAATAAATGTTATGTTTTAAGGTTTGTTCACTTCAATAAAGGAAAAACTAAAGAAGCATATGGGTAAGATTGTATTGCATTCTTATTTTCAATTTTTCAGGAAAAATAGTGTACGCCTACAGTGCCTATAGGAAGCTATGCCACTGCGAAATGACAATCAATATTACTCATAGCGTTCTATATACATCATAAGATCAAGTCAAACATTTTCGCGGTGCCAACTGGAAACATTTTGGTGTTAATTTATCCACGAGTTATTTTCAAGTTTTTGACCGGATAGATTTTTGTGACAAGATCGCGTCCAAATATCGCAATGTTGTATTATTGTCGTGATTAAATACTCCGATGTCTTTTGATAAACGCTGTTATACGCTGATGACATGGTTGTTATGTTTTCTAACTTGTTGTAATTAGAATAATTGGTTTAAGTCAAATGACTATTAATAACTAGAACACAAATGTGAGTCTAAGCTATCAACGTTTATTTTACAGGTGTGCAGCATCATCAGGTTCGTGATTCTATATAGTGGTCAGTCTATAGTCTGTTTCAAGTTAACATATATATTACATCTCCCTTGTTTTGAAAAACAACTAATCAAAATAACAACATATTTTACAAACAATATCATATTGATGTAAAAAATATACTCATGTCAAATAAACGGTATTATATGACGATATGACCGATACAAATATACTATATATACTTTTTAATAAATCTGAACAATTAATCTTCGAATGTGAACGTATTTTAAAACACTATTAAAATCAAATCCTGCTGGTAATGTATTGAACGTATATTTGTTTACCAAGTTAGATTGCACTGACTTTTGATCTGGTTGAAATACTATAAGTACATGCGCTGTTATCACTTAACCCATTTATCACTGGAATAGAATTTATTCGGCTGCACAAATCTAACTGACTGATAAGGGACACTATTAATAGTATGTGGCCGGGAGCTGGTTAGGGCAGTGAGTTCATTTCTATTTTCTTGGACTTGAGGCTCCCGTGAGGTTTGGTGGGTTGAAACATTATCAGGGTTAAAGGGAGTGTGAGCTAACACATTTGGGGCGAAATCCGTAATATCTGGAAATTATTCATTTTTCATGTTCAAGACCCGCCTATTACGTCGGTATATTCCATCATCCTTAGTTTGTACAACATAGGAACGGTCAGCATGTTTCTTAATGATCGTTGCTGGATTTTTCCTACTTGCAGCCTTACACTATCGTTTACGAATAACTGTGGTAATGTTTTTGATGACTTGTCAAAGTAAGACTTTTGTCTGTCTTTTGATTGTTGGATATTGTTACGTACAATATCAGGGTTTACTTTTTGGGGCATAAGCTGTTTATTTGTAGTAGAGAGAATTGATTTCGTGCTTCTACCCATTAACAGTTGAGATGGAGAATAATTACAGAAAAGCGGTGTGTTTCTGTATTCAAGGTTAGCAATATAGGGATCGCTCCCGCTGCCCTTTGCCTTCTGTAGCAATCGCTTGACAGTTTAGACAGTCCTCTCAGCTAATCCATTAGACATAGGATGTAATGGGCTGGAGGTTGTATGTGTAAAATTCCACTCTTTGGTAAACAATTGAAAGTTTCCCGAGGCAAACTGTGACAAATTATGTGAGACTAACTTATCCGGGATACCCAGTCTAGCAAAATGCACTTTAAGTTTCCTAATCACCGTTAACTTCGTGTGTCTGGTAACCTGTCTATCTGGAAGAATCTACTGTAATAATCTACAGTAACTAGATAGTTCTGTCCGTCAAAGTGAAACAGGTCAGTGGCTACATTTTGCCATGATCTCAGGGGTACCTCATGGGGAGTTAATGGTTCCTTTGTATTGGAATTCCGATGTTTAAGACAGATTGGGCATTCCAAAACAAAGTTAATTATTTGTTTTGCCATACCAGACCAAAACATAACATCTTTTGCTCTTTGGAGACTTTTTTTCTGTTCCCATATGTCCAATATGAACTTGTTCAATCATATGATGTCTAAGTGATTTTGGGATAACCAGTGTTTGTCCCCTAAATATAAGATCGTCTGAAATTAAGAGCTCATCTCAGAGTGAACAACGACTGCTCATATATATATTGGTGAAAACGCTTACAAGCAAAAACTATCGCCAGCATTTCTCGCTCAATGTTGGCATAACCTTGTTCTGTCTGTATTAGTGTCTTTGATGCGTATGCTACTGGGCAGCCATCTTATAAAATAGCTGCACCCACTCCATGCATTGATGCATCACATTTAACAATGACTGTCTTTTTGTTATAAAAAAATGTCAAAACATGAGTTTGCGTTATAGTCTGTTTTATTTTGTCGAATGACTGTCTGTGGCTGGTCTTACAGGAACTCTGCGTCTTTTTTCAATAAAGAACACAATGGACTTGTGATTTCTGCCAAATTTGGAGCAAATTTTTGCAGATAGTTAACCAAACCTAATAAGGTTTCGAGCTCAGCTCTGTTTTGAGGTACGTCTAACTTTGCAATTGCTTCCATTTTACTAGGATCTGGCTTCAGATGTAATAATATGACCAAAGAACGGTACTTCGTTCACTGTAATTACGCATTTGTCGGGATTAAACTTTATACCTTTTGCACGTGCACGATCGAGCACTGACAGTAAGTGTTTGTCATGTTCCTGTATCGAACTGCCGTAGATAAGTATATCATCTACTATGGCAGTCACGCCTGTCAGCCCTTCAAATATTTCGTTTGTTTTCTTTTGAAATATGTCCTGAGAGGACGAGATACCGAAAGGTAATCTATGGTATCTGTATCGACCAAATGGGGTGCTGAACGTTGTCAGATACGTGGAATCACCATCTAATTGAATGCTCCAGTATGCGTGTGTAATGTCAAGTAAACTAAAACACGTGGCACTTGTCAGTTTTGACGTCACGTCATCACGTGCTGGTATTGGGTAGTGAGGCCTACGTATAGCATTATTAACGGCTTTTCGGTCTAAACATATCCTTAATTTACCAGTTTTTGGTTTTTCAACAATCACAAGGGAGTTAACCCAGTCAGTAGGTTCTGTCACTTTTGATATTATGTCGTCCTGCTCCATTCTATGGAGTTCGTCTTTAAGTCTTGATTTTAGAGCTTCAGGGACACGCCTATGTAGGTTCACCACCGGCATGGCATCCTGATTAAGGTGCAATTTGCTTGTTCCAGGAATGATCCCGATCCCCTCAAACAATTCCCTATATTCATTTAGTATATCCTGTTTATGCATAACAGCAGGAGAATTATCCACGGAGTATGTGAGTTGTATAAGACCCTGGTCAACTGAAGTCTGTAAGCCTATGAGGGGAGGTGCGGAACTATCCAAAAACATAGAATAGTGATTTGGCACTTTTACTTTTGTAACAAGAGGTCAAAGTGACTTGGCCTAGAACTGGAAGTGTGTTACCAGTATAGGAGGTCAGCTTGTGCTCAGGGGCATCTAAAGGGTGTTTCAATTTCAATGATTGATACTGTTTGAAAGGCAATACATTTACAGAGCTACCAGTATCAAGTTTAAACTGAATTGGGGTTTGGGATGGGCCAACATTTATTCTTACAAATGCACGATCAGGAGATAAAGTGCTTACCGTGTCTATATAATATCCCGAAACTTCAGCGTGCGCAGCTGTACTTGAATTGTCTATGGAATGTACATTGTTATTGGCACTGGAACGGCAACGTTTAGCAAAATGGTTCATTTTCGACAAGAATTACACGTTTTTCCCTTGGCTGGACATGCACTGTGTTTATGTTTATATCCACAGTTTCCACAATTCACAGTCGCTGGATTTGGTCTTCGTTTGGTTGATCCTTGTTTAGGCTTGTTGTATTTTGTATTGTGTATGTAATCACATAACGTGATATGAACAAGTAACACAGATCGTGTTAATACCATGAGTTTAATCTAAGAACTAATACACATATATAAGGTACAAACATATAGAAACTGTGAGCATGCGCAATGGTAGAACCCTAACTATAGTCTTTATCAAATATCAAGTATCAATTATACTACATCTCCCTTGTCTTAATAAAATTTAAATATATAATACATTCTCGTATCAAACGTGATATTTAATTGTTCTATAAAATCATTAAATTTAAAGTATTGATGGTAATAATATTTAATTATCTCTAAACGATTTATCATTAATTATGAAAACTATAGTACCATTATTTACAACACTAGCACAGTATAAAATGTTCATAAACACTAATCAAACTATTTAAATAATCTCGTTCATTTTTGCATAACCCACTGATCACTGCTGTATCGTAATCAAGGTTTAACTACTCTTCCAGACCGTGTTATGTAATTTGATCCTTGAATTGCTGAACTAGCTTGACCGACATCAGTAGGGTCAGTATACTCATTCGGTTTGAATAAAGTATGGGGTTCATCAGGGGAGTGAGAATACGATGGTTGTGCCAAGATATTTGCTTGCATTGGTTCAATATCTGGGAGCTTTTCTTTTGTTTTGAAAAGTAATTGGCGGTTACGGCGGTAAATAGCACCGTCTACAGTTTGAACTATGTATGACCTAGAATCATGTCTCTTAATTATCTTGCCGGGTTTCCATATTTTTCCAAACTGAATGCGGACAGGGTCATTTACTTTCAATTGATGTTGGGGTCTTGCTGTCTTATCAAAGTTTCTTTTCTGATTTATTTTTGATTGCATCATCTTTTTTATTACTGTTGATTTTTCGACAGTTTGGGGCTGTAGTAATTTGTTCGTAACTGGGACGATAGATTTGGTTCTACGACTAAGAAGTAACTGTGCTGGTGAGAAGCCACAATCTAGAGGTGTATTTCTATACTCCAGTAACAAAATGTACGGGTCTTGACCACTTTCTTTGGCTTTGACTAACAATCGCTTAGCAATACTAACTCCCTTCTCTGCCAAACCATTCGATCTTGGGTGCATAGGGGATGATGTTTTGTGTTCAAATTTCCACTCACGTGCAAATTGTGCAAACTCCTGAGATGAGAACTGCGGACCATTATCACTGAAGCATAAATCGCATACGCCGTTGTTCGAAAAATGAACTTTCAGTTTTTGAATGACTGTCGCCGCGCGCGTATTTGGTAACAAGTCAATGTAAAAAAATCGACTGTAGTAATCAATTGTTAATAAGTAGTCTTTTCCATCAAAATGGAAGATATCCGTTCCAATTTTTTCGTAAGGCCTACTGGGAAACTCGTGCGGCATCAATGGCTCCTTCGGGTTTGAGTCTCTGTGAGTAAGACATATCGTACACTGTAACACGTAATCGGTTATTTCTTTTGACATGCCTGGCCAAAAGATGTTATCTTTAGCTCTCTCAAGGGTCTTGGTTACTCCTAAATGACCTGTGTGTACTTTAATAAGCATATCTGACCGCAACGCAACAGGTATGACCAATTTTTGACCTTTGAATATCAGGGAGTCTTCCACTGATAATTCGTCACGGTGATTCCAGTATTCTATTACTTGCGGATTGCATTGAGATCGCATTTCAGGCCATCCCTTGCCTATAGTCTGTATCAAGGTTTGCATACACTGATCATTTTTAATTGCTTCTCTTATACATTCCAGGCGGTTGTCTGCCACAAACAACTGTTGTTTTACACAGTGTACATGTAAATCTAAACCCTCAATCAAACCTGGGTACGTATTTGGAAGTGATTGTCTTGACAAAAAGTCACTAACCGGGATGTTTTTGCCACTAACATGTATCACATTATTTCTGTAGCTGTAACAGCATTTTTTGAAGTCGCGGTGGTGCTGCACATAACGGTTTTAGCATGATTGATGAGATAGGCTTGTGGTCAGAATGTACGTTGACACTGTTGCCATACGTATATTGATGGAATCGTTTGCAACCGAAAAGGATTGCTAACATTTCCTTCTCAATCTGTGCATACCCTATTTCCGTTTTCGTCAGACTTTTTGACGCAAATGCAAGCGGTCGGCCTTTTTGCATAATGCACGCACCCAATCCATATTTTGAAGCATCGACTTCAAGCGTAAGAGGTTCTGAAGGGTCATAATAACCGAGTACAGGTGCATTCGTTATTATCTGTTTGACCTGTAGGAACGCTTTGTTTTGCGGGTCGTCCCATAGAAATTCAGAATCCTTCTTCAAGAGGCTCCTGAGGGGACTAGTTACATCAGCAAGATTTGGCGCGAATTTGCTTAGATAATTGACCATTCCTAGCAAGTTTTCTAGCTTATTGCGCGTATCCGGGATTTCAAGGTTAATTATAGCCTCGACCTTGCTTGGGTCTGGTTTCAAGCCAGATTCACTGATTATGTGACCAAAGAATGGCACTTCTTTCACGCCAATAGTGCATTTATCTGGGTTAAATCGGATCCCGTTATCACGTGCGCGTTTCATGACAGTCTTTAAGTTTTCGTCATGTTCTTGGTTGTTTTGACCGAATATTAACAAATCATCAACAATGGCAGTAACACCTGGGATGTTTCCAAATATTTCATCAATTTTCATTTGGAAAATATCAGAAGATGACGTAATACCGTATGGTAACCTGCGGTACCTATATCTCCCGAATGGCGTACTAAATGTTGTCAAATACGGCGACTCTTCGTCCAACATGATACTCCAATACGCGTGCGTAACATCAAGCGTACTGAACACACTAGCACCGTTCAATTTTGATGTTGCGTCATCAATAGTGAGGGACGGATAGTGCGGTCGTTTAATCGCTTCGTTGAGTGCTTTTGGGTCAAGGCAAATTCTGAGTTTGCCTGTTTTAGGTTTTTCAACCACAACTATCGAGTTGACCCAATCAGTCGGTTCCGACACTTTCGAAATAATGCCATCATTAACCATTTTATCTAATTCATCGCGAACGCGTGACTTTAGCGCTTCAGGTATTCGACGGGGTGCATTAACAACAGGTATTGCGTTTTCTTTCAAATGCAATTTGCACGTGCCAGGAATTATACCTATTCCTTTGAACAAATCTCTAAATTCTTTCTCTATGAATTTTTTATCAAGAAATGGGCTACAAGGAGGGGTATTTTCAACAGAGTAGGTTAACTTGACAAGTCCAAGGTCAATGGACGTTTGTAGGCTAACGAGGGGAGGGGCTGACGTTTTGACCACATGAAACACAGTGTTAATCACTCGATCTTCGTGGTAACACGGTAATTCAACTGTTCCTAAAACAGGGATGAGGTCTCCACTGTAAGAGGTCAGTTTGTGCTTTGGGGCTACCAAAGGGTACTTCAGATTCAGTGCGTGAAATTGTGAACTTGGTAAAATATTCACGGCGCTACCGGTGTCAATTTTGAATTTTGCAGGAAATTTTGTTGGGCCAATGAGTAAATGGACAAATGCACGGTCTGGTGAAGTAGAAAAATTGCTTACCGTATCAATGAAATACTCATTCACATTTACTCCATAGTAGTCATAACCACAAGCACCATATTGTTCAGTTTGTTCTGATACATCATGTACGTTTCTAGGTGAACGACACTGTTTTTGAAAGTGATTTAACTTTTTGCATTGATGGCATGTTTTTCCGTAGGCTGGACACTTGTTTTTGTCATGATTGTATCCACAATTTCCACAAGGTTTTCGTCTTGGTTCATAAACTGGCTGCTGTTTTGTCCTTTGCTGTGGATTGGTCTGGTTGGCCCGCCTGCTGTGTCGAACCGGTTTCGGAATTGCGCCACTAGATGTGCGTCTATTTACGGCATCTACGTTGTTATGTACTATCGTCATTGAGTTCAGTTGTTGCTGACAATATTCGTAGTTTTGAACAATTTGTATGGCTTTGTCCATTGTTAACTTTTCCCCTTCGTTAATAAGTTTCTCCCTTACTTTCGAATTTGTACAACCAAATACAATCCTGTCACGAATCATATCGTCAGATAGATCTATCTCACCAACACGGAAATTGCAGTCACGTGCTCTAATCCTCAGACGTGTGACAAAGGCGTCAATTGTGTCTGCTCCTTGGATCTCGTTGTAGAATCGATATCTACCAAATATGGGGTTTAACTTAGGCTGCACGTGCCTCTTAAAACGTTCGTAGAATGTATCGAGCTTCTTTGCATCTTCTTGTGATATATTGTTCCAACTCTTATACACTTGTCTTCCTTGTTCGCCTACCCATAAGAGTAAGTATGATACCTTTTCTTCTTCTTCTTTAGCTTTTAACGGTCCAGAAAAAATTAGCTCGACGTGCGTTTGAAATTTCTCCCATTCTTCGGGTAGATTAGTTGAGTCCCAATTTATTCTCGGGTGTGGAATTCCACTTAAATCCATGATTTATGTATTAAATGGTTGAAATGGTTAAATATTTACTGGTAGTCCAATATCCATCAATTGAAATGTTAAAATTCCGTTATTTCTGACACCATGTTGTATTTTGTATTGTGTATGTAATCACATAACGTGATATGAACAAGTAACACAGATCGTGTTAATACCATGAGTTTAATCTAAGAACTAATACACATATATAAGGTACAAACATATAGAAACTGTGAGCATGCGCAATGGTAGAACCCTAACTATAGTCTTTATCAAATATCAAGTATCAATTATACTACAGGCTAATGTTTAGGCTGATGACCATTCTGGTGTTGTTGTTGTTGTTGTTGTTGTTGTTGTTGTTGTTGTTGTTGTCTGTGGTTGCTGTCTGTGTTTCTGCAAAAATAAAAGTCGTTTTGCGTCATCTATCGAAGTTGCTCCCGAGAATACTCAAACGATTGTGCAATTTGTATTGATTTGTCTAATGTCAGCTCGGTCCCAACGTTTATTAGCTTTTCCCTTATTCTGCTGGAACTAGTTCCGAATACAATCCTATCTCTAATCATTTCGTCCGTTTTGTCAAAATTGCAGTCCCTTGCACACGAACGTAGTCTGGTGACATACGCATCAATTCAGTCCAATCCTTGAACTTCATTGTAAAACTTATTTCTGACAAAATGAGATCAGTAAGTATATATAGGCATGCTTTATTGGGGGGGGGGGGGGGGGGGGGGGGATGTTTTTTAATAGCCAATTTTAAAATTTTGAAAAACCCTGATATATTCCCTTTAAACGTTAAAACAAATACGTAATGCGAATGTCTACAACGAATTAGGCATATCAACAGTCACAATAAAATTATCAAATCGTGGATCTAGGTGATAAAATCAGATAAATATGTATTTAAAGCCATTTATTCTGGCACGATAACTGATTGTTTAAATGGTTACACAAACTAGACGCAAACAGTTAAAACTATGCTATACCAATCCGGGTTCGGTAGCTGTTCGAAGCGACATTTCCGTGCAGAAATAATTTACTATTTATTTAACGTTGTAACTAACATCTGTATATATATGGCATGTATATATGCATATAATGCCATTGACCATCTGTTCTGTACTATCGACACAAATGCAAGGTCGACCATGCTTGCAGCTTCAGAAATTTCTTGTCGGTTAAAAATGGAACGTTCTATTTTTTTTAAGGAAAATGGAAGTGAAATGGAACGTTCTGTTTTGAAAAAAAAATAAGCGATTTCATTGGCTGAGAAAGTATGACAACATATAATTGTTGTTAGAGGACGCAGTTTTGCTTGCAGTTTAATAAATGTAATATGTTTATTTCTAAATGGACAACTACTGCGCAATTATTATTACGTAAAGTATTTTCTATTTTCAACAATCCATTTTCAGATACAACCGATGAAAAAATGCCTGTTGCAGGGTTTGTATTTACCTGACCTTTGTGGCGATTTATCATGGTATACGTTTGTAAGTAAATTTGTAAGGAAATTTGATTCAAAAGACGTGTCCAACAGGAAGCTTATAATTCAAAGGACAAAGCAAGTCTTTGAAACAATGCTATTTTAGTGGATTGACGATCTCCCAATTTTGAACGTGAATAACGTTTAATAAAAGGCTTTTCGACCTGTAATGCTCTGGGTAAAATTCGAGTAATATCGTGATCAGTCGTAACCTTTCGCAACGAATTTCCGCCAGCCGGAAAATCATTCGCGTTAGCTAAATTTTACATCATGACTGGAAACAATGTCGTTATCAAAGAACAGATACCAAGAAAAAAAAATTATTATATGCAAATATGAGGTCATAGTGATATACATTTTATTCTAATTGTTTATCTTTGATTTTATTTCAGCAATGGTAACACCTTGGCTTAGGACTATATGGCGGTACAAAGGTAACATACTACATAAGTATTTGTAGTTATTTGATTGTGTAAAACAATTGTTTTCCAAGTCTCTTTGCTACCCTTCTGTTTCATTTCAGGCAGGTTAAAGACAAAGAGATAAACATACTGCTTAAGCGCGACATTGAAGGAATTATTGCATAAGATAATATAAGGTAAGCATGTTTTATAGATACAAAATCGCGAATTTTTGAAATTATATCAAGAAAGCTTTGCTGAATCAGATAAAATACAGTCCTGGGGAATCTGTACAACACGGGACCAGGTGATGAGCTTAGTACGAAAGCTGGTATAACACTGTTTAAAGGACACTATATAGTATACGCCTCCGATAGTGTATCTTTAAATTCAGAATATTAACACATTTATGAAAGGCAAAAATGTTTTGAAATTGTGAAGGATGAGATAGGCTACAGAATTAAAGACATACTATAATTATATCCGAGTTCCAGACCGTAGATTTGAGTGAGATGGTTGGCCCACCGGGAAATCTCGCCCTACTAGCTGATCAAAAATCGCGTCGTCATGTGAATTTACAATATAAAACCTTTTTGTTTTACTGCCAGAGCAAGTCACGCAAGTTAAACGAGATTTCATTTGCTCTTTACTTTTTGGTGGCGGTGCTTTAGCAACCGTGCCCAGAGCTAACGTGGCTTTCTTATACCATGTTTTTGCAATCACGTTTCCTTATTACCAACCTAATAACCACCCCATAAGCGCCCCCATCCAAACATAAAGTAGTTATATGCCGTCTTCAATAATAACATGAATTGTCTATCCATAACGTGCATTTTTTGGTTAACCTATCCAATTGCAATGAGGCCCTCCCGGGGGTTTTGGAGATCTGGAGAACATGGCCATTTATTTTCAGAGATCTGGGGAACATTGGCCATTACTTTCAGAGATCCAGGGATCAAAGGTCTAATTTAAGAGATCTAGGGATATTGTTCTTAATGAAAAAAAGTACCTAATTTTATCAATTTTATCAGAGACATATAAACAGAGATAGGCAACTGGAGGCATTTGTCTAAATTTCAGGTGGCACATTTTGGCTTTTACTAGTTAAGTTTGAACTTATCTATTTTACTTCGATTTTGAAACAAGTTCTTACGACTTAGACAAATCACGCTCGAAGTCTTCCTGGGTATATCCAATACTTAGCATATGTGGAAAAAGTGTCTTGCTCAAGGACACCACACATAGTCGTGGCGAAGGATTGAAATACCAACGACCCTCCGATCACGGGATCGGTGCTTTACCACTAGATCACTTGGCGTTTTCTAAATCATGGAAATCAAACAACATAATTTTGTGATTATGGTATCAAAAGAAAGGGCTTGATTTGGGAGATTTTTTTTCAATGAAGAATTTAACGCTTAAAGTGCTTTTGTGTGATCGTTTTCTCTTTGTTAGCCCATTTTTGAAATAAGAAATAAGAAAAACGACTTCAATAAATATCAATATGAAACTTTCGCCATCGATCGAAAACTTACTGCTACATCTTTTTCCTTATATTTCCATTTTTATTGTGTTTTGTTTCAACCTACATGGTATTTGTTTGATGAAGACTACCGTTTTTTGTTTAAAAATCTTTTTTCGTGAAATTTCAACATATTTCGATTTCAATCCGTAATCATTTAAATTCAGAAGAAAAATATTAAATAATTGATAATTGGAATTGGTCATCATTTTTATCAGCTTTACTTTGGTACCAAAATTGTTAAATTCAGACCAAGATTCGAAGAGTTATTATAGAAATACTAAAAGTGCCGTGGGCATTATATTGCTATTAGCCCGCCAGTCTCTGTATTTAAGTCACTGGTTTTATGTATAGTTTTTATACTTGATTATAGTTTACTTTTAAAATGAGATGTCGACTGCTTGAAACAGCTTTTGACAGATTTGGAGGTTTCTTATGTGTTAGTCTGGGACCATGCACAACTTCATGTACCCGAAATAAATTTTGGATGGTAATTTCGACCAAAGATATATTTACAGTACTGATGAGTAAAGACAAAATAGTGCAGTGGTTAATATGGTCAATTTCGGATCGTAAGGACTGGTGTTCAATCCCATCCGGCATCTACTTTTTTTTATTAGTTCGTGTTTACACAATAAAGTCAATTATTTATGTGTATTTATTGCCTTTTGTAAATTAGCCGTTCAGCTGTTCAATTATTTTGTCTCTTCTGTTCTTCCATCGATATCTTCTTAGGCTATACTTGCCAAAGGCCAGCTTGGCTTATGTCGTAGTAAATTGTCCGTCGTCCATCCGTTAACCTATTTCTTGTAGAAGCTATAGCATCCCCCACATTTGCAAAGAATCTTATCCAAACTCGCACAGCATTTGTATAACCACAAACTCTTAAAGTTCTTGAACCAGCGTGATTGAACCACAAATGCTCCGTACCACAGGGCTTATAAGCACATGCTTAAGGAAACTTTCTCTGAAAGTTCAAGCCATAGACCATAAATATTTTAAACAAGTAAAAAAAGACAGTACATGGATTTTGCTATTATGATGATGTGTAAATAATAATAGAGAAGCTTATAGTAGACGTTTTACTTAAAGAAACACCATTTGGTACTTTCAGGGCAGGGAACTATGTTTAAAACATTTGGAGATCTAGGGAACATGGACAAAAAATACTTTTGGGGAATTTTGGCAAATACTTTTGGAGATCAGGGGAACAATAGGCATTACTTTAAGAGATCTAGAGAATAGCCTTTCCCCCCGGGAGGGCCTCTGCAATGTACTTGTACACATCAGTTGGCAATAAAACATGTTTAAATCAAAGGGTGGATCTGTGATTTCACTATCACTATTTGAGTCTTCATTGGTATCGAAATATAAACTTCAGTCACTATCTGCACAACCTTCTATAATAGATCTGTGTTTTTTTGTACGCTTGCATGTCCTGTTGTTGTTTTGTTTACCTGTATTCGGCATTGGACAATTGGCGGGAAACGGATTTAGCGATTGCGATCAATTTTTAGCTGCATGTGGCAACGAATCGACGTGGCCGGATACTATGGAGTGGTATAAAAATCGATAGAAAAGTGCCCGCTTCAGGTAACATTTTTGCGAATTACTTCCGAATATTTCATTAAAATTCACAAAACAAAGACGAACGCCGTCTCTGTATGGAGATGAACCTATCTGTGCTATTAAGTGGAGTGCGTGATCCAATGGCAGATCATCAGATCCATGATCGGAGAGACGTGGGTTCGATCCCCCGTCACGGTTATGTGTGCAAGACACTGACTTTTCGCATTTGCTTAGTACTGGTTCTGCCAAGGAAGACTTCGAGCGTTACTTGTTTCACAATCGAAGTAAAATAAATTACTTTTATGTAAAGGGGTCGGAGCCTTTTGAAGGGGGAAAATGAGCGTTTGTGGATTTTCATAGATCGTAAAATAAAATAAAAGAAATCATAAGTTTGTATATTTAAAAGAGTTAACAGGTCAACATCCCTGTTCTTCATTGTTTTAAACTGGTAAACTGGCATTATACCCCACTTAAAAAATGTGGGGAATTTTTCTGATATTGTGGGGGTGGGGGGGGGGGGGGGGGTACTATTTTGAGGAGGAAATGGGGTCGAATTTCGTCGAATACTTTGGGAAAAAAAGAGGGATCGACATTCGATCATGGATCTGATGCCCTAGGCCTACCACTAGACCACGCGCTCTACTTAATAGCACAGATAGGTTCATCTCCATGCAGAGACGGAGTTCGTCTTTGTTTTGTAAATTTCATGAAATATTAAGAAAGTGATTAGCAAAATGTTACCTGTAGCGGGCACTATTTTTTCGATTTTCACACCAGTCCACAGTTTTAGTTCACGTCGATTCGCTGCCCGCATGCAACTACAAAATGATCGCAATTCACACTCAACTTCAATGATAAACACGTCCCCTAAATCCTGTTAATCCAATGGAGGGGCACGCAAAAGATTTATTTTAAAACCAACAGTGCTAACGCGCACGCGCCCGTGTTTGTGTCTGTCAATCAACGTTTGTGTCTTTTATGGGCTTATTTCTATAAATGTAAATTATGCAACAAGACGATGACTGGTACCCAAGAACGAGAACAACATCTAAACCGGTTAGAAGTTACATGGAAAATACCATATAACTTCTAACCTATACAACAAGACCACGCGGATTTGCCACCGTAGTAAAATAGTGTAGCATTGTATTTGCAGCTTCAGAAGTTGGTTCAAAATTGAACGTTCTCTTTCTTTTTCATGGAATGGAAAATGGAAGTTTTTATTTTGAAAAAAAAAATGAGCGATTTCATTGGCTGAGAAAATAGGACAAAATCTAACGTAATTTCGACTTGTCACCATCGTTGTTTCGACTTTTCACCGTCGTATTTTCGACTTTTCGCCATCGTTGTTTCGACTTTTCGCCATCGTTGTTTCGGCTTTTCACCATCGTAATTTTGCGTTTTCATCATCGTAGTTTCGACTTTTCACCGTCGAAGTTTCGACTTTTCGCCATCGTTGTTTCGGCTTTTCACCATCATTGTTTCGACTTTTCACCGTCGTAGTTTCTACTTATCGCCATCGTTGTTTTGGACTTTTCACTATCGTAGATTCGAATGTTCACCATCGTAGTTTCAACAGCATAATTTGGTCAGCCCATAGCTGACGTATCAGTGAATGTCAGCGTTTTAGAGTGGTTCAATGGCTGTCGGACACCTCGGCCCCTCGATATTTCGACCCCTGTTTGTTGAGTCATCTCGACCATCGACCATTTCCTCGATCCTCTCGATCCTTCATTATAATAGTTATAAGTGGTGGATATTAACATTGAAAGGTTACTTTCAACATAAATTTCAAAGCGTTTTGTAATAAAGGTTACTTTGAATTATTTAAGGATATTTTATTTGATGTTATTAGAGGTAATTGGATTTGCATAAAATGAACAAAAAGCGCAGATAACATTTAACAATTTAATAATAAACGTTTAACAATTATATATTGAACAAACACAAAGTATGTACATATTAAACATATAACATAATAACAGCATACAAAAACTTAAATAATTAAAAACATAACACGCTAAACACTAATAATTATTTACACATTTTTCACCACATTTTCACAGTTATTTACAGTTTTCAACGATACATTTTTCTTCTAATGTCTCTTTAAGGTTTCTGAATATCATGAAACGGTTCGAATCCCGGAATTATGTTGTTCATATTAGGTTTGTTGTTCAAGCCTTATATTCAGCATTTACGAATATGAAAACCTCTTCTAAAGTTCCAACAGGCAGCAACTTCCAAAATGTCGCAACCAATGGTAACAATTTAAGATTGAGCAATCATATATAATTAACGGTGTTAATTAAACTCTACTCGAACAATATATCAAAAGACGCTGTTTATGTTCATCATTTTACCCTTTTGTTGATCAGGTGTTACTAACAAAGCAAACAAATCATTATAAGGATTAAAATAATAGTTTGTATTGTCAGTTATTAAAGCCGGTCACCACATCATTTTGAATGATTCAAAGTAACTATAATGCAAACTAATACAAAAACAGAAAGCCATCGGTGAATTAGTAAAATAAAACAAACTAAAATTCAATTATTTTATTCAGCACAATAATTATTCTATGAACTTTATCGTACAAACTAACATTCTTAACATTGTGCAATTAAAACATTCTTTATTTTAACAAATGTCTTAAATTTGATAAAATTATTAACATCACTAACACAAAAACCAATTTCAAAAAAAAATAATACAAAACGATTAAAAAAATTATGTTGAAAGTAACCTTTCAATATTAATATAATGTTAATATCCACCTCTTATAATTATTACAATGAGGGGGTCGAGATGACTCAACAATCAGGGGTCGAAATGTCTAGGGTCGAGAGGCCCGATACCAGTAGTTCATTTCCGTTTTAGCTAGGAATCCCAAGATTTGGTCATCATTATGTTCTCGAAATGAAAGTGTTTTTTTTTTAAATTTTCCTAAACGGAACAGCACAGATCACGTTGTTAAAACTGGTAAAAGGCGATGTTTTTTTAAAAAAAGTATTGCTTGAAAACACAATAGGCCAGGCTGAAAAGACTACTGACCTTTAACCGGAAGAAGAAGAAGAAGTGGGTCCGAGGTTATAAATTTTCTACCTCAAATCTGCATTAATTCTCTAAAATTCGAGACCTAGTCAAGTGTTTACGCTTTAAATTGGGTTTGTATGTGACTCCTAGATATTGTGTTTTGAGTACAACTTTGAGTTGAGCATGAAAAATGTTTTATAACCTCGAGGCATGCTATTCTTCTTCCTAAGTGCAGGAAAGTGTATTTGCTTTAAATAACACTACCTCCACATGAACATATCTTTTTGATAAAGGATGATGTTTAACAAACAGCATTTCAACAAAAAATCTTAAATCTTTATATCCTCAAACTTTGTTTTATGCGGCTAGAAGACATCTATACAAAGACTAGAAAGACTAGATCTGAGACGGTGACTAGAATTATGATATTTAACTGAAATACTTTGGTGAGTATCTAAAATAATCTCAAATGTTCCCTGTCACATTTTTTCATTTTTTTTCCAGGTCATAACCATATGTTGCTATATGCATTGACTGTGGTCTGTGCATGTTATGAGATCCGGTCATTTCGTAATCAAGTAAAGCAATAAGAATCTTAAGGTTTGAGTAGATTATGAACCTATACAAGTGATAAGACTAGTTGTTAGTAAAAATCATTAACTCTTTGACAAAACTATTATGTGTAGTGTAAATAGTTCAATTAACTCCATATCTTGCCTAACTTTAGTATGGTCTAGATGTTTAAATAGTGTTAAATTTCACTTTTATGTTTAAGACAAAATGTATACATGCTGCTGATAGAAAAAGAATAGTTATAAATAAATATCTGCTGTAATCAATGTTAATATCGTAAATGAAGTAAAAGGGGCTACAGACTATACAAAAACATAACGGTTATTGCTAAAGAAGTTCTAGCTCTTTTAGTAAATATGCCAATCATTTCAAATAAGCATTATGAAAGACTAGTCTATTTTGCAAAATGGACCAGAAAAATGACCGGTGGGGACTAGGTAGGTTATTCTTGAAAATGAGGAGATATAAGCAAAATGTCGAAAATGATTCTGACAAATAAAAAAAAATATGTGTGCAAATGGTTTAGAATTAAAATGATTGCAGCACTAAGAACAAAGAAAGCAATCCAAAATGTTAACAAAAATTAGCAGAACAAATGAAAAGCAAGCACATACAATAATGTTGATGTGAATACCTGTCAGAAAAAGAAAAAGCAATCCAAAAATAATGAAAACTCTTTTACCATCTTACATTGCATTGAAAAGCAAAAAAGTATTGCTGTTCTTTCAGAAAAAATAAAAAAGTAGTGTTCTAAGTAAGACCTAGACCAAGGTCAAGGTCACACTTTTAGTATGTATGACAACACTTTGAATCTGTTTGAGATTTCAAGTCCATCCTTTAACTTTATCATACATGGTTGGATTTCAAAAAAAAAAAAACTTAGCTCAACTGATCTGTAACTTTGTCCTACATTTAGGGATTTTGAAATAGCTTGACACAAGTGATCAGCATGTCATGATGATGTTTCAGCAGCATTTAACTGTTGAAATACCCAGACCGTTACATCAGATGTCAAGGTCATGGTTACACAAAGGTCATGGTCATGCTTTAATGTAAAAAACATGAAATTGCATGTCTAGTCTGAAACATCAGGACTGTACTTGCTGGAAATCAATTGGACTTCAATATTAACAATGTCCTAAACCCCAGCAAGGCAGTCCAGAAATCAGTATATAGCGCCCTAGAAAGCTATATTCTGGATTGTCAAATGTCTGACAAAATCTAGAGTATGCTCACTAGCCCTGTATAACAACATGCAACTCCCAAGGATCAGCCAAAACTCTCATATTAAATAATAAAATATCAGCCTTTTGATATTCTCATAAAAAAATAAGAGACTCAACCTGTGAACCAGCTTCTGTTTACAGGAATGAGTTGTTTTTGATGGGTTTTTTTTTTTATAAGTATAAGGTGTTTTTAATAATGATACACAATATTTTATTGTAAATATATTGTACTCTGTACAATTTTCTTTTATATCACTGTGTGTTCTTTTAATAACCCTAAACTGGGCCGTTTGGTGTACATAGGAAATAGGATTTAAGATAAATACTTGTTAATAACATGTAATAACTATATACATATTCTTAATTTAATATCATTGCACCAGGGAGACTGATATTTGCCTTGCACCGCATAAATAATCACTAGCCTATGTAATTCCTACTGATTTTAAAAGTACATGTCTTTGTTTACATTTCCCCAGCTCGACATTCCATTAAAGGTCATATAAGGTCATTCTCCTCTGGTTGGCTGGATTTCAGTCTACATGTCCACACTGTGGTCCGCGCCTCGATAGGAAAAAAACCAAAACACTCGAGCTTGAATCGAAAAACGGATTGAAATCCAGCCAATTAGATTGCGCATTACAATTTATGTAGAGCCAATAGAAACTGGCTTATTACCAGGTCCTGGATCATAATGTGCTGAGCTGGGGTAAGATAGAACAAAATAATAAATAAAAAACAACTGCGTAATAGTTATCGTTGTTGTCTTTATTGTTGTTTTTTTATGTTTTTTTTGGTTTTTTTTGTGTGTTTGTGTTTTAAACACAAGTTTCAATTGATATAATTAATAAAATACATTGTATATGGTTCTAGGGAATATTGTGTTTATAAAACAACAAGATATTCAATATAGAATTACAGAAGACTATTTTAATATTATTAGTGACCAACCTTTGTTAATCAGTTCTCAACAGATCTGATCTGAGGAGATAACGAATCTTTTAAAACATTATTTAATGATGGCGCTTTTTAGGTTTGAGTAATCTGCCGGGTGTTTATTTACAAATTTCACAGTTTAATTATATAATATTTTAATTTAATTTAAAACCATTGTGTACCACTATGTGACACATCCTGGGAGACTAACAGGGGTTGGTCAAATCTTAACCATGTGATGTACTAAATATAATATTGCAAGGCTGAAACAGGATATGGTAAATTACACACTATTGTCACTTATCATACTGGCGTAACTCAATTTACATATCGGATTGTGGGAAATGACTTGTATAATAGTCCACAGGTGATTTCCTTTTGACAAACGCTAGTACCTGCCGATAATATAGTGTTACTTCAAATGAAGTCAACAGTACACTTTTCATTCTTTCCTAATTTTAAAAAAAAAAAATGAATAAAAATACGAGGGCTCAGCGCAACACTATTTTAACTCCTTTTTTTTCCAAAAATCGTTTTTTTTGCATAAATTACTGTAGTTTTACAATGTGCATCTTGTGTTAAAATTTGGTCCTGATATTTTATATAATTTTGAAAATATTCACTTTTGGTGAAAATATTGTATCTCAAATACACTAATTCTTTAGCGCAAAACTATTGTAACTTGAGTTACAATAGTTTTGCACCAAATAATATCTTGGAGACCTTTATTTATATCAGTGCAAAACTATTGTAACTTGAATTTAAATTTTATTAAAACCAGTTATACTGTATAACCACACTTTTATTTAGTCCAAGAATATTGCAATACATTAGTTTCAAATGATAGTTCAGAAAAATCTAGCAAGATTTTGAAGAAATACAGGTATAGAGACTTTTTTTTTTTTTTTTTACTAATCTTTGAAAACATATTATTTTGATAATAAAGTAATTTTAGTCAGATGAGTATGTTAAATGTTTTATTGATTTGGACATAAGTGACAATGAAATCGATGATTAATAATTTATTGTGCTATAAAAGAGCCATTTGTTGATATTTTGTTTAAAAATCTGATAATTAAAATTTGCAGTGAATTGTTTGGTTTGCATTTTTTTTATAATAAAAAGGTCGTCCAATCAAACAATATTACTCAACATACTTTTAATGTATACCAAAACTTCCAAAATGAGATATTATTCTAATTACCTGGTACACTCAGTATTATTCTTTTTAATATATCAGTACTAGAAGTCAACACTGTATCTAATTATTTTAAAATGGCTGTTAAAGAACCAAAACAATATATTTTAGATATCAATAAACCTTGGTTTCTCAGAATTAATTTGATGTGTGTAGAGGGTACAGCTGGTACTATGGTTGTTATTGTGGTTGTAGAAGGTACAGCTGGTAGTATAGGGGGTATAATGGGTGTAGAGGGTATATCTGGTACTATAGTTGGTAGTGTGGTTGCATAAGGTATATCTGGTAGTGTAGTGAGTATGGTGGATGTTCATCTGGTACTATAGTTGGTTGTGTGGGTGTAAAGGTACATCTGGTACTATAGTTGGTTGTGTGGGTGAAGAGGGTACATCTTGTAGTGTAGTGGGTATGGTAGATGTACATCTGGTACTATAGTTGGTTGTGTGGGTGTAGAGGGTACATCTGGTAGTGTAGAGGGTATGTAGGATGTAGAGGGTACATCTGGTACTATAGTTGGTTGTGTGGGTGTAAATGGTACATCTGGTACTGTAGTTGGTATTGTGGATGTAGAGGATACAGCTGGTAGTGTAGTGGGTATAGTGGGTGTAGAAGGTACAGCTGATAATGTAGTCGGTATGGTGGGTGTTGAGGGTACAGCTGGTACTATAGTTGGTAGTGTGGGTGTAGAGGGTACATCTGGTACTATAGTTGGTTGTGTGGGTGTAGAGGGTACATCTGGTACTGTAGTTGGTATGGTGGATGTAGATGATACAGCTGGTAGTGTAGTGGGTATGGTGGGTGTTGAGAGTACAGCTGGTAGTGCAGATGGTATCATGGGTGTAGACATTACAGCTGGTAGTGTAGTCGATATGTAGGGTGTAGAGGGTACAGCTGGTAATGTAGTTGATATTGTTGGTGTAGAGGGTACAGCTGGTAGCATTGTTTGTGTTGTGAGTGTAGAAAGTACAACTGGTAGTGCAGTTGGTATGGCGGGTGTAGAGGGTATGGCTCGTAGCATAGATGATATAGTGGGTGTGGATGGTACAACTGGAAGCATAGTTGGTATAGTGGGTGTTGAGGGTACAACTTGAAGCATAGTTGGTATGGTGGGTGTTGAGGGTACAGCTGGTAGTGTAGTTAATATGGTGGGTGTTGAGGGTACAGCTGGTAGTGTAGTTGGTATGGTAGGTGTAGCGGGTATGGCTTGTAGCATAGATGATATAGTGGGTGTGGATGGTACAACTGGAAGCATAGTTGGTATAGTGGGTGTTGAGGGTACAACTTGAAGCATAGTTGGTATGGTGGGTGTTGAGGGTACAGCTGGTAGTGTAGTTAATATGGTGGGTGTTGAGGGTACAGCTGGTAGTGTAGTTGGTATGGTAGGTGTAGCGGGTATGGCTTGTAGCATAGATGATATAGTGGGTGTGGATGGTACAACTGGAAGCATAGTTGGTATGGTGGGTGTTGAGGGTACAACTTAAAGCATAGTTGGTATGGTGGGTGTTGAAGGTACAGCTGGTAGTGTAGATATTATGGTGGGTGTTGAGGGTACAGCTAGTAGTGTAGTTGGTATGGTGGGTGAAGAGAGTACAGCTGGTAGTGTAGATGGTATCGTAGTCGTAGACAGTACAGCTGGTAGTATAGTTGATATGGTGGGTGTAGACGATAGGGAACAGCTGGTAGTGTAGTTGGTAATGTGAGTATAAAGGGAACAGCTGGTAGTGTAGTTGATATTGTGAGTATAGAGAGTATTGTTGGTTATGTGAGTATAAAGGGTACAGCTGGTAGTGTAGTTGGTAATGTGAGTATAAAGGGTACAGCTGGTAGTGTAGATGGTAATGTGAGTATGGAGGGTATAGTTGGTAGTGTAGTTGGTAATGTGATTATGAAGGGTACAGCTGGTAGTGTAGATGGTAATGTGAGTATAAAGGGAACAGCTGGTAGTGTAGTTGATATTGTGAGTATGGAGGGTATAGTTGGTAGTGTAGTTGGTAATATGAGTATAAAGGGTACAGCTGGTAGTGTAGTTGGTAATGTGAGTATGAAGGGTACAGCTGGTAGTGTAGTTGGTATTGTGAGTATGGAGGGTATAGCTGGTAGTGTAGTTTGTATTCTTGGTGTGGAGGGTACAGCTGGTTGTGTAGTTGGTAATGTGAATATAAAGTGTACAGCTGGTAGTGTTGTTGGTATGGTGGGTATTGATATTAAAGCTAGTAGTTTAGTTGGTATGTAGGTTGTATTGGGTACAGCTGGTAGTATAGTTGGTATTATGGGTGTAAAGGGAACAATTGGTGATTAAGATGGTTGATATGGTATAGTGGATGTAGTTAGTACAGTGAGTAGTTATATGGATGCAGAGTGGACATTGAGTACTGGTGTTGCAGTTGGTATAATGAATGTGATGGTTGCAATGGGTAGTGATGTTGATATCTTGGGGGTTGTGGCGAAATAAGTAAAGAATTATAGAGGATGTAGAAGGAACAGTGAAGAGTTGAGATGGTATGGTGGATGTAGTGTCCATGAAACAGACGGTAGCGATGTTGGTATGGTGAAGTGGGTAAAGTGGGTAGTGATGTTGATATAATGTGGATTGTGAGTAATGAAGTTGGTATGTGGATGTTTAGGGCACAGTGGGTAGTGATGTTGGTATTGTTGATGTAAAAGGTACAGTATGTAGTTGAGTCTGAATGGTGGGTGTAGAGGGTACAGTAAGTAATGAGGTTCTGGTTGGTATTATAGATAATGGTTGGTAGAGAGAATACATTACCTATATACTGAAGTAATGCAGAGGGAACATTGGAGTTCATAAAGTGAATGTAGATGTAACAGTGGATAATGGTACTGGATTGGTGGGTGTAATGGTTCAGTGGTTAATTAGGTCAGTATGATGGATGTAGTGGATAGTGGGGTTGTAGTGGGTAGTGGGGTTGGTATGGTGGATGTTGAAGGTACAGTGGATAGTTGAGTTGGTATGGCAATGGAGTGGATACATGTAATGAATATATAGGATCAGTGTCTTGTGGATTTGGTTTGGCTGTGTTGAGGATGTAGTTGAAGATGGTGCTAGTATACTAGATGGATGATGTCGGTATGGTGGTTGTATAGGGTACAGTGGGTATAATGATGTTAGTTTGTGGGTGTAAAGGGTACAGTACCTTGGTAGTGGAGTTGGTACATGTATGAAGACTAAAAGGTGTTATTAATTTGGTATGATGGATTTTGAAGGTGCAGTTGGAATTGGAGTCAGTATGTCAAATGTAGATGGTACAGTTGTTTTTTTTTTTTTTTTTTTTTTTTTTTTTTTTTTTTTTTTTTCAGTCACCCATTTGGATGACCCATTTATTCTCCCCGTCCTAGGTGTGCGGGGGTCGGGGAGGACCATCCCCCTACACACCTTACAATTTCAAAATAAATATATATATCTATATCAATAGCATATAAAATAATTCACCACATTCATTCATCTTTCATTCCTCAAAGAATTCAATTTTGTAAATGTATAATACTTTATAACTGTATATATATTACTTGATCTCTATTAAGAATGGGGAGAATAAATAATAAAAAAGAGAAAAGAAAGGTGAAGATAATAATAATGATAATAAAAAATATTGGGGATAAGGTGGGGGTGGGGGGGGGGGGTTGCCAAAAGAGGTTGAAGCAAATATCGAAGACATATACAGTCCACATCCAAGTTTGATTTTTTTTTTTTAAAATTAAAGAGAAAAAAACAATAACAAAAACAGACTATATATAAATATGTTATTTTACAGGATAAGTTTAAGTATGATACTCCAGTCTTTCTCAAATTTGTCAGATAGTCCGTTCTTAACAGATATACATCTATTTACGTCAAACATGGATTTCATACTCATCAGGAGTCCTTTATAGGAAGGAGTGGCCTCCAAGCATCTACTTGCATAAATGTATCGTTTTATCTCAAGAATTAACAAGTTCTCTGTTAATGTTCTTTTATCATTTTTTGAAATCCCAAATAGAAGCTGAGTTTCATTCCATTGTACTTGAATATTTATATTATTTAGATGCATTATTACATTTGATAAAAGCTTTTGTGTATGAGAGCAATGCCAAAAGATATGTTGCAATGTTTCTGTCTGTTTCTTACAAAAAGTACATTTTTCATTTGATTTAATCTTTATCAAAGTGAGGTACCTATTAGTGGGGAGAATTCGATGTAGAAGTCGATATTGTAACCACTGGAGTTTAGTGTCTCTTGTTACTTGGAAAGGAATGTTATAGTATATATTCCAATCATTTTCATTTATATCATACATTTCATTCCATTTTTTCTGGCTTGTTGGTTTCTCATTATTTCTATTTAAAACGTCATATATTGGTTTAGTCCCAGTTTTGTTTTTCAATATTGGAAACACATGTGATGGAATGAAAGGATTTGGTTCCTTTTTATGTTCACTTTTCAGTTTATTGACTTTTTTAAATTGTTTGATTGCTGTTGTCATACCGAGCAAATGTAGATAGTTAATTTTGATATCTGTAATTTTCTCAAAATCTTCTTTTGTGTAGAAATTACCATTAGTATCAATTAAGTCATTTATATACATTATGCCTTTATCATACCAACTTTTAAGAAAAACACTCTGTTTTCCAATCAATATATGATGATTATAAAAAAGTGGCATTTTAAGAAATTTTTCATAACTATCTACTTTGTAACTATTTAAAAAAGTTACATAAGAGTTTAAAACATCTTTCCAAAAGTTGTTTTTTATAGATTTTAATAATTTCTCTGGGTAGTGTTTACCACAAGTTAGAAATTTATTTAAATCAAAATATGAGTTACACAAGTGTTGCCACAACCCATCTGAATGAGTATGTTTCCTGATCCAAGTAATTTTTAGGCTACAAATAAAAGCCTTTAAATTGATCATTTTCAAACCTCCTTCAAGAAAATGTTTTGTAATAACTGAACTTTTAATTTTTGCAGGTCCATGCCAAAGAAATTTGTATAAAATGTCATTTATTTGCTTGATATAATTGTCCTCTGGACTTGGAATAGAAATAAAAAGATGGTTAAGTGACGGAATTAATAAACTTTTAATTACAGTTATTTTTCCTAATGGAGTTAAAAATCTTCTATTCCAGAAGCCGATTGAGTTTTTAATTTTTTCTATTTTTTCATTATAATTCAACATAATCATTTTATCCAAATCCACATTAAATTTTATTCCAAGTAACTTAAATTCTGTTTGACCCCATGACAGTTTCCATCTGGTTTTTATTGAATGTGTGCTGTATTTTTTTGAACCAATCCATATCACTTGAGTTTTTTCAAAATTGATTTTCAGGCCCGATATTTGTGAAAAATAGTGTAATTCTGAAAGGGTTTCATTAAGTGAGCTATCTGAACCATCTAACAGTACTGAAGTATCATCTGCAAATTGCGATAGTTTATATTCTGTATTATCTATACTTATTCCATTAATATTATTATTCTTTTTTATCTTTATGGTAAGGATTTCACCACAAAGAATGAATATATAAGGTGACAAGGGATCCCCTTGACGACAACCGCGACCTATACTGAAAACATCAGATAAAAACCCGCATTGACTTACATATGATTGTATGTTATTATAAAAGACTTTTATCCAGTTTTGTATGGATTCTCCAAATTTAAAAAAGCGTAGAGTCTTTCTAATAAAAGACCAAGATAATGTATCGAAAGCTTTCTCAAAATCAATTAGCAGTAATAATCCTGGTATATTTTTATCTTCACAAATATGCATTACATCATATAATAATCTAGTGTTATCACCCATATATCTGCCTTTTATAAAACCAGTTTGTTCTTTACTTATAAGCTTGTTTAACACAATTTTAATTCTATTTGCTATAGTACCTGAAGCTATTTTGTATACAACATTAAGTAGGGTAATTGGCCTCCAATTTTTTAGAAGATTACGGGATTTGTTTTCTTTAGGTATGCATGTTATTATACCCTGTCTCTGGGTAACGGATAAAGAACCTATGTCTAGACCATGATTAATTGATCTTACAACAAATGCACCAATTTTTTTCCAAAATACTTTATAAAAATTGCTAGAAAAGCCATCGCTACCAGGGCTTCGGTCATTCATCATTAAATATAATGTTTTTGATGCCTCTGCATATGTAATTTTTCCTTCTATACTGTTGGATTCATCTTGCGATAATTTTGGCACGTCAGTATATTTTATATCATTTTCTAGGTCAATATCTATGTGATCATTTTCATGACAAGAATATAAATTTTCATAAAAGGATTTTGTTTCTTTCAGAATATCTGATTGATTGTCAATAATGTCTCCATTATCTTTTACTATTTTTGGAATAATTTTGCTCACAAAATTATTTTTCTCTAAATTGCAAAAAAAGTTTGTTGGTTTTTCACCTTCTTCAACCCACTTAGCTTTAGATCTCACTATATGTCCTTTGATTTTGTCATTACGTAACACTTCCAAATCATTTTTTAATTTTGTTAATTCATTAATCTTACTTTGGTTTAAAGATATTTCTAAGTTATTTATTTTTTCAATAAGTTCTTTTTCTGTTTTATTTTTAATTTTTTTTTTATAACTTGCATATGAAATTGATTTTCCTCGTAACTCCATCATTAAGGTTTCAAGAAATAACTGGTCATTAATAACAAATTGAACATCTTCATTTGGGATGTCATTTAAATTTTCTGTATTATAAACAGGTAAACAATACTGCTTCTTTATTTCATCTATTTTGTCATTGATTATGGATAAATATTCCCTATCATATAGAAGTGAGTTGTTGTGCTTCCATAATCCTTTACCATGTTGTAACTCCTTTAAACAGAGTTTTAGAATTACTATAGAATGGTCAGATTTATAACTAGATTGAATGTCGCACATCTTAATATATGGTAAAAAATCATCAGTTAACAAGAAAAAATCAAGCCTGGCTTGTTGTAAAGGCCTGGTGCGTCTCCAGGTATATCTTTTTATATCTGGATAAAATTCTCTAAAGGGATCAAATAATTGTTTATCATTAATAATGTCTAGCAGGGTATCTCTAGCTTTCTTGTTATTTATTGTTTTGTAGTTATTATAATCCATTGAAGGATTAAGTACAAGATTAAAATCACCACATATCATGTAGGAGTTACTTCCCATGTCATTGATAGTTTTAAAAATATTTTGATAAAAGCTAGGTTCATCTTTATTTGGTCCATATACAGTAACAAGTGTGAAACGTTTTGATTCAACTGTCATATCTAATGCTACAAAATTTCCATATTCATCATGAATTTCATTATGTACTTTGCACTCAAAGTTTTTGTTAAATAATATAGCAACACCTCTAGAATTTGACTTAGAAAAACTAAAATAACAATCACCATTCCATTGGGCATATATAAATTTCTTCTGTGACTCAGTAAAATGTGTGTCTTGTAGACAATTTATATGGCATTTCTTATCCTGTAGGTATTGAAATACATCTACTCTTTTTCTGTTACCATTCAGGCCACGGCAGTTTAGGGACAAAATTTTTATATCAGTCATTATGTTTCTTTACAATTATTCTGAACATAGGATAGGACCTTACTAATTTCAACTTTGTACGGCAACACAAATGGGCAGGGGAAACATATGAAAAAAAATGTGTACAGAACATAACAAAGAGTGCAGTAAGACTACGGGTGTAGAGATTAAATGTTTTTGCAAATAACAATTAAGATCAATAATTATAAATATGGCATATCGACACATTCACATACATAAAAACAAATAAACTTTCATACTTGATTTCAAATAAATCAACAATAGTATACATCCTGGTCAACAGTTAATATCATTTAGACTTACTGAAGTGTGCAATTCCATGACATTTTGCACATGAAACAGATCTGAATATACAGTACTCCATGTTTTTTTTACTCTATCCACACACTTATTGTTATATGTGTAATCCATTTACAGTTAAAATTGTACCTAGTGCTTTAAGATTATCCAGTAGCACAATTAAAACTCAATAAAATTATGATCATATTTGCTCGAGGCAACTGTGGCTATTAAAAAGTACCATCGTTATCCTAGTACAAGTATATCAATCTATTTAAACAATTGAATTAAATTCTGAAATCCAAATTTTGGCTCAAAAGAGCAAGTTGAACACTTCCGATCAAACACACACAAACACAAATAAAAATTGTTATATCCATAAGTCACAATGCAGAACATGCATAATAACACATTTTATTTTAAAAGAAAAATCCAATTTTTTAATTTATGTTTTGATTGCATCTGCACAATACAAAGGTCAAATCACCTATGCTGGTGTGTGAATGATTGCATTCACATTGTCATAAATCTCAAATTTATGTCTATATCCAGATTTGGTTTTTCCATATACGGCCCCATTTAAAAACCAGGCACTGTCCAAGTCTGGATGAAGGTGGAGTCTGTTGATTAAGCCTTGGTTGAGTTTTGTGACATCGTCCACCAGTCTGTGTCCTGCTTCCTTCATGACGGATCGCTTCCTCATTACCATGCTTTTGGCATTGTTGTTCCTCAGTTTTATGAGTACTGGCCTTGTCATGCCAGGTTTACCAGGGATGCGATGTATTGCTATGATCTGATCTGGACTGAGTGCAATATCACCATGCCTTTTTAATGTGTCACAGACCTTCGTAGTGAGAATGACCTCATTTTCATCAGCCGTTGGAGTAATGTTTAGTATTTTCACATTGTTTTTTCTAGAATACTGCTCGTTGTAGTTAGACCTTTTATTTGCCTCTCGCGCTAGTGTTTCATTTGTGTAGACACTTTCTTGTAACTTTGTAATTTTTTTTTCAGTACTACTCTCATAGGATTTGAATTTGTTTTGCAGCTGACTGTTTTCAAACTCCAAGCTTTCAATCCTGTCTATCATGTCTTTTGTTTTTTCTTGTAATTTCAAATCAACAATTTTTAACAATTTGTTTTCCATTTCACTCATTATCTTGGTAACAGTTGAAGAAATCAATGTTTCTGTGTCACTCTTTTTCATAATATCTTTGAGTTCCTCCCTGACACTACACATGTTTTCAGTTAATGTGTCCAACTGGTGGGTGATAATGGCTAATTCCTCAGCACTATTGTTGGCGACTTCTGAGTGAGCGCGTTTTGTTGGCTGTGTATTAGCAAGTTTCTGGTTTGCCTTTGTGCCAGAGGACATATTAACAGTTACTCCTTGCTTGCTCTGTGAGCCTTTTCCTTGATCACTTGACTTACTCATTATGTCCAGTAGTGAAAAGATCTCAGTAACAGTAAGATAAGTCCAATAACAATAGTTGCAATCCAACTGATACCCACACAATGGCAGGGAAAGTGTCCAAAGTACTGTAGATTATGTAAACCAGGTAATCCAGGTAGAAAAAATGTATATTTCTTCAAATATCTCCAAAGTTCATTTATTTTTTTCTATGAAATTTTCAGTGCATCATAAGATAGCCTTTATAACTGACACTATTACAAATTTGTCACTAATAAGTCACTATGAAAGATGTTTTTGACAAAAAACACAGGAGCAATGATCAGCCTGATTTCATTACTCTAACGCCCTGAGGGAAAAAAAAAAAAAAAAACCTAAAAAAAAAAAAAAAAAAAAAAAAAAAAAAAAACCGTAGATGGTACAGTTGTTAGTGATGTTGGTATAGTGGGCCCATGGGGCACAGTACCCACTTACTGCTTGTTTATATTTAAACGATAACTTTTCCAAATTTTTAACTAAAAAACACAGGTTTATTTTTGTCTATTTGTCTGTCTATAAATGAGGTTTTAACCAAAACAATCATGTAGTATGCAATTTGATTTCAACTGCCTATTGCACCCTAGGCAAAAATTCATCAATATTTTTTATAAGACTGAAAACAACAGTTTTATTATCTTGTTTGATATTTACTGGTTATTAATATCAAAATGTCGCATCCTTAAACATGACAGTTAGTTACTATTATGTTGTGGTCCAGATAGTATCTGCATACTATATAAATTTACACAATATAAATACTAATTTGGAAATATAATTTTATATATCAACCTACATTAACATAATTTAATACTTTCATAACTGAAATATTATGCTTTACAATGTTAATGACATAGGTTATTTGTTTGTTAACATGAAAACTATCAAAATTATTGTATTTATAGGCTAAAACATAAAAAATACAGCTTTATATTCATTTGTATATGTTTTTCTTTATTTCCAATACTTCTTATATGTTTGTGTTAAACTTTAATAGAATTAAAATTGATTTTGGATTAATAACAACATAATTTTAAACAGTTTTATATTGAGTTACAATATTTTTAAACTTAGAAATTAATTATTTATCTCGTAAAACTTGGTGCAAAACTATTGTAACTTAAGTTACAATAGTTTTGCACCAAATATAAATTCAGTTTTATTGAATTTTCAACGCAACATTATTGTAACTCAAACTTTTACAAATAAATCAAGTAATACTAAAGCTTTAATTGATAACACTTGTTAATAATGTAAGTAATGCAGTTTTCATTTGAATTTTGAAAAGTATTTGCAAAAATATCTAAAGACGAAAATAAAAAACAGTTTTTTCCTTCTCCTGAACAATTTGCAAAAACCTAGTTACAATAGTTTTGCGCCAAGCCCTCGAATATATAATAGTGTACTTAAAAAATATATATATATAGTAATAATATCGAGGGCTCGGCGCAAGACTATTCTAACTGACATTTCAGAAATTTTACAGGAGGTGGAAAAAACTTTTTTTTAGTTTCAATATTAGCTTTATAATATTGTCTTTTCATATACATATCTTAAAACACCATATAAATAGACAAGAACATCAGTATGTCATCAAATGTAATTAATTTTGATTTTATAACACATTGATCAAGTTAGAATAGTTTTGCAAGTGAAAAGTATCTTATTCTACAGCAATTGTTATGCAAGACTATTCTAACTTAAGTTAGAATAGTCTTGCGATTATGTTTTTTTCTTAATGCAATAATTTCTTGTTGCAAAAGTATTCTAACTTGAATAAGATTGCTTGTAAAATTAACATCAAGACACATATATAAATGTTTGTTTACTTTTTAATAATTCAAAATTATTCCCTAAATTAGATATTGTCATATTTTTATCCAAATTGACACTTGTTGAGTATTTTGAGTTAAAAGGAGGGCATAAAATAGCAAATAAAACTGCAAGATATTATTATCCATTGTACTATCTATGTTTGATTCTAAACAGGCATTAAGATCAGGACTGTTGTACCTTATTAAGTGGAGATAAAAAATCAACTACTTCATAATTCAAACATTTTTTTCCCCAAATGAAAAACAAATTATTTTGAGGGAAATTATTCTTACATTAGGGGATAAAAAAATTTCAGGATATGTATTATTGTTGTTATATCTGATGATTAATTGTTAGAACATTATCTTAACAGTGCTGCACTTTATTTCCCAGTTTGGTAAAACCTTAAAAAATCTCAATTTCCACTTACAATCACCTGTTATTTCCCTAAAGGCTTCCTAATATCCAGGACAAAAGCTCTGAAGATGAGCAGGCTTTTACTATTGTGGCACCACCTACTCTACCAAGATCATGTACCATATGACTATATCGTCAACACTATATGGTCGCAAATTAGCGTACTGCCAAGATCTACCCAACCATTTCAACCTACAGTTTCATCACAACAGCATCGCCAACTATTATACAACCACCATTACCACTGATTGTACCATGACCATCTATCACACTGCCACCACCTACCATGCCATCACTACTGATGTACCATCACCACCAACAATACTGTCACCACCTACCCTACTATTATCACTGGCATCATCACATACCATACTGTCACTACCTATGAAAATGCCACCACCTACCCTACCATTACCATCTACAGTTCCATCATCATTCATAATAGCATCACCAACTATTATACAACCACCACTTACGCTACCATTACCACTGACTGTAAATTCATCACCTATCACACTGGCACCACCTACCCTACTGTCACAATTTACTATACTTTCATCATCAACCCTATTGTCACCCCAACCCCTCCTTCATTACATATTCACAGTACAATCACCACCCACAATACCGTCACATCTACCTACCTTTCTATCAAAACTTACCATGACCTCATTACATGTTACCTGTCATACCATCAAGCCCTACCTTACCATTATTGCAAACTAACCCTTCTCATCCACAGCACCATCCCTTACAACAGTGTAATAGACTGCCTATTAAGCAATAACCATCAACAAAAGTACCACAACTAACCATACTCAACCACCTACAGTACCATTGCCTACTGCTTTCACTTAAATTACCAACACCAACAATGTCCTCAATACCAGCGATACCTTTATAACCAACCCAACCTACTGTATCATCACCACTCATTATGTGATTACTAACTAGCTACCACACTGCCACCATTTACCCTACCATCACTACTTACCAAGCAATTGTCACTCAGAATATTACCACATATCATACTGCCACCATCCACATCTACAGTACCATCACCATTTATTATGTGATTACCACCACTTGTATTATCTTCACCCACAATGTTATTACCGCCTACTCTGTCTTTCCCACCATCTATCATACCTACATTCAGTCTTAACAGCATTTTTTTTAATCTTGGTTTACTTGTTTTTGTTCTCTTGATTTTACCAGAACTGTTTTTATACCCTTTTGAATCTGATTTTCTCAATGTGGATACATAAAAATCATCACCATGGTTTAGTTTTCTTTCAAATGAAGTGAGTTTATATTCAGGTCACAGCTATATATATATCTGAAACCTAGTCATCAGGTTCTAAAATATCATAATTTATATAAAGTTTCCTAACAAAGATACTGGTACATTATCACTAGATTCTGAGTCTTCGATCACATGCTTAGTTCAGGCTCAATGGATACAATTGTGTCCAGAGTTTCTTGTGCTATTTCCAGATAACAAAGTGGTGTCATGTCCATTATATCATATTTGTTCATATGTGTGGTACCCATGTGTGATTCCAAGGTGTCAATAATGATGGCAATAACAGGACCACTAGAGCTCATGCATGGCATTAGAAGCATTAGTACATTAAATATTTGATAGTATTTACTGAAACTCTGCAGTTCTGCATGTGTCAAGGTTTAAGATTCATTCTGCATACATTTGTTGATGTATGTTAATTTGTTGTTTTGTACATGGAGAGTGACTTTGGTATCTTCTTTTTTGGTGTCATTTAACCTTTGTGTGTAGTGGTATGCCATGAAAGCTCAACTTATCCAATCATACTCACTGATTTTCTAAAGAAACTTACACACATTGTCCCACTTTCAACATGTGACAGTGTGCTAGTCAATAATCCTATTTCATCAGAGCACAACATGATCTCCAGGAGTCAAAGACCTGATAACAACTATCTAGTTTCATAATTGCTACAATGCAAATCATTTTCAGGGAATTTAATGCATCATCCATGTCCTGGAATGGAATATCAAATATACTTCCTATACCATAATTTAATAAACCTGAAATAGGTGACCAAAAACTTTAGTTTGAATATTACTTTAAAACAGTTCATGTGTATCATTTAAAACAGTCATCTTATTGTAAAAATATATTTCTTTTATTTCTTTGTTTTGTTTAAAACTAAAAAAAAAGGTTATTCATGGTTTTCAGAATGTACCTTTATTATTTACCATTTGGAACTTGTCAAACTATTTGAGATTGGCAGTCTTAACAGGGACCAGAATGATAATTGGAAATAAGTTTCAGAATCAATATAAAACTTCATGACCAAAATTAAAGTTTTTGGAATTGATTAGCTCTTTAACCAATAGTAACAGTGTGTTTAATATTAATCAGTCTCTTATAAGAGTCTTTAAAAGGGATAGCCCTGTCTGTGATACATTATTTTGGACTATTACTCTGAATTGATAATTCAGATACATCGAGATACATCGAGATACAAATTACATTTTTGCTATTAAAAAACCTACCCGTGTAAAAAATATCAGTGTGATTTATGAAAAAGACAACTGAATGACAGCTGCAATATGACATACTAAATTCAATCTCTGCAAGTCACTGATCACTTCCCAACATAATCAAAGGTGTCACAGTCCCAAAAGATCAAAATTCTTGGACAATCATCACAGAGATTATGGCTGGACAGAGATCTAAACTTCCAACCCCTGGATTGACAGTAATATGCATTAACTACTGAGCCAACATAAGAGAAATAATTCAATTGATATTCAATGAAGACATAATGCCTTGTTGAAAGAGGGTCTAAACGAAGCTTTGAAAATTTCACAAAATTATTCAAAGTGGTTACAAAATTGTGACAGACATGAAATTATAAACATTGTCTTTTGCCCATTTCAGTACGTTTAAGTGATTTGTTTTTTCAACATTGAAGTTAAGTATTTGGAATTTGCGCAAAACATATCCTTGAATGATAGATGTAGCTAAAAAATTTACAATGGTTTGCATGGTAATGTGAGATGGTTTATACAGGCTGGACACTGTATTGTCATAGCATTAACAAATGGGTGAGCAGACATGCAGACAAATGACAATTTCATAGTAAAAAATATTAAGCTGGAGATTTAATGAAGGGGAAACTTGGAAATTGAGTGTATATAAATTGGTATCATTTTTTCCTTTTTCAGAATTTAGACTGATTTAAGCCCTTAAACAAAGGTTTGATAGACAATATTTCATATTCTGGCCAGGTTCTTATCAAGTTATTCATATCCTTTAAGGTTTCAGTCTTCTCTTGCAGAGAAATCCTATATAAAACTATACTGTTATTTGTTTCCAAGTCAATGAACCAACAGTCATATTTATAAAATAAGATCAGGTTTAAACTTATTATAATTAGCCCCTAAAACCCATGTATCTGCTCTGGTAGACAGTATGAATGAAACCAATACAGATCTCTTTCATTTGGTGCAGTTGGGATTTAGGCAAATTTTACCAAATGATTATAACTTTATATTTTCACAAATGATTTTGCAAGAATGCATTTTCATGAAATTGTTAGGCTCCAGTTTGGGAAACAGTGAGTTTCAATTGAAAAATATAAACAAAAGCTATGAAATTTCACATAATCAATGAACGTTATATCTAAACTATCTAAACTGTCTCAAAAAACTCCCAAATTATGTGCAAATATTTAGAAAAAATGACAATGACATCACAAAATGAAATTATGATGTCATCTGAGTTCAAATAAGAATAGTTCTGTTCTTCAAATATAGAATTTTCAAATGTAATTGATGTGTAAAATTATTCTTATTTGAGTTAGAATAGTTTTGCATTAAAACAAATTACTTCTAAAGTTTAAAAAAAGATTACAGGACAATTCTAACTCAAGTTAGAATAGTCTTGCACTGAAAAAATTACTTCTAAAATTTGAAGAAAAAAATTGCAAGACTATTCTAACTTAAGTTAGAATAGTCTTGCGCTGAGAAAATTATCATTCCAAGATAGAATATTTTTTAATTATTTTAATAACTTAAAAAATATTTTGAATATAACTATAATATTTTTACAGGTTGTGTATTTAAAGAATTGAAACCAAAAAATATCAAAAAACCATTTTCTGAAAAAATGAAGTTAGAATAGTCTTGCGCCGAGCCCTCGATATATACTATATAAATAGCAATATACTTAAGTACAGGGCTATATGGTTTACCAATATCAGTAAATACTACCGCATAATGGTGATAGGGAATGTCATATGACGTTATCATTGTCATCAGCATTCAATATAGAGTTGCGCAAGACTATAAATAAATTACACTAATTAATAAGTAAACTTAGAAAATTTTATAGTACATATACTTTTGCTAATTTATATACTGGCGTAGCTCAACCTTCATATCCGAATGGGAGAAAAGGATTCACTTATTCTTAAATATGAAGTATTTAGCAAGTAATATTATACAGTTTAGTAAATTAACTGATGAAGAGTTATATAACCCGAACAATATATTTTGATAACCTTTTATATAACCTATATTGTTGTTGTATGGTGTTTAGCGTTGCTTTCAACAATTTTTCAGTCATATCGTGACGGTGTCTACTTGAGACAGTATTCTGAGCGCTGTCACACTGGAGTATCATTCGCAGACACATGGTATGATACCCCACCCAGTCACATTGTACTGACACTGGGCCGACCAGACCTAGAACTCTCCTCTAATTGCTGAGCATCAAGCAAGGAAACTTCTAGTACCATTTTTAAAGTCTTTGGTATAACCTATATTAAAACACCGAACATTTGGGGGACAGGTGACACTTACCAGTGACATTTCTTGTTTCATCTATAGCTTCTTCACGGCCCAGTCCATTCAAAATTCAAAAAGAAGTGACAGGTGATATCAGATGAGAATTGCTAATTGTTGACAATTGATCCCTAAAAAGTTTGTTAATGATTTTTTATCCCCACAAAAAATATAACTCGAGATATTGTGTGTTTAATTACAGATGAGTTCAAGCAAAAAAAATTAATCATGGGTTCAGTCAAAAGTAAAAATTCTTTGACGTGTCAAGGAAGAGGTAAAAAATCATTGGCAAATTCAACAAAAGAACCTTTTACATGTGCTGTTCACAAAAAACATCGCAATAAACTCTGGAAGATGATTAAGGGCAAAAGTTACTGTACAAATACAGAAAATGCATCTACTGATCACCCATCAGAACATTATAATAAATGTGTTCATACTACTGGTAGTTTAAGATTTTACACCAGTTTCGATTCCATAATAGAGGAGCATTCTGCGAAGACTCGTGTAAAACGGCCTGCATTACAAGAAAAAAATAACAGGCAGAATGTTGAATTTCATCAAAAACATATTGATGATGTACAATGTGAATTTAAACCATTACATGGTGATGATAGAAGCGAAGCCAACTTTGACATTGAAACACAGAGAAATTCTACTGAACAGTTTCATTGGCTTACACTCAGTTCCATGAATACTGAAAGAATGAACCCTTCTAGCAAACTGTTTTCTGGGGGCATTTGTTCTCTGGATAAAGAGCCTGAACGATACACAGAAGAACCATCCTTATATCACCTGAAGGAACTTTCACAAAATAATGAAACAAAACATGTTGATAGTACTATCCCTAAACAGTTGTATCAAAATGGTTCTATTTCTGATACAGATTCGAAAGAAAATAACAATTTTGCTTTCCAATCAATAGATTATATGAAATCTTGTACTAGATATCAAGAATCCTCAGATATGTCATCTAGTTACAGATACAGTTCATCATTACCATTGAGCTCTCATGACGATTTTGTTTTAAAAGTAGAAGTTGCTAAGAAAGATGCTGCATGTCAAGTTGGCTGTGGGCTGTTGGGACCATCTGACCAAACAGTAAACCAAGATAATGGTTCAACATCTGCACAATCTTGTCACCATTCTCCTGAAAACCAGTCCAGATTTAAATTGGACATTGTAGGATCTGCTAAATGCAATTCAGCTGCAGAAAGCAAAATTGTAGAGTCATGTGATGATGATACAAAGCAAGAAAGTTTATTTTGCCGAGAGGTTGAGAGCATTTATGCTACAGAAAATGAAATGAAGCACTTGGAGGGAATAGAAAAACCGAAAAATGAAAAAAGGGCTACTTCTGTTGAATCATCTAAACAGGCGAATTGTTTGGAAATCGACAACACACTGTTCAATAGAATTGACCATGATAATCAAAGTTGCTTAAAAAGGAAATATGAGACAATCTGCAATAATGAAGAAAGAATGTCTACATCATGCAGCAAGTTAAACAAAGTTAGTACAACACAAGTTTCAATAAAAAAGCAAAAATTAGGAAAAGACAACGACTCTCAAATTGTTGGAAGTCCTACCAGCTTAAAAATGGATATTGAAAAGAAAGCCGAAGATGATATAAATGATGAAAGTTATTTAAAAGTGATGTCAGATCATGATTTGTTTAATGCTGAAGAATATGATGCAGTATTACCATATTCCTCACATTCTGGCAATTTTTCTGAAAACAAAAATGTGTCTCAAATGAATGAAGAAGATCAGCAAATGCATGAAAAAGATACTGCTATTAATAAAGAACATACAGAAGATTCAATAGATATGAATAATCAATTTTCAGCAAATGAAATGCAAGTAATTGATAAAAAGCAAGATGATATTGATGAGGGTTTTTTCCTGGTAGAAGATGATACATCAAATGTTCATGGAGAGGAAGATCAAACACTTTCTCATGGTAACACTGGAGAACAGGGTCTGCATGATAAGCACCATGATATTACTCATATCATAGTAGACACATTCCAGGGAAACAGTAGATCAAAGTTTAATGGTAAGCAGCAGGAGAAAGATCATAATACTTTTAAAAGAAAAGCTCTGAATCGATATCAATGTAAACTTCATCTGATTAAAACTGATGTTTGCACAGTTAAAAAAAAATGTGGGAAGAAGTCTGGAAACAAACAAAGATTGAAGGATACTTTGAAAAAAACATGTTCAGAAAAGAAAGACAGATTTCCACATCCAGAAATTGATAATGAGATGAGTGATGAAAATTTAGCAAATACCATGAAAAGAACACCAGTATATTCAGTAGACTCTGGAGTTTTCACTGAATTTGAACTATGTAGAAGTACCAGCTTATCCTTATATAAGTCTATCAAAAATGAAAGTGAAGTTTTAAAGAAGATTGAGCTATTGGAAAAGAGAAAGGAGAACTACAGTACGAAGATGAAATTATCACATAAAAGATCCTTATTCAGCATGACAACATGTTTTTTCAATATTGAAAAGCGGCTAAAAGAAATGTCAAAGACCATGATTGATTGGTCATATTTTAGACCAGGTTTTGATGAATATGCTGTTTTTCCTGGGCTTGCATCATATTTCGAGAGGCTTCAGTCTGGTCCACCACCTAGCATGGAAGAGCAAATGATGTATGAATGGTTTAGATTCACATCATTTGGAAGTTCCTATAACGGAAATGGCAGTGCTTTAGTTCTTGCACATAATGGGTTTTACCATGAGCCAGAAAGAGGCTCCACTGCTACCAGATGCTTTGCCTGCCACGTACGTCATTCAACGTGGAATAGTTTTGAAAATGTTGAAGAAGTGCATCGTCAGCTATCTCATGACTGCCCGCATGTGAATCAAAATGATTCTGCTTCGGGGAATGTATCTATAACACAATCTGATTCACCTGAAAACAGGCCAAATATGTCTGCATTAAACACCACGGAAGCAAATGTGATAACATCAGGAGCTGAAGGTGGATGTACCAATGAGAACTCGCTAGCTTCACAGTTAGAAAACATGATACTGAAAGCCAGTTCTAATGTAAGTGTCATTAATTAGTACTTTCTTGCAAATTTGGTTTATGTATAATAGGTGCATAGTTGTGTCCCTAAAACTAATACAATATATATAAGCGCATATATATGCTTACTTACCAGATTCTACAGTATTTTAATTATTTCATTCTTCCTTACATAGGCAGAAGAAAGACATCCTTCAGTTTTTTTTAGGACAGGTTACACTGTATATGTGTGGGTTCTTTCGAGATGACTCACTTCAACCCTCTTATATCTATGTTGAGTTGAATTTTGGTTGAGTAACAAAATCTTTCAATGCTAGAAATACTCCGAATGATAATGTATGTTTGAAATTCTGCATACATAGTATGATATCCATATTCTCTTTATATTGTAATTTCTAATTGCTTCATTATTCCTTAAATAGGAAGACAGACAACCTTCACAGCCAACAGAAGATGCAGAGAATATTCATTTTGGTTCATCAAGCCTCGTCTTATCACATCAGAGTGAGTATGCTGTGGAGGGACGGACTGGTGACGGCTACCCAAACAGACCAAGTCGTATGCCTAGATTTGCTACCACAAACAACAATCTGGCCGCTGGGGCTAGGACAAATACAACAGGTATTTCTTCGTTTTAAATATCAATGTCGTGAATTAGCTCATGGTTATCATCTTTGATTTTCCAGAAAAGTGGGCCAGTCATTACGAGTCTTTCATGTTGATCCATTGTTGTTTGGTACCAAATTTTTTTAAAGAACATTTCGACTTAAATCAGTTGGAAGAGACAAATGATAATGTGATGCAATGTCATATATATAAATAATATTGCAGACTGTGGCCGGGTGGGGATTCAAACTGACTCTCCCTGGATTGATAGTCAAATGTGCTACAGACTGACCTAATCCTGTGTCTTTTTATTTTTATGCCACTTCAAAGGTCAAGGTCACACTTCAACTTTGTTTGACAACACTTTCAGTCTGTTTGAGATTTCATGTTCGATCTATAACTTTGTTTCCTATGAATAAATTTCAAAAAAACTTGGCTCAATCCATCTGCATGACATGACAACATGTTGCTTGTAAGACCCACACCCGTATCCCAAAGGTCAAGGTCACACTTTGAGTTTGTTTGACAACACCTTGAGTCTGTGATTTTGTGTTCGGTCCTTAACTTTGTGATACATGGATGGATTTCAAAAACACTTGGCTTAGTTGATCAACATGATAATTATATGATGATGTGTCATGTGTAAGACCCAGAATCTTTCCTCAAAGGTCAAGGTCACACTTTCAATTTGTTTGATATTTCGTGTCTGGTCTGTTACTTTGTCTTTAACTTGGCTCAGTGATCAAGATGACATGATGACTTGTCGCATGTTAGACCCAGACCTCAAAGGTCAAAGTCACACTGAGTTTGTTTGACAACACTTTTAGTCTGTCTGGCCTGTAACTTTATCATACATGAATGGATTTCAAATACACTTGGCTCAATTGATCAACATAACGATGTGTCATGTAAAAGACCCAGAACCTTACCTCAAAGGTCAAGGTCACACTTTCAGTTTGTTTGATATTTCAGGTCTGATCTGTACATTTGTTTTACATGGAGGAATTTTAAAATAGCTTGACACAAGTAATCAACATGTCATGATGATGTGTCGCCTGCATTTACCTGTAGGAATACCCAGACCTTATCAAGGTTACACAAAAGTCAAGGTCACACTTTAATGTAAAATTCATGAAATTGCATATCTAGTCCGAAATGTCACTCTGTTACCAGTGTTTTTTTTTACCCCAAATATCTGCGATATTCGGCCCTATTCCCCCCCTCAAAATAGTATGCTTTTTCCCCCTAATGTCAGAAGAATTTCCCTCCATTTTTTTTTAATGGGGTTTAATGACAGTTTAACAGTTTAAAAACAATGAAGAAGATTTTGACCTGTTAACTGTTTTAAACATATATACATGTTTTGTTTTTTATTTTATTTTACCGCTTACTAAGATTCTCCTAAACTCAAATATATACACTCATTTTTCCCCTTTCAAAAGGCACCATTTCCTAAAATAAAAAAACTACTGATTACTCTTGATATTCATGTATACATTTTAATTGCTACCTATCATAAAATATGTCGTTATTTTCAGAGACCATTTGGGGGGCGTGTGACACTTACAAATGACATTTCTTGTTTTATTAATTTTTGGTTTGGTTTAAAGTATTTAGATATATTTTAGCTACCATTCATGTATTTATAGTGAACAGTCATGCAGCAAATATCAGCGCACAAGCCGCAACCAGTACAAGCACTGGGGCCCCCTCAACAAACACAGGTAGCCTGTTTTCAGCTACTCTTGGTAGACCTGTTGGTGCAGGAGCATTTATCAGACAAACTCCAGGTGTTGGTAAGGCAACATTAGACAGTATTATAAAACTATACCTTAATCACTTTGAGAACTTTGCACCAGAAGCTCTGCATACTGATCAAAACAAGTTGCAGGTAATACTTACCTTGGGTAAAGATAAAGTTGCTGATTCCCTATCTTTCCATACAGAAGGGCCAAACACAAACTTTTGTATTAAAGCCATTTTTCCAATATATTATACTTTTTGAATATTTCATAAAAAATGTCACATTAATTTAATATTCAGAGTTAAGTAAATAACTTACCAACCCACTTCTGACAGCTTGGAATAGGGAAACAGCAAAACGGCAATCAAAGACAGATGGCTGTTCTTTTACAAGACTTACTTTCAGGTATAGGTGCTATTGCAACAAAATATAATACAAAAAAATTAAAAGAAATAGTTTCAATATCTGGATCCTGTGATTGACATAAACAATATATATTGATGGATATCTTTCAGTAGGTTGACACCAAACTGATGGTTGCTATCCCAACTTGATATAGAATTGAGCTATTTGAATGAAACTTTGTACATAGATATATTATATCAAGTTGGGATAGCATATTGGGTCCTTGGGGTCAAGGTCAAACTTTCTGCTTCTAAAACTGGAAAAACGGTTTCTGTCCAATAAATTAAGCTTGTATTGAGCTATTGGAATGAAACGATGTACATAGTAGCTAATATTAAAACAAAGGTTGGTATTGTATGGGATTCACTGAGGTTAAGGTCACTTGCTATAATTTCAAATAGAAAAAAATATATTCTACTGCATAACTTTGAAAGATCAAGCTATTTGAAAATAAACAGTATTAAAATACATCTCTGGGGTGAAGGTCACTATTACTAAAATTAAAAGATAGTTCCAACTCAATAACCAATAACTTGAGGAAGATATTAAATATTAGTGTGAAACTTAGCTTATATGATGATTGGTTATATAGGATAACTGGTATCAAGCTAATTGTTAATAAAAATAGCAAAATGTTTTAACTCAGAAACATCAATTTTGAATTACCCAATTGATTAAAACTCAATATGCATGTGTTGGCTACATAGAGAAATGTTGATGTTTTTTTCTAGTACAGTAGAACTTCGATAGCTCGAACTCTGTTGGCTGGAACACCACCGATCGCTCGAACAACTAACCCGGTCCCTGCCAAATTCCTATTTAATTTCTATTGTTCTACCAACGATGGCTAGAACACTGATAGGTGGAACAGTGTGAAGTAATTTCTACACGTCATAATATTCCCACTGTCTTAAAGCACGAGAAGTTTGTTATTGGCAAGTGTGTTAATAATTGGTTACATGTTTGCTTTAATTGTATACCGCATGTTGCATTAATAAAGTTAATTTGATTCCTAATTTGATGTTTACTGGTAATTTAAAATCAAAATAAAACCAATTTTTTTTACAAACATTGAAAAGTAAAGAGTGTCACATACAATATTAACTTTTAAATCTTAGACATGGGACGTTCAATCTCATTACACACTGTCGCATTTAACAACACATTTACCAGAAGAAGTAACAGCTGAGCATCTTAATGACGGACCCAGTAACCGGGGGGATAACTAAGTCAGCCTCTTTGATGATTGCTGAGCAACTTGGTGAAGGACCCGCTAAAACCGGAGTGTGATTATCATGTCATTTACATTCTCACGTACACCGAAAGCGAAATATAGCTATTTATACATGTCGTTGGCTCAGCGCAAAACCCCAGTAACTGCATTTTTCTTACTTTTCAGGAGAGACAAAAAACTGATTATATCAATTACTAGTTAAAAGACTTAAGTTTAATCTTATCATAAAGCATATTCATTAAAAACAGTTCTTCACATTTGTATCTTGTATAAAAAAAAATATTAACAAAGTATAAATTAAAGTAATCTGAAAAATTAAGTTGGAAATTTGCGTTGAAAAACTCGGCGCAAAACTCCAGTAACAGCACTTACTGATTTTTTGCTCTGAAATATATTTGTGCAAAACTCCAGTAAGTGCATTTACAGTTTTTTTTGCTTTTAAATTTATTTGTGCAAAACATCAGTATTTACTCTAAAAGGTATATTGTACAATTAAAATGACTTGCTATAACTTATAGTAACTGCTTCTTATAAAATTAATTTTGTTTTTTTTATTAGTTTTTAAATTAAAATATCAAATAATATTAAAATGAAACATTTCTTCTCTTAAGCTGATATTTACTAAGCTTCACAATAGGCATGAATAGAAAGCTCTGTGGAATTATAAACTGTTCATATTTCTCTTTTATAAACACTATTTCTGTACTTCATATCGCAATTAAAAAAAAATTTCTTAACATTATTTGAGCAGTATCTATCAATTATAATCTTTAGTAATTTAAAAAAAAAAATGCAAAAATGTTCATCTTTTAGCAGTGTTTTATCTAAAAATGTGTTGCTTTGAGTCATCGTATTACAAATAACGTGTTGTTTTTCATTAATTAAATTACAATAGAAGTCATTCAATATTTATAGTAACTATAACTATATTTGGCAGTTATGCTAAAAATGAATAATAAATTAACGGACAAGTTGGCTGCTTTGTTACCATTAATAAACAAACAGTATTTCTTTGAAACCTTCCTTTTACTATTGGTCTTATTTAGAATTGGTTGTTCTAGAATTGTTCGAGACATATCGTCTCTTTGGCGATCAATATTACCAAGGTCCCAGAAATCATTGAATAAAGATTCCCTTTGGGTTTCTGTAATATGAAGTTGACATTTCTTTTACAAAGCAATCAACAACCTTTTTTAACTGATTTAGCATATGTATTCACCCCACAATGACTTGTATAGCTGAGACCTCTGTTTCTTTTATTTTTTATAATATTTCTTTTCCAGTTATATTCCTGTTTCTTTTTTTCTCCCCCTACTTTGATTTCCTACATTTAATACATTTCCCATTTGACATTCATTAGAGGGGCTATTGAGTTCAGAAGTGTGAGGGATTAAATTCCTAACGGGTCGTGCAAAGTAAATCAATGGTCTGTCATCATCATCAACTGTATTCTGATTCATTTCTTTATTACAACTCTTATCACAAGTACCATTTATTTAACTAGTCATCTCAGAAGAATTCCTTCTATTACTAACATTTTTACCTGACTTGCCACCACTACCACTATTCATATCACTATCATCGTCTCTTATCACTAGACTCACCAACACTATCACTATTCATCTCACTACCATTGCCTCTATCACTAATCTTACTACTATCCCTTTTATCATCAGACTTACCACTACTACCACTATTCATCTTACTACCATTGCCTCTATCACCAGACTTACCACCACTATCATTATTCATCTTACTACAATCGCCTCTATCACCAGACTTACCACCACTTTCGCTATTCATCTTACTACCATCGTCTCTATCACCAGACTTACCAACACTACCACTATTCATCTTACTACCATCGCCTCTATCACCAGACTTACCACCACTATCACTATTCATCTTACTACCATCGCCTCTATCACCAGACTTACCACCACTACCACTATTCATCTTACTACCATCACCTCTATCACCAAACTTACCACCACTATTACTATTCATCTGACTAGCATCGCCTCTATCACCAGACTAACCACCACTATCACTATTCATCTTACTACCATGGCCTCTATCACCAGACTTACCACCACTACCACTATTCATCTTACTACCATCACCTCTATCACCAGACTACTAACACGACCATTATTCATCTCATTGCAATCGCTTCTTTCACCAGACTTACCACCACTATCACTATTCATCTCATTACCATCCACTCTTTAACCTGACTTACCACCACTACTACTATAATAATTCATCTCACTATCATCGCCTCTATCACCAATCTCACTACCATCCATTCTTTCACTAGATTTACCACCACTACCACTATAATAATTCATCTCACTACCATCGCCTCAATCCCCAATCTCACTACCATCCCCTGTATCACCAGACTTACAAACACTACCACTATAATAGTTCATCTCACTACCATCCATTCTTTCACCAAACTTGTCACCACTACCATTATAATAATTCATCTCACTATCATCACCTCCATCACCAATCTCACTACCATCCCCTGTATCACCAGACTTACCACCACTACCACTATAATAATTCATCTCATTACCATTGCCTCAATCCCCAATCTCACTACCATCCCATGTATCACCAGACTTGTCACCGCTACCACTATAATAGTTCATCTCACTATCATCGCCTCTATCACCAATCTCACTACCATCCCCTGTATCACCCGACTTGTCACCGCTACCACTATAATAATTCATCTCACTACCATTGCCTCTATCCCCAATCTCACAACCATCCATTCTTTCACCAGATTTACCACCACTACCACTATAATAATTCATCTCACTATCATCGCCTCAATCCCCAATCTCACTACCATCCCCTGTATCACCAGATTTACCACCACTACCACTATAATAATTCATCTCACTACCATCACCTCAATCCCCAATCTCACTACCATCCCCTATATCACCAGACTTACCAACACTACCACTATAATAATTCATCTCACTACCATCCATTCTTTCACCAGACTTGTCACCACTACCACTATAATAATTCATCTCACTATCATCACCTCTATCACCAATCTCACTACCATCCCCTGTATCACCAGACTTACCAACACTACCACTATAATAATTCATCTCACTACCATCCATTCTTTCACCAGACTTGTCACCACTACCACTATAATAATTCATCTCACTATCATCACCTCTATCACCAATCTCACTACCATCCCCTATATCACCAGACTTACCACCACTATAATAATTCATCGCACTATCACTAATCTCACTACCATCCTCTTTATCACCAGACTTACCAACACTTCCACTATAATAATTCATCTCACTTCCATCGCCTCTATCACCAATCTCACTACCATCACCTGTATCACCAGACTTACCAACACTACCACTATAATAGTTCTTCTCACTATCATCGCCTCTATCACCAATCTCACTACCATCCTCTTTATCACCAGACTTGTCACCACTACCACTATAATAATTCATCTCACTACCATTGCCTCTATCCCCAATCTCACAACCATCCATTTTTTCACCAGATTTACCACCACTACCACTATAATAATTCATCTCACTATCATCGCCTCAATCCCCAATCTCACTACCATCCCCTGTATCACCAGATTTACCACCACTACCACTATAATAATTCATCTCACTACCATCACCTCAATCCCCAATCTCACTACCATCCCCTATATCACCAGACTTACCAACACTACCACTATAATAATTCATCTCACTATCATCGCCTCAATCCCCAATCTCACTACCATCCCCTGTATCACCAGATTTACCACCACTACCACTATAATAATTCATCTCACTACCATCACCTCAATCCCCAATCTCACTACCATCCCCTATATCACCAGACTTACCAACACTACCACTATAATAATTCATCTCACTACCATCCATTCTTTCACCAGACTTGTCACCACTACCATTATAATAATTCATCTCACTACCATCCCCTGTATCACCAGATTTACCAACACTACCACTATAATAATTCATCTCACTATCATCGTATCTATCACTAATCTCACTGCCATCCCTTCTATCACCAGACTTACCAACACTACCACTATAATAATTCATCTCACTACCATCGCCTCTATCATCAATCTCACTTCCATCCCCTCTATCACCAGACTTACCAACACTACCACTATAATAATTCATCTCACTACCATTGCCTCTATCATCAATCTCACTTCCATCCCCTCTATCACCAGACTTACCAACACTACCACTATAATAATTCATCTCACTATCATCGCCTGTATCACTAATCTCACTACCATCCTCTATTTCAGAAGTAGAAAAATCTGTTACATTTATATCTATAGAATTAAAAACATGCTGCTGTCATTCAGATCCAGATATTTTTTTTCTTTTCTAGGGGTATAAAAAATTATAGTGCAGGAATTTATAAAATCATAGATAATACTGGCTTTTTGCATTATTGATTTTTTGTATTGTACTTTAAAAACTTAGTGCAAAAACTCAGTAAGTGCAGTTACTGGGGTTTTGCGCTGAGAAAAATCATGAATGCAGTTACTGGATTTTGCTACTTTTTGAATTAAAACATTAAAAAAAAAATTTCAATCACCATATTTTAATAGGAGGTGTAACTTACCTTTATAAACCAAATTAATGAAAAAAGTCATTTTGGGATAAATGTCAGTTACTGGGGTTTTGCGCCGAGCCAACGATGTGTTTATAAAATTATGACGATAAAAGGTAAATTAAGTAATTATAGTGTAATACAATTAATTAAATTTGAAAATTATCTTTTCTGGTATGTTGTATTTTCTACATAAACAAGAAATGCACATCATTTACATCAGATTCATCTACTGCACCTGTTCAAAGTGTACACATGGGATTCAATAACACACTCATGTACTTGTACACCATGTGCATGCAAGATGATTGTAGTACCAGGCTTGACTCGAACTACTGCTGACTCGAACTATTTTATCCAGTCCCATCGAGTTCGAGCGATCGAAGTTCTACTGTAATAATTTATTTAATCTCAGCTTTAGTATTCTTTTAGCTCACCCGAGCTGATGGCTCACAGGTGAGCTTTTGTGATCGTCTGGTGTCCGTCGTCTGTCGTCCGTCGTTAACTTTAAGCTTCTAACAGCTTCTCCTCTGAAACCACTGGGCCAGTTTCAATATAACTTCACAGAAATGTTCCTTGGGAGATCCTCTACCAAGTTTGTTCAAACCATCTTGATTCGTCAAAAAACATGGCTGCCAGGGGGCAGGGCAAGTTTAAATAGTAAAAATTTTAAAAATCTTCTTGTCAGAAACTACTAGCTCGATTTTAAAATAATTTCACAGAAATGTTCCTTGGGTGACCTTCTACCAAGTTTGTTCAAGCCATCTTGATTCATCAAAAAACATGGTGACCCGGGGGTGGGGTTAGTTTACTATATAAGCTATAGTCAAAACTTTAAAAATCTTCTTGTCAGAAACCACTGGGCCAATTTTGATATAACTTCACAGAAATCTATTGGGTGACCCTCTACCAAGTTTGTTCAAGCCATTTTGATTCGTCAAAAAACATGGCCGCCAGGAGGCGGGGCAAGGTTAATAAGTAAAAACTTAAAAAGTCTTCTTGTCAGAAACTAATAGCTTGATTTTAAAATAATTTCACGGAAATGTTCCTTGGGTGACTCTCTACCAAGTTTGTTCAAGCCATCTTGATTCGTCAAAAAACATGGCGGCAAGGGGGAGGGGTTAGTTTATAGTAAAAACTTAAAAAATCTTCTTGTCAGAAACCGAAGGGCCAATTTTGATAAAACTTCACAGAAATGTTCCTTGGGTGACCCTCTACCAAGTTTGTTCAAGCCATCTTGTTTTGTCAAAAAACATGGCTGCTAGGGGGCGGGGCAGGTTTAATTAGTAAAAACTTAAAAAATCTTCTTGTCAGAAACCGAAGGGCCAATTTTGATAAAACTACACAGAAATAATCCTTGGGTGACCCTCTACCAAGTTTGTTCAAGCCATCTTGTTTTGTCAAAAAACATGGCTGCTAGGGGGCGGGGCAGGTTTAATTAGTAAAAACTTAAAAAATCTTCTTGTCAGAAACTACTGGCTGGATTTTAAAATATTTCACAGAAATGTTCCTTGGAGGACCTTTCACCAAGTTTGTTGAAACTGTAGTGATTTGTCAAAAAAACATGGCAACCAGGGGATTGGGTTAGTTTACTATATAAGCTATAGTAAAAACTTAAAAAATCTTCTTGTCAGAAACCACTGGGCCAATTTCGATATAACGTCACAAAAATGTTGCTTGGATGACCCTCTACCAAGATTGTTCAAACCGTCAAAAAACAGTGCCGCAGAGGGTGGGGCAAGTTTAATTAGTTAAAACTTTAAAAATCTTCATGTCAGAAACTAATAGCTCGATTTTTTAAAAAAAATTCACAGAAATGTTCCTTGGGTAACCCTCTACCAAGTTTGTTCAAGCCATCTTGATTCGTCAAAAAAAATGGCCGCTAGGGGGCTGGGCAAGTTTAATTAGTAAAAACTTAAAAAGTCTTCTTGTCAGAAACAACTGGATCGATTTTAAAACAATTTCGCAGAAATATTCCTTGGGTGACCCTTTACCAAATTTGTTTAAGCCGTTGTGATTTGTTAAAAAACATGACCGCCATAGTGAGGTGCTAGTTTACTATATAAGCAGCTATAGTAAAAACTTCAAAAGCCTTCTTGTCAGAATCTACTGACCTGATTTCGATGTGATTTCACTGACATTTACCATGGGTGAACCTCTACCAAGTTTGAACTCTTTTACGCATGTGTTACAAAAACAAATCGAAATTCTAACTACTCACCCATCTCGTTTTTCTTGAATTTTGAATGTACATGTATTATATAATCTACTTAAGTTGGGTGACTCAAGGTCAATCAGGTAAGCGATATAGGGCCATTTTGGCCCACTTGTTCCATTTTGTTAATATTCGTGGTGCCCAAAACAAATGTATTGCAACTGGAAAGTCTGGTCTTCATGGAATGTTCGTGTCTCTTTTGTTTATCTATGATCGTGAAGACAGAGCTGTCATGTGGAAGGATCAGTATTCAGACTAACTATCCCAATAAATCTGATTTTCATATATATAACAGAATGTGCATGTATATCATTACTTATAGGTACACCGACTACGTCAGCATCACAACCATCACAACCATCAACACCAGGAGGACCAACTGGATCACAACCTAACCAAGGACCAGCAGGGAACTCAGCCGGTTTAAACAATGCTGCAGCAATCGTTGTACAATCACCCAAGCACCCAGACTACGCATCACTAGAACGTAGGACTGAATCTTTCACAGGCTGGCCTAGTTATCTTGACCAAACGCCTTTACAGATGGCATCAGCAGGATTTTTCTATGCTGGTTTGTAGATTTTAGGTTTACCTGAGTAAGGCTCACTGTGTCTGTTGTATGTTGTCTGTGACAGGTACACTCTATTACCTGCATTTTACATTGGATCTTCACCAAACTTGAACAGTTGTTATATAACTATAACAAGTTTATGAATTAGCCAAATATTAGATACAGTAAAACCTGTGTAAGTGGTCACCTCTATTAAGCAGTCACTTGTCTTAAGCAGCCATATTTGCTATACCCCCATTGTTATGCTTTCAGTACATAATCACCTGTATTAAGCAACAATCTGTCTTAAAAGGCCACTTTTGTTTCTTCCCTTGACTGACTGCTTAAGACAGGTTTGTCTGTAATTATAAATGTGATATATATGACTCTTTAAATGTCTCTGTGATGATTGATATACAACATTTCATGTCATTGTCATTTGTCTCTCATCGCTAATTTAGTTATCAGTTACTTGGGAAATGGATTTGCTAGAGTACTGGTTAACCTTCCAGAATCCCAGGAAAGAATGGTAAGGCCAACAAATAATCTGCTTAATGAATAATTTTATTTTATTCTTAAGACGAGGTTATTACTAATTTTACAGGTGTTGCTGACTTTACAAGATGCTATTGCTGTGGTGGTGGCTTAAGAAATTGGGAGCCAGGTTTGTACATCTAGATTACTACCATCTGTACTGATGTGCCATTGCCATAAAATACTTATGTGGCATCTTCATGTTTTAGTTTTTGAGCAGACATACATTTTGATATAATTGAAATACTCCGGGGAGCATAATAGTGTTTGGTCTATCAATGGCAAGCTGTCATTTTTGTTTATAGGATGTGAGGATTTTAGAAATTTGATCTTGAAGAAACTACACACATTATATTCATCAATGTGTCATGACAAACCCAAAGAGTATTTTCAAAATGAAGGTCCTTGGTCGCTTATACTGAGGATAATTCTTGATGAAAAAATAACATTTATTGGGTTTGGAATTATCATTTAAAGGTCAAAGTTGTCCCTGATGTCAACTATTGGAAAAGGTGATATTTTATAATTTAAATTTAATCAACCTACTTGAATACAGAGACTGGCTGGCTAATATCAATTCAACATACACAGCTGAAATTTAATAGCTCTTTGAACTTTGTCTGAATTTAATAATTTTGACACGAATGTAAAGCTAATAAAAATGTTCATTATTTCCAATTATCAGTATGTTAATTTTTTTTCTGAGTTTAAACTATTATTGGTTGTAACAAAAACTGTTGGAATTTTTATGAAATATCTAAAAAAAATTAAACAAAAAAGGTAGTGTTTACGTTTTAACAAAAACATTTTAACAACGCATCATAAAATAAAAATTCTATGTAGAAAAGTGAAAATGTGAGTTATGAGTTGGTGGCGAAAAATTTCATACTGATATTAAAAGAAGTTTTTGTTATTTCTTACTTTAAAAGTTAACTAAAAAAGAGAAAATGATCCGAAATAAATAACTCTTCATTTTTAAATGCAAAAAAGAAAATTTTACCACCCAAAATTACAATCAAGATTGGTTGTTTAGGAGGAGTTTAACTGTTATGTTTCCAAGATTTTGAAAACACCAAATGTGCCACCTACAGTAACTTAAGTACATGTATGTCTGATATGATTTTGGCCCAAAATGACATTACATGTACTTTGTACACATATCAACAACATGGTGGATAAAAATACAAATGTCTATATTCAGCAAGTCAACATAGAATATGTTCATAGCTTACACAAATGCATGAAAATAGGAAGAAGGACGCAGTAAAACCTATCAAATCAACCTAAACCAGATTTACCAAGAAGCATGAATTTCATTTTTATTTTGTTTATGTTTTTTTAACATTTTTTATTCATAAAAATTGCATGATACCAGTACATCATGTGATATTTCTTAATCTGAAAACAAAATAAATAAATTTCGCTAAATTAAGGACAGTACGTTTTGTCATAGATGTCATTTATATTAGCATTTCCAATTTGTTTAAACTTGACTATTGGCAACAGTAATGTTTTTAAATACTTTTGTCATAAATTCTTATAAGACAGGGCAAACAATTAAGAAATAAGGTATTCATTTTCAATAAAATATATAATACAAAATTGACATTTCCTTTCATTACTCTGAATAGTTTCGTATCTCCCACATTCTATGGGAAGATTATAGGAGGATAATCTCCAAGGTGGCAAAACCCACATGGTTGCTATGGAATGGTGCAAAAAATCAGATCAAGTGGGCATGAAAAGAGGTATTTGCAACAAGTGCAACGGCTTTCATTTTGTAAATTGTACCTCTCCATACCATAATTGTCTCAACTGAGCACCAAATGCCATAACACTTTTTGCAAAAAATACAAGTTTTTCATGGTCACTTTATATAATGGGAGGTTCGCGCCTCTCTATACAGAGAGAGCATTTGTCTTTGTTTCATGAATTTACATGAAATATTAAGGAACTTGTCTGCAAAAATGTTACCTGAAGAGGGCACTTCTCCTCCCAATTTTTGCACCACTCCATAGCATAAAGTTAAGTGGGTTTGCCACTGTTATCTAAATCTGAGACCTAATAACATCATAATACAGAAGTTACAGTGTACATACTTTCAGCCTGTGTTATTCCTTTCCCCAGGTGATGATCCAGTCCTTGAACACACAAGATGGTACTCCACGTGTGAGTATGTGAAAACACTGAAAGGTGACCGTTATGTTCAGGCTGTCATCAGGAGACAACAGCAACATGTAAGTTCAGCTACTGCATCTGTTAGCCATCTTTGGCATAAAAATTATGGTTAATATTCAGTCAATCAATCAGTTTTTAGCTCTACTGGCCAAAGGCCAGAAGTGCTTATGCGATGGCGCGTTGTCTGTCGTCCGTCGTCTGACGTCTGTCGTCTGTTAGCAGCACTTTCTCTGAAACCACCAGGCCAATTAAACTGAAACTTCACATGGGTGTTTCTATTGCATAGGAGACTATACAGAAGATTTTTTTTTTTCCATCTGAAATTCAAGATGGCCGCCATTACTAAAAATAGTCCAAAACTTAAAAAATCTTCTTCTCATAAACGACCCAACAGATTTTCAAAATGTTTATGTAGTAATGATGACCAACTATAGTTTTGTTAGATTTGTTCGAATGGTGTCCCTAGGGTTAAATATGACCCCCGCTCCGAGGGTTCAATTAGGGGACACATGTCATTATAATATTTTTTTATATATTTTTTTTAAAATGGAAATGATGTTGCCTATATCTTCACTAAAGCATTGATAGGTGAAGGAAGTTAAGATTTGTAAAAATGACTGGGTTCCTATGTCTTAAGGGGTCAGGAGGGGCCCCAAAAGGGTACAAATTGGGAATTAGTAAAATCGTTTTCTTAAGAACCAGTGTCAGATTTGTGCATATTTGATATAAATTATCCCTATGTGTAGGGGTTTGATTGCAGGTAAGAATTTAGGGGCTAAAATATATAGGGGCCCTGTAAGGGGACTTAGAATTTTACATAGTGATACTGTAGGAAAACAGAAAATTCTCTTTTTTTTTTCTTTCTTCTGAAAGCACTAGGCCAATTAAACTGAAACTTCACATGGATGTTTCTATTGCATAGGAGACTATACAAAAGATTTTTTTTTTTATCTAAAATTCAAGATGGCCACCGTTACTAAAAATAGTCCAAAACTAAAAAATCTTCTTCTCGTGAACGGTTCAACAGATTTTCAAAATGTTTATGTGGTAATGATGACCAACTATAGTTTTGTTAGATTTGTTCAAATGGTGTCCCTAGAGTTAAAAATGACCCCGTCACGATGTTTCTATTGCATAGTAGAATTTCAAAAAGTGCTATTGCCACTATGAGTCAGTAGAGCATCCTCAGGCCCTCTTGGGCCTCTTGTGTTAAGATAGGAACAGGTATTTTAGTCTGCCATTTAAAGAATTGTGCTGGGACAGTAAGTGTTCACAATGTTCTTCCATCAAATTGGTCACTGATCGATAACTAATAAAGGGTGTATTTATTTAAATAGTTAATATTTTGTGTTTACCTGTATAGATATACAGGTATTTGTCAATAGTGGTCAAGATTTACATGAGTTACGGTCCCTGTTTTTTTTGGTAAATTTTGCACTCGTGTCCAACAAATATTAATTTATTTAAATTGCTAGAATATTTTTGATAAAATATCAACGGATATGATAGTGTAGTGTTTGAACTAATACTAAGTGTCATAATATACATAAGCTATATGTTAAAAAATTAAAGAAGAAAATGTTTTTAAAGAGGTATAACCTTGAGAAAGGCCTCCGTGACCTAGTTGTCTGAGATAGTGTCTCAAGATCACTGACTTCACAGCTGTGATTGTGGGTTCGAGCTCAACTTGGTCCCCATGACTTAGTTGTCTAAGGTTATGTCTCGAGATCAATGACTTAACAGCTGTGGTTGTTGGTTTGAGCTCAACTTGGTCCCCATGACCTAGTTGTCTTAAGAAAGTGTCTCGAGATCAATGACTTAACAGCTGTGTTTGTAGGTTTTCCCTCAACTTGGTCACCATGACCTAGTTGTCTTAAGAAAGTGTCTCGAGGTCAATGACTTAACAGCTGTGGTTGTAGGTTTGCCCTCAACTTGGTCGCCATGACTTAGTTGTCTAAGATAGTGTCTCAAGGTCATTGACTTCACAGCTGTGGTTGTAGGTTTGTACTCAACTTGGTCCCCATGACTTAATTGCTTAAGAAAGTGTCTCGAGATCACTGACTTCACAGCTGTGGTTGTAGGTTTGCACTCAACTTGGTCCCCATGACTAAGTTGTCTAAGGTAGTGTCTCGAGATCAATGACTTAACAGCTGTGGATGTAGGTTTGCTTGCAACTTGGTCGCCATGACCTAGTTGTCTTAGATAGTGTCTCAAGGTCATTGATTTCACAGCTGTGGTTGTTGGTTTGAGCTCAACTTGGTCTCCATGACCTAGTTGTCTTAAGATAGTGTCTCGAGATCATTGACTTAACAGCTGTGGTTGTAGGTTTGCACTCAACTTGGTCCCCATGACTTAGTTGTCTAAGATAGTGTCTCGAGATCAATGACTTAACAGCTGTGGTGGTAGATTTGCACTCAACTTGGTCCCCATGACATAGTTGTCTAAGATAGTGTCCCGAGATCAATGACAGCTGTGGTTGTGGGTTGGAGCTCAACTTGGTCCCCATGACTTAGTTATCTTAAGATTGTGTCTCAAGGCCATTGACTTCATAGCTGAGGTTGCAGGTTCAAGCTCAACTTGGTCCCTGTGACTTAGTTGTCTAAGAGTGTGTCTTAAGATAATTGATTTCACAGCTGTGGTTGTGGGTTCGAACTCATGTTGGGCCAAACATTTCACATGAGAATATTTTCCCTGTACTTATAAAAAAACTGTGTGCAATGTGTTATTACACCTGTAAACTTGAAATTATTTTAATTCGGATATTTTGCAGTTGGCAGAGCGACAAAGGCAACAGAGGCTTCAAGAACAGAGAAGAGAAGGTAACACTAATGATAACAGAATTTAGTTTAAATTGTTAAAACAAAGAGGTTTGTTACTCAAAGTTAGATATGTTGATTCTTTCGTGTAACTGGGAAATTTTCTGGAAAGACAGTCATTTTAATTATTAATCAAAATTCGAACATACATATAGAAATTGTCAAATTGACTGACAGTGATTTTTTAGCTCTACTGGCCAAAGCCCGAAAGGGCTTATGCGATTGCATGTTGTCCGTCGTCTGTCGTCCTTCGTCCGTTGTCTGTCGTCTGTCGTCTCCAAAGTGTGTTAGCAGCACTTTCTCTGAAACCACTAGGCCAATTAAACTGAAACTTCACATGGATGTTTCTAGTGCATAGGAGACTATACAGAAGATTTTTTTTTTTCGATCTGAAATACAAGATGGCCGCCATTACCAAAAATAGTTCAAAACTTAAAAAATCTTCTCATGAACGGCCCAACAGATTTTCAAAATGTTTATGTAGTAATGATGACCAACTATAGTTTTGTTAGATTTGTTCAAATGGTGTCCCTAGGAATAAAAATGGCCCCACCACGAGGGTTCAATTATGGGACACATGTAATTAAAATTATTTTTTTCTTTTTTAAAATGGAAATGATTTTGCCTATAACTTCACAGAGACATTGTTTGGTGAAGGTTATTCAGATTTGTAAAAATGACTAGGTTCCACTGTTTTCAGGGGTCAGGAGGGCCCCCAAAAGGGTAAAAAATGGGAATTACTAAAATCGTTTTCTTAAGAACCAGTATGTCAGATTTGTTGATATTTGGCATAAGTTATCCCTATGTGTAGGGGTTTGATTTCAGATAAGAATTTAGGGGTTGAAATTTATAGGGGCCCTGTAAGGGGACTTACAATGTTACATAGGGATACTATGGGAAAACAGAAAAAAATCTTTTTTTTTTTCATCTTTTCTTAAACCACTTGGCCAATTAAACTGAAACTTCACATGGATGTTTCTATTGCATAGGAGACTATACAGAAGATTTTCTTTTTCGATCTGAAATTCAAGATGGCCAGCATTACTAAAAATAGTCCAAACCTTATAAAATCTTCTCATGAATGACTCAACAGATTTTCAAAATGTTTATGTAGTAGTGATGACCAACTTTAGTTTTGTTAGATTTGTTCAAATGGTGTCCCTAGGGTTAAAAATGGCCCCGCCCCGAGGGTTCAATTAGGAGACACATGTCATTGTAATAATTTTTTTTTTTTAAATGGAAATGGTTTTGCCTAAATCTTCACAGAAGCATTGTTTGGTGAAGGAGGTTCAGATTTGTAAAAATGACTGGGTTCCACTGTCTTAAAGAGTCAGGAGGGGTCAGATTTGTTCATTTTTGGCATAAATTATCCCTATTTTACTATGGCCACTATTAGACAGTAGAGCATCCTCAGGCTGTCTGGGGCCTCTTGTTTTGTAAGTTTTTTTGTGAAACAAAGTCTTGTTTTGCCATATTTATTTTTATCATCTGTAATGTGTTGGAAGTTACGTGTTGTGTAACTCCATTAAAAACAATAAATATGTTTCTGAATGGTGGCTAAATCTCTGTATCAATAATTTGTGTATTTTAGTACTCAGTAATGTATCATGTAATGTTATTGTCTGCAGAGCAACTTCAACAAGGTGTACAAGGTCCCGATCCCATGACAAGCCCTGCTGCTCCAGTTCTCACTGAAATGGGCTATAGCACAGAGAGGGTACGGGAGGCCATTCTTGCAGTGAGGAGGCAAACAGGTTTGTTCTTAGGGCTTTTGCAGTAAAATCTATATGGGGATGGGCGGACGGCCATCTATTTTTGATAGGTCACAATTGGTGCTTGAAGAAAAAAATTGTGGCAAGGTAGGTCATTGACTTTTTAATTTCTTGTAGGTTATATTGCATTAAAATAATTTTGTTTTATGTTGTCTGATTTTCAACCAAGTAAAATAAAATTAATTTGAGGATTAATAAAATATTCCAAATGCACAAATGTCTGATGTAGACGTAGCATCGTGAGCCAGACCCAACGCTAGAATCGGAAATAGTACCGACCAAAAGCCCCAGATTTTACTTGTGTCATTTCCAAGGAAGCCAAAGCTGAATCTAGGCCCTCCAAAAAATTACCTGTGTTTCGGGCAAACCCAAGTCCCTAGATGTTTTGTTTATGATTTTCCAAATTTTTTTGTTTGTTCCACACTACCAGAGAATTGTATTTGAAAAGCCTGATAAAACATAAAAAAATCATATTTCCCAACAGACTGCATATCTAGTATACGTTAATCCCTTTAATTCACACTAGTCCCATTATACAATCATCAACAATCCAATTAATCAGTGTCCAGCTGTGAGATTACCCCATAGCGATGAACTGTCTTGTAGGTTTTATTTACCCCTGTACTTTGGCGAGCAAAATAAGATGATTATTTAGCCAGTGGACAGCATCGCCAAAATGACTACTTCTCCTGGTGCTGCTACACTAGCTGGAACCGATGATTGTCTATGTCATTTAAGTTGATCGAATGTTTCTGGTCACCGATGATTAAAGATGTTGATTTCTTAAAGACGTGGATTAGTTGATGTTGTTGTGTGTTGAAGCTGGTTCCAAGGAGTGTAGTCAAACTGCTGCTTATCACACTGCTGCTGATTTGGTACTCTGTTGGTTAACATCTTAACAATCATGTCTAGGGCCACATTGAAAAACATACATGTATCATACGATGGTTAAAAAGTCACTCCATGAAAAGTGGATGTGACTGGATGACAATATGGTTGATATTGATTAGGATAATCACACATGGTTGGCAATTATATGACAAATAAGTATATTTTACACTTTTAATTTAATACAAGTTGAGATGGTCTTGTTTGACTAAGCAACCACATGAAGTAGAGGCAACCGTGACCCACTTTGAAGGCTGAATCTTCGGTAAACACGTCCTCCGGTTATGATTGTAAAGATAAACTTCGCTCTTATCAGTCAGATTTATGATGAAATCAGAAAGACCCGTGAACAGAAATTGCCTATTTATTATGATTTTACACTGTAATGATCCTTTAAACTTTTAAGTTTGTCTCTCATAACCAAAAAAAAACAAATCTTGATAACAATTTTACAAATTTTAAAACTTCGCTGCGGTGACAAATTTTTGGCATTGTTTACATTTTGCTTTCATAGTTTACACAAGATTTTAACATTTCTCACTGAAGAAGAATAAATGTTCTATCGACTTGAACACTTAACAATCCTGCAGGTCTGTTTATTTTCATGTTTTAAATCGACAAAACAAATTTTCTGAAAGTTAATATCATGTTAATGTCATGTGTTTTTGCGATTTTCAAATTGTACATTTCTCAAAGTTAATTGATTGAGATGTACTACCTTGTGTACGTACTTTGATGTTAAAGACCTGTTTCTTTTTATAAATTAAAATCTTGTGTATTGTTTATTTTATTTTGTAGTAATCAGTAGGTTGTCACAGCGATTAATAGTTTTTTAGCTTGTCTGTTTGAAAAAAACGAAGAGCTATTGACATGACCCTGGTGTCGTCGTCCGCTGGATAAAGTTTTATGTTTAGCTCAGCCATTTCTCTGTTTCTGAACAAACAACTCGTGTTACAGTGACTAAATTTCATAAACACATTCATATCATGATATACAAACAATGTATATAGCTAACTTACATAAATTTCCATACTTTGGGCTCTAAACCTTTGGGTTAAACTTTTTTATTGATTTTTTTTTTTCTAAAATAGTTTTATTTTTCAGTTATACTATTAATTCTGTAAGCTGATCACCATCAACTTAAAAAAAAATTACATCACTGACCTTGACCTATTTAATGGACTTTCCTACCCGAGCCCAACCAAGACCCCAACCAAGACCCCAACCAAGACCCCCACCCTTCTGCCCATTTTTTTTCTTTTTTTCTTCAAATTTGTTTTGTATTTAATCAAATACTTTGCCCAATTTCAATTTTTGTAACTGACCAAAGACCCTCACTCCTACCCCCCCTCCCTTCCCCCACACCCCATCCCTGCCCATATTTCATTTATTTTTTTTAAATTTGTTTTTGCATTAAGTCAAATACTCTGCCCCATTTCAACTTTGTTAACCACCGAAAGAACACCCCCCCCCCCCCCCCCCCCCCTACTCATCAATCCCCGATTTGTTTGTTTGTTTGTTGTTGTTTTTTTGTATTAAATCAAATACTCTGCCCCATTTCAACATTGTTACCTACCCAAAGACTCTTTTTGTTGATTTTTTTAAATCTGTTTTATTATTTTCAGTAATAGTATTGATTTTTTAAACTAATCACCATCAAGTTTAAAAAGTTTTCTTCACTGACTTTGACCTACGTAATAGATTTAGGAAAAAGATGAGTGTCTGCAACTGCTTACGGTGCTCTTGTTTATATTCTCTGGTAGTTCATTTTTTGAAAAATTAAAAATAATATGTTCAGAAAATATTTTTGTTTGAGCCACAGGTTACTCAAGAAAAAAAGTGCCTTCCGCCACCCCATATCTGAAACTTTATATTTAAGAAAAACATGTACAGTAGAAATTCATTACTTCGAATACCATATTTCGATTTATCAGGAGTCTACTTTTGTGCAACTTTTTACCGTTACCCCACCCACTTAATAAATCGTTGAGAATATAATGTGTACATGTAAATACCTATATTTGTTGTTTATACTCAAAATAATATGTTGTTGTTAGATTTACACATAATATAAACTTTGTTTATATTGATGTGTATTGTGGAATTATCTTAAATCGTGGTAAATTGAACTGTTTACATATGTCATTTTTCTTCTACGCAGACATTTGTGTTCCTTGTGAAGGCTAATTGTCTATTTGCCCAGTGAGTGAACATTGTAATTTTTAAAGTGTGATATAAAAGATAAATAAAATGTTTTTTTACTTTTTATTTTGATGAATATCAAATAAATAGAATATGTAACAGAAAAAAAACACAGGTTATTTACAAGCAATGGTTACAACAACTTTACAAATAAAAAATAGGTCAAAAAAATAGAACAAATGTCTTCTAAAACATCACCAAAAGAAGAAGCGGCATTGTTTGCCTAATTAGCGTGTGTCTCTCTTGTGTTTGTATCATTACAATTTGATGACACAATTACCTTACCTGCCAGGACAGACACAGGAGTTAATTAATATAGAAATAGAAGGGGGAAAAACGGGACCAAACTTCAAATTTGAGATAACCAATATTTCGAAATATGAGAGTTTGAGTTAGCGAGTATCAACTGTAATTAACATATGTTTTAATAAGCTTTGCTAAGTACAGTATATGTGAATATTTCTGCATGACAAAAAAAATCGTGTACACCTAATCTCAGATTTTTCCCTTGTGGAAATGTTTGTGAAAGTCAAATATAAGCACCATGTTTTAATACTACATGTATGTACAAATCAGTCCCAGCCGAGGTGAGAATTTTTTGTTTTCATATTATATTTAACGTGACACAGTAAAGTATAATAAACATTATTTTGTACAGGTCTCATAACCATTATGCCTGATCAAGCATTGACGTGGATACTTGATGATGAAGAACAACCAAGTAATAGAACAGGTAAAGAAATGCAACTGGACTTACATTTATGAGTCAAGATGTTTACACGTCTTCAGTTTTGGCATTTAACTCTGTTTCTCAGAAACTGTCCAGTCAAATTTGATGCACATGTACTTTAGTGTGAAAATTGTTTTTGTATTTGGCTCTGTTTCATTCTTGCTCCATAGTGTTAAATGATTTTGTGTTTGGCCCTGTTTTATTCTTGCTCCATGATTGTGAAAAGTTACTTTTTGTGTTTGGCTCTGTTTCATTTTTGCTCCATGGTGTGAAATGTTATGTTTTTATGTTTGGGTCTGTTTCATTCTTGCTCCATTGTTGTGAAAAAGTAAGTTTTTGTATTTGGCTCTGTTTCATTCTTGCTCCATGGTTGTGAAATGTTATGTTTTTGTGTTTGGCTCTTGTTTCATTTTTGCTCCATGGTTGTGAAATGTTATGTTTTTGTGTTTGGCTCTGTTTCATTCTTGCTCCATTGTTGTGAAAAAGTATGTTTTTGTATTTGGCTCTGTTTCATTCTTGCTCTATGGTTGTGAAAAGTTATGTTTTTGTATTTGGCTCTGTTTCATTCTTGCTTCATGGTTGTGAAATGTTATGTTTTTGTGTTTGGCTCTGTTTCATTTTTGCTCCATGGTTGTGAAATGTTACGTTTTTGTGTTTGGCTCTGTTTCATTCTTGCTCCATGGTTGTGAAATGTTACGTTTTTGTGTTTGGGTCTGTTTCATTCTTGCTCCATGGTTGTGAAATGTTATGTTTTTGTGTTTGGCTCTGTTTCATTTTTGCTCCATGGTTGTGAAATGTTACGTTTTTGTGTTTGGCTCTGTTTCATTCTTGCTCCATGGTTGTGAAATGTTATGTTTATGTGTTTGGCTCTGTTTCATTTTTGCTCCATGGTTGTGAAATGTTATGTTTTTGTGTTTGGCTCTGTTTCAGTCTTGCTCCATTGTTGTGAAAAAGTATGTTTTTATATTTGGCTCTGTTTCATTCTTGCTCTATGGTTGTGAAAAGTTACGTTTTTGTATTTGGCTCTGTTTCATTCTTGCTCCATAGTGTTAAATGATTTTGTGTTTGGCCCTGTTTTATTCTTGCTCCATGGTTGTGAAAAGTTACGTTTTTGTGTTTGGCTCTGTTTCATTCTTGCTCCATGGTTGTGAAATGTTATGTTTTTGTGTTTGGCTCTGTTTCATTTTTGCTCCATGGTTGTGAAATGTTACGTTTTTATGTTTGGCTCTGTTTCATTCTTGCTCCATGGTTGTGAAATGTTACGTTTTTGTGTTTGGCTCTGTTTCATTCTTGCTCCATGGTTGTGAAATGTTATGTTTTTGTGTTTGGCTCTTGTTTCATTTTTGCTCCATGGTTGTGAAATGTTATGTTTTTGTGTTTGGCTCTGTTTCATTCTTGCTCCATTGTTGTGAAAAAGTATGTTTTTGTATTTGGCTCTGTTTCATTCTTGCTCTATGGTTGTGAAAAGTTATGTTTTTGTATTTGGCTCTGTTTCATTCTTGCTTCATGGTTGTGAAATGTTATGTTTTTGTGTTTGGCTCTGTTTCATTTTTGCTCCATGGTTGTGAAATGTTACGTTTTTGTGTTTGGCTCTGTTTCATTCTTGCTCCATGGTTGTGAAATGTTACGTTTTTGTGTTTGGGTCTGTTTCATTCTTGCTGCATGGTTGTGAATTGTTATGTTATTGTATTTGGCTCTGTTTCATTCTTGCTCCATGGTTGTGAAATGTTATGTTTTTGTGTTTGGCTTTGTTTCATTTTTGCTCCAGCGTTTTAAAAAGTTATGTTTTTGTATTTGGCTGTTTCACTCTTGCTCCAGGGTTGTAAAATGAATAGTTCTACTCGAAAGCTTGTCCTCCATAGAAATTTATTTGGCTTACAGGTACATAGTTTCATGTTTTATTGTTTTGCTATGTGTTTTATATACTGTTTGACCAGGATCAACCAAATGGGTAAAAATGCTAAAAGTCATGCACAATTGAAATAACAAAGGCTGCCAATCAAACAAGTTGATAATCCAGTCAGTGATTAATATTGGTTTCTTTGTCACCATTGTCATAAGACAAGCTGATTGTCTCTAAGTTAAATCTACATTGTATTCACTAGGACAAATAATGTCAAGTGGCCAGTTGTTGGAGCGATAGTTGCTCTTGTATTATGTCAATTATTTCAGATGACCTGCATGTAGTTCTGTTTATTTGAAACAATGAACCATAATGATTCTTCTTGATTATCATAAAGCCTACAAATAATAAATGTTTACATTTAGCTGTTTTGTGGATACTGTTTCACCTTAGCATAAAGTTTTCATTTATATTTTTCCCCTTTAAATATGAGGCATTTATATAACTAGCACTGAAATGCCATTATGATAATGTTGTATTTTTCCTGTTGATATGATTCATAATTAGTTAGTCAATAGACAAATTATATAATATGATGTTGCATCTGTATTTGATTGGATTAGTCTTCTTGATATTCTCACTTTGCCATATTAAAAGTGATATGGAGACCTTTATGTTGGTAAAAGATGATATTTCACAAAATTTACATAATATACATGTACCTTCACTACATCTATACCAGATGAGTAAAGCAGCATCATCCTAATCTTGTTGTTTATAACACCGTAACCACCTTTTCTGATTTTACTACTGCAGCTGCTAGCCGCCCTCCCTCCTCCACAACATCTGTATCAAGTCGGGCTCAAACTTCATCAGCTGCTGCAACAACCCAGTCTGTAACAACCTCTACAGGATCAGTAGCTGCCAGCCAGGCTAGAACTGCTACAACTGCTGCAACAAGTCAGGCCAGAACTGCTACAACAGCTGCAACAAGTCAGACCAGAACTGCTACAACAGCTGCAACAAGTCAGGCCAGAACTGCTACAACAGCTGCAACAAGTCGGGCTAGAACTGCTACAACATCTGCAACAAGTCAGACTAAAACAGCTGCTACTAGTACACCGGCTGTCACAACGACAACAGCATTGGCTGTCAGCGGTGCCAGTTCCATCACGTCAAGTGTCAGCACAGCATCCATTACTGCAGTTGCTGGCAGCCTCCAAGGTGAAGAGGGGGGGTCAAGTAGTGGAGTAAATGCTTCTGCTGCCACAAACAAGAAGGGTAAATCTTAGTGCAAACAGAATTGTTTTAAATGTTGGGATCAATAACTTTTGCAGTACAAAACTTAAGCTGTCACTGAAAGTGATTCGTCACTTTATTGGGTACATAGAAATGATAAATATAAAATAGATATCTGACAGGATTAAGTAGGTTACTTTGAGGTTAGTAAATGTAAATCTTCCATGGAAGATATAAGCAGAATCAGACAAAATCAGACAATATTAGCTGAAGTCCCAGTAATTCTTGAAGGATCTGTATTGTTCAAGCATATATACAATGTAGAGGATCTTACAATCATGTACATATTCATTTAATATTTAATTTATTAAACGAGTTGACAAAAATTATCGTGCAAGGCTCTTGCAGAGCATAATATCATGTTGTCAACCACTTCAATAAAGTTAACAATTAATGAGTTTGAATATCAGAATATTTTTATAACACAATTCAGAAAAATAGTACATAACATTATCCATGTATATTCATAATTTTTATATTAAGGATTCTAGATTAGGAATGGAAATGTCATCCTGACATATTGGATGAGCGCTACAATTGTACAAAATGGGTTATAAATAAAGTCTATTGTATGACTTCTGCATGGTAATTGTAATTCATATTTTTTAGCTCACCTGAGCCCAAGGCTCACAGGTGAGTTTTTGTGATCGCCTGGTGTCAGTTGTCTGTCGTCAGTCAGTTGTCGTCCGTCGTCTGTCGTCGGTCATTAACTTTTAGCTTCTAACAACTTTTCCTCTGAAACCACTGGACCAATTTTGATATAACTTCACAGAAATGTTCCTTGGGTGATCCTCTACCAAGATTGTTCAAGCCATCTTGATTCATCAAAAAACATGGCTGCCAGGGGGCGAGGCAAGTTTAATTAGTAAAAACTTAAAAAATCTTCTTGTCAGAAACTACTGGCTAGATTTTGAAATAATTTCACCGAAATGTTCCTTGGGTGACCCTCTAACAAGTTTGTTTAAGCCATCTTGATTCGTCAAAAAACATGGCGGCCAGGGTGTGGAGTTAGTTTACTATATAAGTTATAGTCAAAACTTAAAAAAATCTTCTTGTCAGAAACCACCAGATTGATTTTAAAACAATTTCGCAGAAATGTTCCTTGGGTGACCCTTTACCAAGTTTGTTCAAGCTGTTGTGATATGTTAAAAAACATTACTGCCACAGTGAGGTGCTAGTTTAATATATAGACAGCTATAGTAAAAACTTCAAAAGCCTTCTTGTCAGAATCTACTGACCTGATTTCGATGTTATTTCACTGACATTTACCATGGGTGAACCTCTACCAAGTTTGAACTCTTCTACGCATCTGTTACATCTTCAAATCAAATCCAAATTCTAACTACTTGCCCATCTCGTCTTTCTGGAATTTTGAGTGTACATGTATTATATAATCTACTTAAGTTGGGTGACTCAAGGTTAGTCAGGTGAGCAATATAGGGCCATCTTGGCCCTCTTGTTTGATTTCATGAAAGAAGAAATGCTAAAAATTATCCAGATTCCAATATAAGGATTTTGTTTCCTTACATGTTTACTTTATAGCCATCCTGATAATCAAATAGTAAACTCTTTGGAAAAAAAATAAGAATTTTTTTTTATTTCATCCTTACAGCTGATACATCTCAACCACAAACGTCTACTGGAAAGAAAAAAAATGGACGTGGAAAAAAAGGAAAAGGAAAACCTCCCACAGTTGCTGCTTCACTTTTGGAAGATGCAGCACCTAGTGATCTTGGTATGCTCCTTTCTGTCATTTTACTTTTAGATATTTAAGGTCTGTGCCTCAAATATATCAAAAGATGAAACGTGTGTATATATTAATTTTTTTTTTTTTTAAAAATACTCTTATCATAATCGCGTCATTTTATTTAATAAGGGATAAAAAGCAGTGATAGTTTGCAGGATACAACATATAAATCAGTAGTAATTGATCGTGCATTATTTAGTGGTTTAATAAAGACAACTTGACGATGGATTTTAGTCCGTGATGGTACTGCATTGATGCATATTTATGCGGTAGTATGCAAAACATTGGATTAGTCAGTAGTGAATTAATTACAGGAGAAAAAGATATTTTCTATTATTTTTAATATTATCCATTTGTGAAATTTCCGGATGACATCATTATATTTTAAGAGGGATAACTATTATTGATGATGGAGGACCTACTTGTAAGTCCATTTCTGGGCTGGTACTGTTGTAATTCAAAATAAATTTGAAAAAATTAAAGATATATGATCAAAGTAAACAAGAGTCTGAAAAAAAATGTTTCTCAAAAGACATTGAGCCTGTGAGTGTAACGAACGATAACTGCTGAAGTTTGACAAAATAGACGGCATCCATGGCCTTTGGACAAAGTTTAGTTTTAAAAATGTTTTTTATTTACGGGAAAAAAAATAAGATTTAAGTTGTAAACACCTAACTTGAAATATGTCTAGTAAATCCAGCAACGGTGTATTTGTGTAATTATAATGGCACTCGACACGAGTGTGTGACCTGATTTGTAACTCCATATTCTGTGGCACAGAGGTCAGCTCAGCATAAATCAAAGAGGATTTCATTTTTTACAGATAAATGATTGCATTTTGAATGCAGAGTGAAAACAATGCTTCACATTAGAGCACATTGGGTCTTTAATGTAAACTTAAAAACAAAAGGCCGGCAAAATATAAAATATCTCTTAAGAAAATATTGTAAATTTATACATCAGGACTTCTGATGATAATATACACGTAATATGATTCATCCTACATTGTTGTGAAGACTTATATATACACTAATATACAGTATTATGCTCTACAGATGACATGGACATCTAGTCAACAAATACACTTTTAGGTATTTTAATCATCTATACAAAATATGTTAATAAAGATATAAAGAAACAGTCATGTATTATTTCATAGCATAGCTAAATAATTTAATCTAATCCATCATTGTATTTTACCAGGGTCCCTTTTAAGACGTCAACTAAATATATAATTTACGTCATATATTTTTAACATTGCGTTATAGATGATTTAAACATCATAAAATGCATGAATTTTATACCAGCCCTAGAGTGAGATAGAAATAAGCCCTGTAAAAATCAGATATTCTTATCTGGCATACAAGAAATGAATTTGTGGAATTGAAGTAACATTTCATATGCTGGTATTGCTAATTTGAAACTGTTGAAATGATTTTACTTTCAGACACCCAATCACTAAAGGAAGAGAATGAGAAGCTCCGTGAGATGCAGACTTGTAAGATTTGTATGGAGAGACCCGTGAATACGACCTTTTTACCTTGTGGCCATCTCGTCTGTTGCGAACAGTGTGCTCCCCGGCTAGCCAAATGTCCAATATGCAGAGTTAGAATAAAGGGAACAGTGAAGACTTTTATGTCTTAAAGCTCCCATTCTGGAAAGGTTCGGCAGATTGTTGAGTAAATCTAGACATACAAGCGTGTTTACTTTGAGTGATTGGTCTGTAAATTTTTTTTTTATTGTTTTAATTGCTTACAGCAAACATGTTTGTATTGGATAGTTTTATTCAAGATCTGTTGGGGTCATTAATATGAATTTTTGTATTTCATGCTGTATTTGCACCACTATGCATACTGTTCACATGCTTACTTTAAGATGAAAATTTTGAAAATTTAAACACCTTGCAAACATGATTAGGTCTGTATAGTGTATAGTGTGGTCTTTCGTTGCCGAGGTGTCTAAGGTTCAGCCTCAAGATCACTTACCTCTCACCGCTAAGGTTGTGGGTTCAAGTCCTGCTTGCTCCCTAAAATTTTATGTGGGACAGTTTGCCAGTTGTCACTTGTGAAAGATGATGGTATTACTCAGATTCATTCTGAGCTCTTCCTTCACCAATAAAACTGGAAATACCATATATAATGTGCAAAATACAACATAAGATACTGATTTTGTATCTCCTCCGAACCACTGGGACGTGCACGACGTGGAGGGGGCACAGTATCTCCTCAACATGAAACGTTATGTTTTGTTGTACACTAAAAACCAAATTTTCAACCCTAAATCAACATATTAGATAACTTTACATGCTCTAAACCATTCAAATAAACCCAAGTACATGCAAACGAAATGCATTCAAAGCACGCCGACAGCAAATGAAATGTGGATGGAGCAAAGATATTTCACATCAAGTTTCAAACAATATTTTATTTATAAATAAGATTAACTGTGTAGTATTTAGCAGTGTTTTTCAGTATTATTATTAAACGGTTTTGATAATTCATTTTGGCAATTATATCGTAAAGCAGCAAATGTATATACAAAAAAGTGTTTAAAACGTGCAGCAAACTGTGAGTGTGCTTTTTAACATCCACCTTGTAGTAGATGCATAAGTTTACATAACTAATAGGTGCCCAAATTCGACTCTTCCAGCAGTGGCTATATGAAGGAGCTTATTTATGGAACAATTAACCTTCTAATTTTGTATGGCTTATTTCACTGTTAAAATAATGTGCAGAGATTATTCACCTCCTGCAAATTTGAAACGCACGTGTAGTTGATACGTAAATTTATCTCAAGGTACTAATGAAGATTAATTAACAGACAAAAACAACAAATTGTCAAAACTGTGTTAATTACTTAAACAACATATATCGCATAGACAATTTTAGTTATCGGTCCATGAAACTGCTTGATTTTTATAAAAAACATCAAATTTGGCCTTTTCAAGGACAAATACATATTTCATGTTCCAAGGAATGTTGAGATATTGTGATTAATTATACTCTGGACGCCATGGTGAGCTTACTGAATGTTGAATTAACAATGAATGAACGGAGCGAACGCTGTGAGGCGTATTAAAGTTTAGTGTAATGCATTCAGAAATGCACTTTACTTCAATTGTAAGTGAATAATTGGGTTTGTTACATTGCATTTATTTAAGTGCATGTGATCATGTACACACATTTGAGTGCAAATGGAGTGCATTTATAGGGTACTTGAATGGTTAAGGGCATGTGAGCAATAGGAGCATGCTGACTAGCACCAGTGAGATGGCCCAAAGAAGTGGAGAGATTGGTGGGAATTTCAAATTAAAGATGAATGGAAAAGAGAGGGAGAATGAGTTTTTTCCCCCTTGTACAAATGACATCCTATGAATAGACGACCCTTAAAAAAAACCTAAGTCAGATATTTACCTGTATGGGCCAAAAGTGCAGGTGACTTTAGATAAATTGGTTGTAGAACAGGTGATTGCAGATTGGCAAGTTTTCCTTGAAACTTGGATGTAAAATTAATCCTTGATTTGTAAATGTATCTTCAAGTCTCCAATATAAAATATGTGTTAATGTATAGTTTCTATTAATATTATACTGTTTTTAAATTTATGTTGATAATATTAAAAATGATGAATACTGAAAGTGCCGCAGACTATGATGATGATAGTGAATACTATGTTGGTTATAATGTTGTCTCAGCATGTGGGATAAAAAAGATGATTATGTTGATGATGATGATGATGATAATGAATACTATGTTGGTTATAATGTTGTCTCAGCATGTGGGATAAAAAAGATGATTATGTTGATGATGATGATGATAATGAATACTATGTTGGTTATAATGTTGTCTCAGCATGTGGGATAAAAAAGATGATTATGTTGATGATGATGATGATGATGATGATGATGACTATTATTTTGATTGTAATGAAAATAATGGATATTATTAGATGATGTTGGGGATTATTATGATTTTAATGTTAATGCTGAATATAAGGATGTATTTAGTGTTGAAACTGCTTGTGAGATAAAACTAATCAAACATAAACTGAAGTTAAGTCTCGGGGGTTGCATTGTTTAGACATATTATTTTAGTAATTCTTTCATAGCTTCACTTTGTTAAATACTGCTCTAAGCTCCAAGCTCATGTGTTTTAAAGGCATTATTTATACAGTAGTATTTTCTTTTCATAAACATCATTTACTGCTTAAGAGAACAGTTACAGTTGATGATAAAGGTCACCGTTACAACTTGGTGGAAACTTTGATGCATTTTACTCGCATGTTTATCTGTCTGTAATTCATCTTACTTGTTATAAATCAGCTCATTTTGTCTACATATTGATGATATGTATTGTAAAAGAACTTTATCCATTGACTGTTCATTATCAAAAGTCATTTTAAGGCACTTTATTACTTAAATTTTGTCATATTTATCTGAGAAAGCAGACAGCCTGTTTTCAGTTTGCAATTTTGCAGTTTTCAATTTATAACGTTATTTATTCTTGGAACATTGTAAGTCAATGTATGTAATTATTTGGTAATTATTCGGTACAGGAAACCATCGGATGTTTTCTCCCTTACCGACAAAATCTTGTTAGTCTCCCAACTGACTTTGTCAGTAACTAACGGTTACTTGTCGGGTGTCAAACAAATATGTTTGGTCCCTACAAAAATCTGTCAGTTGTTTGGGATTCGGACAATTCCTTGTTCAATTGATATCTGTGCATATTGTCTTACAGTGATGACATACGCATACATGTCTTTTGGGCTTTGAAACTAAAAGTTTAGCCACAAACTGACACAGGGCTAGTTCTTCTGGGCAAGAAAGGATTGTCCACAAAGTTGCCAGTTAATAAGAGTTATGGATATGTTTAAATCGGTCAAAGTCACTATCAGTATTCATTCTTGTAGATAGCAATTCATTTTTACATTTATTGTATGTTTTATTAAATTTTTTTCCAGTGTTGTTTATTAGGTAGAAAAGCAGTTGATAGCAGATGTGTGTCAAACATGTCTTTAATATTTTTCTAGTATGTAATATATATTGGGAATAAACCCTAATTGTGATGTGACTTTTGAGGCTGTGTATATGTAAAAGCGACATAAATATTTGTTTACACAGTAAATTGTTCGGTAATTGGGTTAAAACAAAGTTTCTTTTTAGCTATTTAACATTTAATATTTACTTGCCTGTTTGGCTTATGTCAGATTGGATTGAAATTGGGAAAGCCAGAATTCGCTACCGTAGAGCATTTAAGGTATAACTATTTTTTTCTGTATTAACTAACTTACTTTAATGGATTAAGGGCTTGAGGGCATGTACTATAGCTACTCACGCTATAATAAGTATTGAGGCCTTTTACTCTTGCTCTATCTTTATAGTATGGAAGCATTCATACCATATCTACAAAAAAACAAGCAAAGAAAAACTTATTGCAATAAACAAAAACAAACTTGGGGCACACGAAAACTAGAGCTATCACTGAAGGTGATGAATACCCCCGAACGCCGCCATGACAGAAAATGGTTTACCATTGTATGAAGTTTTATTAAATTATATCCAATAGTTTTAAAGTTATGCCCCGGACAAGGGAAATATATCAAAGGGCAATAACTCTGTAATTAGCAAAAATAGAGTTGTGTTTCTTGTACACTGCACTTCCTCTCATTATATTCTACCATTGTATGAAGCTTGATGAAATTCCATCCGGTACTTTTCAAGTTATGCTCCGGACAAGAAAAAATATCAAAGGGCAATAACTCTGTAATTAGCAAGAATAGAGTTATGTTTCTTGTACACTGCACTTCCTCTCATTATATTCTACCATTGTATGACGTTTGATGAAATTCCATCCAGTACTTTTCAAGTGATGCTCCGGACAAGGAAAATTGCAACGGACAGACTGACCGACAGACTGACCACAGGTTGACTCCAATATACCCCCTCAAACTTTGTTTGTCGGGGGTATAATAAATGGGGAAACATGTCAACTATAATAAAAGAAACTATACTGCATACAGCTTCTCATTTTCTCAACTGTAAATTTCAACTTGTCTTATCTTTGCTCTTTCTCTATTCTCTTTAATCCGTTTTTAATATTTTCTTTTTATGTTCACCCTTAAAATATTACTTGTAAAATGTTGAATGCATGTTATGATATCTAAAGTTGTCTTGTAATGTGTTTTTTTTTAAATTATATAGCTTGTATCAATACATAAACAGTTTTTGAATAACATTGTATTAAGTCTTACATGGAATAAATGATATTCATAAAAAAAACACAAAAACACAAAAAAACAAAAACATATTAAAATATTTCTGTGCCATTTTATTCTACTAGTTTAAATTGTTTGATAGATCCATCTATTTTGTGTATTCATAAACAGTGTAGATGGGATTTTGCTTTTTCTTTTTTTTTTTTTTCATGATGTCATTTTGAGATATATGCGAATCATTTTAAATTTATACAACAGTGATACTAAATTGAATTAGAAGTGTCAGATTCTTTGTTTAATGCTAGCCTGTGTGGTTCCAGCTAAGAATAGAATCACTGCCGATCTCTGCAGAGGGGGTAGGAATCCTCCGAATGGGTGTCATGTTCATTTTATCATTTTTTGTCATGTTCACTATTGTGGTTAAATTATCAACCCCTGTGTGGTTTCAGGGAGCCATATGAGTGATGGCAAGAATAGGATCACTGTGGCTCATGCATATCGTAAGAAGCGACAATTTGAGTAATACGATAGAATTTGCTGAAACACTGCAGTTCTGCAGGTATCAAGGTTCTAGGTTCATTCTGCATATTCATTTATTGGTGTATTTTTTTTAAACTGTATGTTAATTTGTTGTTTTTGTACATGTAGAGTGAACCTGGAATCTTCCTTCCTGTTGGCGTCGAATAACCTATAATGTGTTGGTACGCCGTAAAACCCTATTCATTCATTCATTTATTGTTTAATGCTACGGCTCAATATATATTTTTTGATCTTGTAACAACATGAACACATAGTGGTATGTTTAAGCTATGTTATTTATATAATTTTATGCATCATACACACTCGTACCTTTTTTCAGGGGCTAGAATTTGGGAGGAAAAAATGTGATAAAGATGATGTAAGCAATAGTGGTAAATTATTTTTTTATTTTTAAAATGTTTTTACACAAAATTGAAATAACTCATTAATATGATCTTCCATGATAATATCTACCATTATAGATTTACCAACATATCTTAATTCATTATGGATATGGTAGCGTGAAAGAGAAAAAAATCACAGTAAAAATTAATCTATTTCAAAACTCGCATTTTTCAAATGTGACGGTGCAACAGATCAAACCTGTCTAAAGCAGTCAGTCATGGGAAGATGTAAAAGTGGCCTTTTAAGGCAGGTTTAGTTTAATACTTGTGAATTTGAACTGAATGCAATAAACATGAGATAAAGCAAATGTGACTGCTTAAAACAAGTGGCTGCTTAACAGAGGTGACCACTTACACATGTTTGACTATTAGTAATTTCAAATTCATTTTACGGATTTTTTCACATATCTTAATATTTCATATATTTATATTGAAATATTTGTGTAAATATGTATTATTGTGAATAAAGAGTTTTAACTAAATATATATGCTACCCATATTGAGTTTTACCATGTGGAATTAATTTTGGATTAGCTAACTTGTTCTTAAACCCTTTTTTGGTTGTTAGACCCGCCTCTTGACATTTTTCAACTTGTCCAGAACACACTTTGTTAAATTTCTACCCCCATTATATGATACACTTCTAGTACTACTCTACTAATGGTTTTATGGTTATTTTTTTTTTTTAAAACTTCACCTGTCCCAGGAAAATAGTTTTGTTCTACATTCACTAATATTATTTATTAAAAAGTGCTGATGTGGGCAGTGTTTATTTGCATTATGATCATTACTAGTTTTTGTAACATTTTGAACAATACATTGTATTTCTGTAATTGTTACAGTCACACACACTGGTGACACTGAATCACTTTTCCAAACGGAACTTGTAAATATAACTTCTGAATACATAACCATTGATTGTCAAGTGACGTCTCATTTAAATAAATTTGTATCAATTATATAATTATGAGAGGTGATCAAAGATTACATGTTTTTTGTTATAATTTCAAAATATTCGATACAAAAACATATAAAGTAAAAGCAATGGCTTTCAGTAAATCTGTTCATCTTTCTTTCTTTCTTGCATTTACACGCCACACTAAATCAATTATAGTACATGTATAAATATAAGTGTATAATAATTATTGTAATTTTGTCTTTGTGTCAATGAAAAAAGACTCAAAAGAAATTGTTTAGTTAATTTTACTGGTGTCAAATGTTTCATACATGAACTGAAGGTTTTGGTTTAGTTTTATTTATATTAGTTTTATTTCTGATAGTCAATTTTAAGCTCTAGTGCTTATGCGATGGCGCGCTGTCTGTCGTCCGTCGTCTGTCGTCTGACGTCTGTCGTCTGTTAGCAGCACTTTCTCTGAAACCACTGGGCCAATTCAACTGAATCTTCACATGGGTGTTTCTATTGCATAGGAGACTATACAGAAGATTTTTTTTTTTTCGATCTGAAATTCAAGATGGCCGCTGTTACTAAAAATAGTCCAAAACTTAAAAAATCTTCTTCTCATGAACGGCCCAACAGATTTTCAAAATGTTTATGTAGTAAAGATGACCAACTATAGTTTTGTTAGATTTGTTCAAATGGTGTCCCTAGGGTTAAATATGACCCTGCCCTGAGGGTTCAATTAGGGGACACATGTCATAATATTTTTTTTTTTTTTTTTTTTTTTAAAATGGAAATGATTTTGCCTATATGTTCACAGAAGCATTGTTTAGTGAAGGAGGTTCAGATTTGTAAAAATGACTGGGTTCCACTGTCTTAAGGGGTCAGGAGGGGCCCCAAAAGGGTAAAAATTGGGAATTACTAAATTCGTTTTCTTAAGAACCGGTATGTCAGATTTGTTCATATTTTGCATAAATTATCCCTATGTGTAGGGGTTTGATTGCAGATAAGAATTTAGGGGCTAAAATTTATAGGGGCCCTGTAAGGGGACTTAGAATTTTACATAGGGATACTATGGGAAAACAGAAAATTCTCTTTTTACTTTCATCTGTTCTTAACCCTTTACTCCATAGATACACGTTTTCCTGCACCAATCACAGAAGGCTTTTGAAAACAGTGCAGGAAGAGTTCAGATTGCTCGTAACGAGCAATCTGAACACTTCCTGCACTGTTTTCAACTCTGTCAGTTAATATAAACATAATTCATCCATTGCTGATATGTGGTGAATTAATGCTTTCGATATTAGAGGTGTCAAAAGGTGTCTATATGAAGTAAAGGGTTAAACCACTAGGCCAATTAGACTGAAACTTCACATGGGTGTTTCTATTGCATAGGAGACTATACAGAAGATTATTTATTTTCGATCTGAAATTCAAGATGGCCGCCATTACTAAAAATAGTCCAAAACTTAAAAAATCTTCTCATGAACGGCCCAACAGATTTTCAAAATGTTTATGTAGTAAAGATGACCAACTATAGTTCTGTTACATTTGTTCAAATGGTGTCCCTAGGGTAAAAAATGACCCTGCCCCGAGAGTTCAATAAGGGGACACATGTCAATATAATATTTTTTTTTTTTTTTTTTTAAATGGAAATAATTTTGCCTATATCTTCACTAAAGCATTGTTAGAAAAAGGCGATTAAGATTTGTAAAAATGACTGGGTTCCTATGTCTTAAGGGGTCAGGAGGGGCCCCAAAAGGGTACAAATTGGGAATTAGTAAAATTGTTTTCTTAAGAACCGGTATGTCAGATTTGTACATATTTGATATAAATTATCCCTAAGTGTTGGGGTTTGATTGCAGATAAGAATGTAGGGGTTAAGATATATAGGGGCCCTGTAAGGGGACTTAGAATTTTACATAGAGATACAATGGGAAAACAGAAAATTATTTATTTTTTCTATCTAAAATTCAACATGGCCACCGTTACTAAAAATAGTCCAAAACTTAAAAAGTCTTCTTCTCATGATCGGTCCAACAGATTTTCAAAATGTTTATGTAGTAATGATGACCAACTATAGTTTTGTTAGATTTGTTCAAATGGTGTCCCTAGAGTTAAAAATGACCCCGCCCTGATGACCCCGTCCTCAGGCCCTCTTGGGCCTCTTGTTGTTGGAAGGAGGAAGACCTGGAAAATTCTGAGTAGAAACCAGTCCTTCCACAAGTAAATGGCAAACTTTCTCACAAAGTATTTGGACTAAGCTGATCTTGAACCCAGGACCACAGATCTGAGTATAATCCAGTCCTTCCACAAGTAACTGGCAAACTTTCTCACAAAGTATTTGGACCAAGCTGTACTTAAACCCACGACCACAGATCTGAGTAGAATCCAGCCCTTCCACAAGTAACTGGCAAACTTTCTCACAAAGTATTTGGATTAAGCTGGACTTGAACCCAGGACCACAGATCTGAATATAATCCAGTCCTTCCACAAGTAACTGACAAAGTTTCTCACAAAGTATGACAAAGCTGTAATTGAACCCAGGACCACAGATCTGGGTAGAATCCAGTCCTTCCAAAAGTAACTGGCAAACTCTCATATAAAGTATTTGGACGAAGCTGTAATTGAACCAAGGACCACAGATCTGAGTAGAACTATGTTCTTCCACAATTAACTGGCAAACTTTCTCACAAAGTATTTGGACCAAGCTGTACTTAAACCCAGGACCACAGATCTGAGTAAATTCCAGTCCTTCCAAAAGTTATTGACAAATTTTCTCACAAAGTATTTGGACTAACCTGGACTTGAACCAAGGACCACAGATCTGAGTAAAACCCAGTCCTTCCACAAGTAACCGGCAAACTTTCTCACAAAGTATTTTGACCAGCTGGACTGGAACCCAGATCTGAGTAGAATCCAGTTCTTCCACAAGTAACTGGCAAACTCTCACAAAGTATTTGGACCAAGCTGTAATTGAACCTAGGACCACAGATATGAGTAGACTCCAGTCTTTCCACAAGTAATTGGCAAACTTTCTCACAAAGTATTTGGACTAAGCTGGACTTGAACCCAGGACAACAGATCTGGGTAGTATCTTGTCCTTCCACAAGTACTAGTAACTGGCAAACTCTCACATAAAGTATTTGAACGAAGCTGGACTTGAGCCCACAACTACAGATATGGGTAGAATCCAGTCCTTCTGAGTAGAACCCAGTCCTTCCTCAAGTAACTGGCAAACTTTCTCGCAAAGTATTTTGACCAAGCTGAACTTTAACCAAGGACCATAGATCTGAGTAGAATTCAGTCCTGAGTGGAACCCAGTCCTTCCACACGTAACTGGCAAACTTTCTCACAAAGTATTTGGACTAAACTGGACTTGAACAAAGGACTACAGGTCTTGAGTAGAATCCAGTCCTTCCACAATTAACTGGCAAACTTTCTCATAAAGTATTTGTACCAAGCTGGACTTGAGCCATCAACTACAGATATGGGTAGAATCCAGTCCTTCCCCAAGTAACTGGAAACTCTCACATAAAGTATTTGGAAGAAGCTGTAAATGAACCCAGGACCACAGATCTGGGTAGTATCTAGTCCTTCCACAAGTAACTGGCAAACTCTCACATAAAGTATTTGAACGAAGCTGGACTTGAGCCCACAACTACAGATATGGGTAGAATCCAGTCCTTCTGAGTAGAACCCAGTCCTTCCTCAAGTAACTGGCAAACTTTCTCACAAAGTATTTTGACCAAGCTGGATTTTAACCTAAGACCACAGATCTGAGTAGATTCCAGTCCTTCCACAAGTAACTGGCAAACTTTCTCACAAAGTATTTTGACCAAGCTGGATTTTAACCTAAGACCACAGATCTGAGTAGAATCCAGTCCTTCCACAAGTAACTGGCAAACTTTCTCACAAAGTATTTGGACTAAGCTGGACTTGAACCAAGGACCATAGATCTGAGTATAATCCAGTCCTTTCACATGTGGCAAACTTTCTCACAAAGTTTTTTGACCAAGCTGAACTTTAACCAAGGACCACAGATCTGAGTAGAATTCAGTCCTTCTGAGTAGAACCCAGTCCTTCCACACGTAACTGGCAAACTTTCTCACAAAGTATTTGGACTAAACTGGACTTGAACCCAGGACCACAGGTCTTGAGTAGAATCCAGTCCTTTCACAATTTACTGGCAAACTTTCTCACAAAGTATTTGGACCAAGCTGTACTAAAACCCAGGACCACAGATCTGAGTAGAATCCAGTGCTTCTTAGTAGAACCCAGTCCTTCCACAAGTAACTGGCAAACTTTCTAACAAAGTATTTGGACCAAGCTGTACTAAAACCCAGGACCACAGATCTGAGAAGAATCCAGTGCTTCTGAGTAGAACCCAGTCCTTCCACAAGTAACTGGCAAACTTTCTCACAAAGTATTTGGACTAAACTGGACTTGAACGCAGGACCACAGATCTGAGATGATTCCAGTCCTTCAACAAGTAACTGGCAAACTTTCTCACAAAGTATTTGGACAAAGCTGGACTTGAACCCAGGACCACAGATCTGAGTAGAACCCAGTCCTTCCACAAGTAACTGGCAAACTTTCTCACAAAGTATTTGGAATAAACTGGACTTGAACCCAGGACCGCAGATCTGAGTTGAATCCAGTTCTTCCACAATTAACTGGCAAACTTTCTCACAAAGTATTTGGAATAAACTGGTCTAGAACCCAGGACCACAGATCTGAGTAGAATCCAGTCCTTCCACAAGTAACTGGCAAACTTTCTCATAAAGTATTTGGACCAAACTGGACCATGTCCACAACCACAGATCCGTTATTATCAACGACATGCCATGGATCATCCAGCTACATATTCCTCTAAAATGGGTGAAAATCAAGTTGGTAATCTGTAGATTGTTTTAACCATGCATTTACTGCAAAGAGTGATTGAACATTTTTCATGTTACAATTAACTTTCATACACAATTTGTAGAATTTACAGATATCACATGTGTAGCAATGTTAATACAAGCTTTTTTTCTGATGTATTTTCATATGTAATACTGAGAAGATCTAATGTATTTAACTGAGACAAATATAAAAATGTTTGACTTAAGTTTAAAACTGCAAGTTATATCAAGGATTCTGCCATATATTTTACTCTAGTAACACACACGGTTGGCAACAGCACTGTTACTACAGGTTAGGTTCACGACATTCACAACGAAAAACATTTTGCTTCCGCACAGTAATATGACATCACATACATAACACTGAATTTTTGTATCAGCGGAGAAGTTCTTTCGTAAATGACTGACAAACATTTTGACACCAAGCTAAGCTGGAAATCACAGCAGTAAAATGCAACTGATGTTGAAATATATACATTAATTTCAAGTAAAACCAAATAGTGAGGGAAATAACAAGAAAATATGAAGAAATATTGTAAGATTCAACAATTTTATTAAAATCAGTTATATATTGAATCGTCATGCATGTAACTATGATATACACATGTAGATAGCTAAGTCTATAAACAATCAGTCAAACATATAAACTTTACAAAATTAATAAGTGTCATACAAGTTCACTTACATGTATAAGTGTCGAGCACATCAAAATAAAATAAAAATAAAAGCACTTTAAATATTACAGAAAAAAAAAATAGATATTATTGAAACTTTTCAAATGGGATTTATTTTTACATTAATTTTCTAATATTCCCATTAAATATAGACCAAATTTTATTGAGCCAACAAATATTACATGGTATTTAAATCGTATCTTGACATGTAAACTAAGGTATTTATTTATAAAATGATGAACAATACTCCACCATCAAATGCAATGACTCATAAAACAAGATGTACACCACATGTAAAGATGCTCGAATACCTGCTGAAAAATAGTTGAGTGTAGTGCAACTGAACTTTACGCAATCTATATATTTTTTAAACTTGATTTCAGTGAAATTCTAAATTGGGTTAAATGCAATTTTTAACACATGACAGGCTACATATGGCATATTGAGTTGTATTGTCAAGGAAGACCGCAGGATGTAAATCTGGGTAGATGGGTAGAGCCATTGCCGTTGCATGTTACTAATTAACTTTCTCAGAAAAAATTAAAATATAAATAAAATTAAATTGTGCCTTATTCCCTACAAAGGAAACAAAACAAAAAAGCCAGAGATTCATTAAACATTCTTAATTTAATATAATTTCACAAAACCTACATACATGTATATATATATGTAGTTGATTTAGCACTCATTAAAATAAACATCACATTTAAACAAATATCATCCGATATTTCAGAAAAATGCTACCGCCGACAACAATATCTAAACAAAATTATAAGGTATAACTAATGTAGAAACGTTTCATTATTTAAAGACAAATTGTTGTCAATAGCCGGCCATTCTACCTCTAGATAAAGGTTAAAAGAACCAGTTTACTATTGTGGAGTTTTTCAGTTCACAACAAAATGCGACCAAACATAAATTTTTGATATTCATTGTAAGCAAACAGAATTTTAAAGTTTAGGGTAGGTTGAGGTAAATATGTGCATACCAGTACGTTTAGTATCCATGTCATTTCACAACCTATTGAGTCTATACAGGCCATACAGAAACGTCGTGCATGGAATGGATGAGAAATTGTGAAACTGCGACTACATGACTGTGAACTCGTTTCTTAGTATTCTATTCATGTTTAACATCAGATTGTGAATTACAAAACACAGTTCCTGTATTATTAAGTCGCATAATAATTTGAATAGTCATAAAAGTTGTTTAGAAATTAAACTTTTTATCAAGCTGTTTTACTTTGCTGTGAAACCTTGAATTCATTAGAACAAAATGAATGGAGGTAAAGTAAAGTTAAAAAATCTTAAAGGTCATTCATTAATACTGGACAATGAAAATTCTTAATTAAGCTTGATAAATACTACCTAAAAGCAACTACATGTTAGTATAACTGGTGTAATCACACAACTGTTAATATGAGTATTATGGAATTCTGAAATGTCTTGTATAATGATGCAGTTTATGTTAATCCTACTTTTTACGTATTGGGATAAATACTACAGTATTTGATAAGACTTCCAAATAAATAAAATAGTTCCATTACAATATACATGAAATAATCAAAAAGGATTTGAAATTTGAAAGAATTAAATATCCCTATACAACTTTCATATGCACTGGTATATAATATAAAACTATACGAAAAATGTTTAGATTGAAAGCCAATAAGTTCAGACAAAACAAAAACAATGAAATAGCAAGTATTTTTAATTTCAGAAGTTTATATTCATTTATATGTACATGAATGTAGTATGGTATTTTGTGATAGTGATATACAGAAGAGTTTTATAACTTTTACTGCAGTCCTCTTCTGTTAAACCGTCAGATGCATTAACATACGTTTGTGACTCTAATATCCACACTAAAACCATTCAAATTAACATTTTTTTGTCTTAAATATGAAAGGTCAACTTATTCGATGTTCGGTATACTATGATACAATGTATGTTTGCAAACCTTTAAAGGGATTATATTGGCTAGTAACACAAACACGCTGTTAATCCAGACTATTCCTGTATGCAGTGTGCACACAATAATGCTTATCTATTGACGTATAACCTTTATTTACTTCAAAGTTATCAAATTAACAGTTATTGAATATTGGCCAAAACTTTAATATGTCCCGCAATAAAGTATTGCGCAATGTTTACATTGAACTCCGTAAACTTTCCAAACAAAGCCTCGAAAACGAGATCATGAACGCGTCTTCACGATGTTATCCGATGATTGATCGGAAACCCGAAAGCGGTTCGCTGAAAATGGCAAATGTAAACAAAAACAAAAACGTGGCTTCAGAAACCCGATGTTTGTAATAAATAGGTTATGCAATTTGACACTTTAGATGCGTACATGTATATCTCTAAGTTATAAGTGTATCTTTTGCTGGGCGTGGGTATTTAGGACAGGGAATTGTCGGTAATATGCCAATATAATCCCTTTAAGGAAAGCAGATGTTCCAACTTAACATACTGCAACTATAAGATTAAAATTTATATACAAATTTGTCAGTATGTCTTTAAGTAATACAGAATTTATGCCCACCAAACAAATTATATTTATAACCCTGTTATTTTGTATATTTTGCACTAGCTGTACCGCAACAACCAAAAATAGCTATAACAAATTCAAACAGCTAAAATTGGTCATATTCTTAAACATTACAAACATTCCTGTCAGACAGTTTTATAACCCTATCTCTTTAAGTTAAAAACACATTTTGCATATTTACGTTATGTTGTTTATCCATTGAATGTATTTCTGTCCATTTCCTGTATAACATAATAACACAGCCAATATTGCCAATTTTACTAATTTTTTATAATGCACAACATAAATAGTTTATCATTTAACAATTTCTCAAGATGAGGTTTTGGCCTGAACTGATAGGTCACAACCTCTTACGAGCATATCTGCAGGAGGGTTTATATAAATAGATTTGTACAATTCTTCGAGAGGCAATTCGGGGTCTGCCTTGGCTTGGTTTGCTGCTTGATCAATTTCTTTGCGGACATCCTGCTCAATTTTCTGAAAAGAAAAATACAATAAATGATAATTAAAACAATTGTGGTTTTAACTGTTCACCAACAAAAGGCTGTGCAGAAAATCAAGGAAAACTATTGATATTTATTGATTTCAAATCAAAGTTTAAAAGAGAACATAATTATGTTAAATGTTCCAAACAATTCTCATTCTTTATTACTGATGTGAGCTAACATTAGAAAAGTTTAAATAAAACAAAGGCCAATGTGCTTGGAGGAAATCGAAACATGTGGATTTCTTTAATGTTTTAAGGGTCTTTAGGCTAACATGTGTGTGTATAAAATTAAAGATTTATTCAACCTAAAGGTCACTTGGAAACCAGTTTCATACAAAAACTACCAGAAGTTTGAACTCCTTTATGATTTTTGTTTCAGAAATACAAGAAAGAGTTATGAAACAATTATTTTCTCAGAATCAGAACTCATCGCAGGCAGCAACATCAGACACGTGAACCAATTAAAGTCATATATAAAGTCCCTATTTTCCCTGCTCATTAGACATATACATGTTTGATCACTGGACAAGTAGTTTTCACAAATGTCGCAGAAATGTAAATTGATAACAGGTAAATAAAATATTGTAATACTGACAAGACAATAGGTATGACCACTAAATGATTAGCGGCTGACATCCACATCTGACCGCTGTTCCTCTTTAACATGGATGAAAAACAGTAGTTGCTGACCACGTTACAGATGTTACCATATATGATACATGTACTTTATAAATATGCAATTTATATGGAAAAGTTTTAAAGTGGTCATTTAATACAGCTGATCTTTCATAAGAAGTGTATAGACTGTATATAAAAACCCCACTCCACTGGTCACCCCACGCAACCTTAACAAAAACATTGTGGTTGTATTATTGCAGATCAGATAACTCTATGTAAATGTACAAACAAATGATTGGTCGTGTATTTTTCCATAAAGTATATTAAAGGACAATGACTTTTTTTCTGTTTCATTCCCCCCTCCTGCCTAAATGGGTCACTTTTACTCGTTTCCTCGAGTTGCTGCTAAAGACAGGTTTGACTGTACAATTTCCATGCTGTAAAGTAACTTATCAAAGACCTGAGGGAAGGGTTGCTTGTTCACAGTTTTGCCCATCATGTTGTATCTTTAATTTCTTGTTAGAATATGATATACATACCAACCAATGAGCTTATGAATACAGATGGAAAGACAGAATTTTTTTGTCATAATAGTGAAAATATTAATTCAAATCGATTATGATCTATGGATAATTTTTAGTTGGTGATGACATAATAAAAGTTTTGTTTAATTTTTATTATATGTCTTTTTTGATATCATAAATCAACACACTGATCCAGCCTTTCATTTATTAATATGAATAATTCTGAATCGAACGTCAATCTGAAATCGTGGTATGGAGGCCACAACCTCAATTTTTGACCATGGCTACGGTAAAAATAGCCCACTTTGGTGTCCCAAGCATATTAATGCACATTAGTCTTCTGCATTTCATGTCATTTTAGTGGAAATTGTATGCTTTTACTACCACATATTTGAAGTGTTTTTGCTCTCTGTTTGATAGAACAAAAATCGCAATAAAATCAAATTTTGATCTCTATGTCCTGAATTATGGTAATTGTATTTTGAAACTTTTGGAACTATTTTATCGGTTGGAGAAAATGAAATCGCCACCATCAGTATAACAAAGATCATAGAACAAAATTTTCAAAAAAACGCAATACAGTGCTCCAGATAAGCTTTTCTTCAAATGAGTTTTTCCCCCTTAAATTAATATGCGATGCTTATTTTCAAAATGTTATGGGTAAAAAAAGAACATTCTTATTAAATTGCCATTTAAAACAAACTAATCAATACTGAAATGGAGAATAACCAATGCTTATTTTACCTGTTAAATTAAATTTCAATGCTTTACTCAGAAATTTCAATGCTTAAATACCCCCAAATAGTGCTTATCTGGAGCACTGTCAACATATTTAACTTACTATAATTTTGGTTTAATGTCTTAAAAGAGATTATAGGATGCTCCCCCGAATAAGTGATTGATTGATTGAGAAGTTCCTTCAGTAATGTTGAAAATAGACTACGCACAAGGAAAACTAACATAAAATAAAGTACAAAAGTAGAGGTAATTCTATCATTGCTATGTTACAAAGTTGCGTTGTACTTTCTTACATATTTTTGAAGATGCGTTGTAGATAATAAAAATAACAAAATAAAGTACAAAAGGGGGTATAATTCTGTCAATATTCAATATTCAATTGTGGTTATTTTGCTCTGCACTTCCATACAATGCCTTTTATCCATATCCAAGATGAAAGTAGCTTTATTGGTGATAAATCAGGGGGTTGGGTGGGGTGGGGGGGGGGGGGGGTCAATTTTCTATAGGGGGGTGGGGAGGGGGGTTCATTTTACTATAGTGCTAAAGTGACCCCAGGGTCATATTACAACGGCGATCAAAATACTATACAACATTGGTATTCCAAGTCACACTTGATTCCCTTCCATATTTTTAAGATATGCTCCAGACAAACAAAAGCAAAGGTTGAAAGGCAAGATAATTTTGTCAACAATCAAGATAGAAATATTGTCCTTCTGCATTTCCCTTCTATCCATGTTCCAAGGGCTGTTGAATTCCCTTCAGTGTTTTTGAAGTTATGTTCCAGACAAGAATGCAGATGCACAGACAGACGGACAGACAAAGTGACAGCTACACACTCAGTCTTCAGGGAGCACAACAGTGTACTTGCCCTTTGGAGAGCATAAATAATTATGAAAGTCTGGTTTCTGTTTAATCGGTTACCCCTGGTGGACTACATGTAAATTATGTTTATATGATATAGGTATACAATAGTACCTTGAGTTCATCTGCATCTGCAAGTCCAGAATCAATAAGTTTGTTTTTCAGGTTAATGATTGGGTCTCTCTTTTCACGTACTTCTTGAATTTCGTCTCTTGTTCGGTAACTACAATGTATAAATAAGAGAACAAAGCATGTAATGTGTACATGTACATCGAATTAAATGGGTCATTTTATTTGTTTGCTTGTTTGAATATTAAGCATCATTTATGCCATCAATGGCTAACAGATGATCAGTTAACCTAACCACGGTTTCCAGAGATACTGGACAGTTAACCAGTACTCGAGCAGACCTATCTCAAGTAAGTAAAAACTTTCTCCTACTTGAATCAGCTGTAAGAGAAGAATGACAATGAGAAACAATGTAGTATATCAATCATGGAGACTGTGGCCGAGCAAGGATTCAAACTCATGACCCCTAGATTGACAGATGCGCTACTGATTAAGGCCCGTCTTGTCATTTTATTTCAATTAGTGCTCTTCCATATTTATATGCAATGTTAATAATGGTCAAACAATAATGAAATCTTTAAGTTTTATTCAAATTCGACAAAGTCGGAAAAGTTGATTACGCCTCTGTAAACAATGTTCAACATCCAACTCCAGTGACTATAATATATGAGTTATCCTACCAGGCATTTGAAATGACCTACTGTGAAATCATTATTTTTGTAAGGGACTAATTTTTTGATTGCCTGGGTAGCCTTGACAATAATTTACCTTTACCCCCTATAACCTTTTACTTCATATAGACGCCTTTGGACCCTCTAATATAGACACCTTTGGACACCAAATATAGAAGGCTTTTGAATTATTGGGTGAATTATTATGAGCAATCTGAACTCTTCCTGCACTGTTTTCATAGATCTTCTACAATTGGTGCTGGAAAACACGTATCTATGGAGTAAAGGGTTAAACTATGAAAGTATTAATATCCCAATATTTTCTACCTCATTTGTTCTTTGAACAAAAAAACAATTTAAATATCTAATTAAAAATTTAAATAAAGTTACTGCATTTAATCAGAGACATACAGCATAACTTTGATGACTCAAACCCGATGGACCTGGACAAAATAGTTCCGACTTGAGGGTTGTTCGAGCCAATAATTGTTCAACATCATATCATGCATGTTAATGTATATACATCGAAATAGGAATTTGGGCAGGACCAGATAAGTGGTTTGAGCTATATGTGGTGTTCCAGCCATCCGTGTTCAAGCCAATGAAGTTTTACTGTATAAACAATTAATTCACTTCCCGTCAGTATTTTATTCCATTACATAAAGAAACTAGTAATATCACTGAAGGTGATGAATACCGTCAGACACAGTTATTGTACCATTTTGCTACCTGGTTTGACACAGTGAATCAATTCACATTTGTGAAGTGTCAATGAATTCCAGCCAATGGTTACTGAGAAACAGCGACAACAAAAAAAATGTCCGAAAAGTTCAAAGGGGCGTAACTCATTGAAAAATTATTTGCGGCAACATGCAGATGATAATTATACATATACATAACTAGGCTTGGTACCAATCACTTGTGTGTAGTTTCATTGAATTCTGGCAAATGGTTGCTGAGTGGTAGTGATCACAAAAATTATCCACAACTGAAAAAAATGTATGAAAATTCAAAACGCTATAACTTTTAAAAGTTTTGAAAAATTATTTTGGCGCAACATGCCGACAATATGCACAACTAGGCTTGGTACCAGTCACACTTGTGAAGTTTCAGTGAATTTGGGTCAACGGTTGCTGAGAAATAGAGATCACAGAGAGACGGACAGAACGATGAGCGCAACTCCTAGATAGCCCCCATATACTTTGTATTTGGAGGTATAATCATGATATAGTCTAGCTAATAGCAATTTGAAGTAGCAATGGTAAGTAGGGATAATACCTTGTTCCTGGATCACTCATACTGTGGCCGTGATATCTGTATGTAGCACAATCTATCACTATAGGTCCGTGATTTAATACGTAGTCCTTGGCAAATCTTGTACATTCCTTCACAGCCAACATGTCCATCCCATCCACCTGATACAGTATTGTAATTGTTTACGAATTAACTGACATCTTTCGTTTAGCGCCAATACCAAACTATCTGAATAAGCCTATTGTTATATTGTTGTTATCCCACTTGATTAATTTGGTTGCTGTCATGACTAAAAAGCTTTATGTAAATTTTCAATTAAATACATTTAGTGGTTGTAGAGATATGGACTTGATGGTACTTGCAACCAAAATTTCTAAAGTCAAACAAGGGCAATAAATTTGCATTATAGTCTTCCAACATTTATCTAACTTAGTTACTGTAGTAGCTTTGATGACTGGGAAGTCTTGTGTGATGTTTCAATCCTATACATGCTATGGTTGCTGAGATAGTGACTTGCAAGCAAAACTTTTAACAAGGTACAATGCTGACACCAAAGTGAGTAGAATCCTCAATTAGTCAAGCTTAAAACTTAACTTAATTTTGACTGGTTATTTATTAATTATATAATCAATACCAAAGAAACCATATGCATTTTTAGTGGAACCAGTTAAGAAATCATGGTCATTAAGCTGCTTTTCTTAATTTCAAGTTTTTAAGTATATACATGTATACTTAATGTGTTGACAAAACAGAGGCCTGGAATCCTATAATTTACAAACTGTAATGTGTTCAGATGGTGTTAAGCCCCCTTTTCCCTTAAATTTATAAGATATTTTTATCTACTGGTAAGTTCAATGAAGAAATTATAAATATTAAACAGTATTTAATGCATTGATAAAATATACAAACCCATATTCCAGGAATGTAGTCGCCTCTGGTATAATACTCTGTACTGGCAGACGCACGTGAAACACTGGTGCCCATTCCATAGCCATTGTTCTCACAGACAAATATGCATGGCAAATCCCACAACTTGGCAATGTTATATGCCTCAAATATCTGTCCTTGGTTGGCGGCTCCATCTCCGTACAGAGCAATACAGATGTTAGGTTTCTTTTCATACTTCATAGCTAGGGCAATACCAGCACCCAAGGGGACCTGTTATAACGCAATATCTACATTTATATTGTTTATTATAATCACTAAATCCAACCGTCTCAAGTAATCTCTGATTATCAGCATGAAATTTTCAATAAATTACAATATATATGTTAGGGCTATTCCATTCAAACATACAACCCACCCATGGAAGGCACTTTGAAATTGGACCCTCCCCCTTTATATTTTTAGTTCATTTTATCAGGCCCCCCCATTTTGAAAAACCCTCCCACCTTTGAAATTTATTAATTTGCTGTCCATGGGTGCGATGTATGTTTAAATGGAACAGCCCTTAGTGAATATGTATGTACATGATGTGTATTTCTAAATTAATCACCCAAAATATTTTTAATGAACAAGTCAGTTCTATTAAATATAATGCATATAGATAAAAAGTCTTATATAAGATTGTGTGCATTGTGCTCAGGGCCTCCGCTGGGATTCGCCAATGTCGCCAAATGCGAAGGAAATTTTTAATTTGCGAAAGATTTTACTCTTTTGCGAAAGTGGTTGCGATAAGGAAATCAACGGCCGATTCTCGTATTCAAATTTTCTAAAAAAAACTAACTGTAGAAATTATCTTGGCTAATCCATTTAACTGTCCCCTCATCCCAATAAACAACCATGACAATTAACAGATAAATCAGCACCCAGCTGTGATATCTCCCTCAGGCCATTGCACTGTCACACATAATAAATTTCAACACATGTGTAAGATTACCCTAAGCTAAAAATAGCATATGCTAAAAATAGTCACGTGGTCGCGTAGTGACAACCGGCATATTCGTATTCTTAATTATTATATATATTTACATTTTTAAATCATATAGAAATTTAATATGTCTTAAAGATATGCTAAATAGGTTTAGAAAAAAATGTTTATGCCAATACACTGTCAACTATACTTTCTTGGGTAACCCCAATTTTTTGTCAACAAATAGTTAGTTTCAAAATGGCTGCTTCCGGGATAAAAACAATAAATGACTGTAGATTTTGTCTGTAAAATAATTTTGTTTATAATGTCAGCGATGACTGTTGGTTGTTTGATATCAATACCAAAGTTTTACAATAAGTAGATTTGTTTGATCTGTATTCTCTGTTGTTATAATGCTAATATTGACCATATTTATAGCGAGTCTGTAGTGACAAAGTGGGTGGGGTAATAAAGTTATTTAGAAAATATTGTGGAATGTTTTAACCAACGGCAATTTCAGTCAATACGCTAGCTGGAAATCCATAATTTATGTATTAATAATTTTAAAATAAATTGATGTATATAAATTTTAAATAATTATAAAATACACTGTATGGGGTTTTGTGAGAATAGCACGCTATAGAAAAAATAAAAGCAAAACAAAATAAGGCCCAAACAGCTGTTATTTATGTGCACAAATGCACAAACATTGACAAAATCAAACAAGTACAGAAACATGACTGGGGCCGTTTTGGTTTTGCACTCCATTTAAACTAATGCATCATTTGCAATATAAATCAACAACTTACTACCAATCATTGCTTCCCCTAATTACCGACTTCAGGCAATAATAACTCACAAGATAATAATAATTTTTAATAGTATTGCAATATACATTAAAAATTATATTCATAAAAAGCATGTTTAATTCAAATGCTAAAACAAGTAAAAGAAAACATGCAGTAAGTTACTGTAACTTATGAGTGGTTTGATAACGATTTAAAGAATGTTGGCCAAGGTACGCAGTTTATTTGGCTACAAAAATGGCTCTTAATTTGGCTCCATTTTTTTTAATTTGGCTCCAACTTTTCGAATATGGCGAAAGTAGTGGCGAAAAGAAAAAAATAGCCAGAGGAGGCCCTGGTGCTGTATGGTATTTAGTTTCACTGTCAGTCCTACCAAGATGGTGTCTACTAGACACAGTATTATACATACATGTATGTAGTGCTTGGGGCAGTCACACAGAGTTATATCCCACATAATGTGATACCTTACAGAGTTAAATAATGCCATGATTGAATATCCCAGAATTTTTTTTCTTCAATTAAGTATTTCACTTCTTATACATGTATGTGTATGCAGTTTTAATTTTCAGAATGTTAAAGGTAAAAAAACAAACAATTTTACTCAAATTGCTTTTCAAAATAAAACAATCCACAACGAAATTGTAAATATCCAATGTTTATGTAACATGCACCACTTACTTTAAATTTCAATGCTTTATTAAAATATTTCAATGCTTGAATACCCTCAAATAGGCATACGGAGCACTGAATGTTTAAAGACATATCTAAAGTCGTTCAGTTGACTATCAAAAGATATAATGCAGTGTAAATAACTTGGGCAATGATGCCAAACCATTCATTCAATCAAAATGCATTAAAGCTAAATACAGGCACGAGTCCAAAAACGGACAAGAACCGCGAGAGAAAGTTGAAAAGAACATGTCAAACCATTTGTTGAATCAAAATGCATTTATTTTACATCGACTGTGAAACAAATTTTTGGTCAAACCACACTCAAGTAAAACCAGTACTTTAATTAAAGTGTATGCAGAATTGTTTTGCTCAAGGCCATTACAAATAGCTGTGACGGACGATTGAATCCACAATTCTCCAAACCTGGGCCCTTTGCTTTACCACTGGACCACACGCTCCAGTTAATTCAATACAGACAGAAAAGATTTGTTGTGAAACCTGCTAATTATATCTATGTATATATACCTGAGCTCCCACTATTCCATTACCCCCATAGAAGTTGGGTGCATACATGTGCATAGAACCACCCTTGCCCCGGGCACTGCCAGATACTCGCCCTGAAATAACGACAACATCTAAATAAAAATGAGTAATTGCCATTCATCTTTCACACCATTTATTCTAATACATTAGCATTAGAACTTAAGTTGACAAAATTGTGTAATGTTGTGTTTGCCTGTTCAAGTAAAAATATTTCTACTTAGTAAGCAAAACCAAAACTGCAACCGCTGTTGGTGTCTGAACTTTGTATATAATAAGAGGAAAATGTTACCATTGTATGACAAATGCCTCCTGCTTGGCAATATAAATTTTACAAATTTCATTAATTTAGAACAAAGGACTGGCTGGTTATCAAACCTGGATGAGTGTTTTGCCAATAAACAGTGTGACCAAGTTTGGCAAACAAAGGCTAATACTTATTCAAGTCAGGGAAAGGATATCATCATATTTGAATTTATATCTATCAAAACATTGTGAACCAGTTTGGTAAATACTGAATTAAAATTACTATAATAGAACTACAAATGTCAAATTATCGAAGGCCCATAACTTCAGAGTTACATCCCTTTTGGTGAATTGGTTTACGCTCATTCAACATTTTCGAACAGAAATGTTTACAGTCTTTTCGCAATTATGAAACTTTCATTTTACAATATTTTTTTTTTGCATATTTGAATTAACTGTGCAGGGAAAACATAATCACCCTGTCAGACTAACTTACACACCTGTTTGTTGCTTCAACTTATCAAAGTGAGCGGAAATTTACACCCCTTATATATATGTTGGCATGTTATACTAGGGGGAAAAACTTTAAAAGTTTTATGCAAATTCCTAAATTTTGAGATCTCCTGATACTTCCTCTAAAAACACATATAAATATATATATATAAAAATATTTTTAAGTAAATACAGTTATGTTACAAATGGATCTCTTTCCTCACCTGTAAGTTCAGCAAGCACCCCTAGAAAACTGATGCCCCTCATATACGCCCAGCCATGCGCCCTGTATGCTGTAATAACAGCATCCTCTTTGGTTATGGCAGCTTCCATACCTACAGCACAGGCTTCCTACAACACAATAAAAACATGAAGTTCTGTATTAACAAGGTGTAAAAGAAAAACGATGTGATTGGATATTCAAAAGCATCCTTTCCATTGATAACTACGTTAGCTAAAAGCAAGTTGAATAAAGTTTTATCTCGAAAATTTTCTTTGTTTTGTTGAAATCTAGAAAACCCCCATATTCTTTTTCATTGCATAACAATTTCTGTATTTTCAATAATTCACTCTTCCAAGGTAGAATTTTTTTAATTTATCAATTTTTATTTAGGGCTGTTCCATTTAAACATACATCCCACCCATGGATGGCAAAATAATAAACTACTAAGGTGGGAGGATTTTCAAAATGGGTGGCCTGATAAAATGAATTTAAAATATAAAGGGGGAGGGTCTAATTTCAAAGTGCCGTCCATGGGTGGGTTGTATGTTTAAATGGTATAGCCCTTACAGCAACTATCAGACTCTGTTCTTTGCAGCATAATAACTGAATAAACTATTCTACGAAAAAATAGGATTTTTTTCCCAGTTGATATATATGTATTAGCAGAAGACTAGCATGTTTTTATCTTACAGTTTACTCTCTCAAACATCAGAGTTGGTTTGACATCAACTAAATGTACCAGGCTTTTGTTTCACCAAAATATTTAAGTTTATATTTGAAAATATACTTAAAAACTAAATATAAGAAACACATCCAAGTGATCATGATTCTAGACTGGTTCCAATATTACTCTATATGGCTGTAATGCCTTTTATCAAATAAAGAATAACTAACCAGCCAAAATTCAGTTAAATTTTTAAGTATTTAAGAAAAACTTAAGAAAATGTTGGTGAAGCAGAGACCAGAACCATTTTATGGACATGTACATGCTAGCACTAACCTGTCCAGAGTACAAGTGGCAGAAGCCCCTAATGGCTTTTGACTTGTACAAGTTGGCAGCAACTGTTTCCATCCTCCGGATGCTGACCATGTCTGTATAATACTGAAGTCCCTCATCCCTGGTTACAGTCACGGTCGTGCTGGGAGAATCTGACAGTTTGTGTAATTTGTAAGGCTGTAAATAACAATTAATTAGACTGACAACTGTATCTTTATTTGTGGATTTTAGGCCATCATTTCCACCGATAACAAATTACGATCAATTCCTCAAACTGACCAATTTAAAAAAGAGGCAAATCTTCTCATTTTCTTACAAATACATATTAAATATATTGAAAAATATAAATGATGGTGCCTACTTATTTATCATATATCGTGACGTTTAGAGGGATTTTAACAATTTGCCATTAAGTTGTATATCACAAGGGATTTTCCTAGCTAACTGGTCAATAAACCCTGTCCCAAGATCACTACTGAGGTGTAATCATGAGTGCAACTCATCTTAAAACTTTATGTGAGCATATTTGCCAGTTACTTGAGGAAAAACAGTTGTTCTCATTCTCAGGTCTTCCTTCATCAATAGAGACCACAGCAGACAGTGGTCTAGAGGTAGAGTGTTTGCTTAGCATGCCGAAGGTTGTGTGTTCAATCCCTGGTCAGGTCATACCGAAGACCTGACAAATGATACTAAAAGATTCCTCGCTTGGCGCTCAGTATAATCAGTGTTTTTTTTTCGGCCATTTTTATAGCTGTTATTGGGTCATATTCCCAATGGCAAATACTATCTTTTTTTCCCAATTGAATGGTAAAAATTCCCAATTGAAAGCTTCAAAAATGTAAATTGAAACTTGCCATACTTCCTTGACAAAATAAAGAAAGTTTTCCCCAATCTGAATTTAGTATGAAATTGATTATTTAATTAAATGGCCTGATAAGCAAGTGTACACTTTTTATAAATATATAAATATATTTAATGCAAAAAAAAAATCCCAATGTTAATGAAAATGCAGCTAAAATTCCCAATTCCAAGGGTATGAGTCATCTTCCCAAAATGGTGAAAAAAAACACTGATAATGTGACTGGGTGGGGTATAATACCATGTGTCTGTGGCATGATTGATACTTCAGTGTGGCAGTGCTCAGCATGTCTCAAATAGGCACTGTCGCAATATGACTGAAAAATGGTTAAAAGTGAAACACCATACAACATTCACCAATAGAACTGGATAGCTATAAAACTATATATAACATGTAATATTGAAACTTTAATGAAAACATCCCAAAGATGTGTACTTCTGTTGTACTGCCACAGTGCGATATCATCCTGCAAACAGTTTGTCCTGAAACCCATATATGGCCCAAAATGTGCACCGAGAGCTGTGAGGTGTCTAGTGGTAGAGCATCCCCATCACATGCAGAAGAATGGGGTTAAATCCCTGGCCGGGTCATACCAAAGACATAAAAAATGGTACTACATGTACTATTAATATAAATGCTAAAGTAATAATTTATTTCTTACATACCATTGTCTCAAAAGTAGCTGAATTGGCTGTGGCATAGTTGTTAGCCTGTACTAGACCAGGAATGAGCTGAAAAACACATTGGGCATTAATGCAAAACAATGCAAACTTATATTTTGGAACAGAACATCAGAACAGAACAGAACATTCCTTTATTTTGGCTTAAGCATTACAAAAGCTTTTCACCATAAATAACATATATAAATACATAATCAAATACATAAGGCACATGCAAAAATGCATATCAATATTAAATACAAACATTTTAGAAAATATGGTAGTAATAATAATAATTATGGTGGTAATAGTAATTATAGTGAGAGTGAATAACATGGCTGGTTGACTTGTTATTAACATATGACTTATTATAATGTAATCAAAAATATTAGCTAATTAGGTGTTTGCATTAAGCACCTGTTCTCGCATTTTAAATGCGTTGATACAATATGATGCAAGTTTGTTTAAGACAGACTTTTTGTTTGACTGCAGAAGATTAATGAATTTAAACATACTAGGTTTATTGATATAATAGTTTGGAATATATTGCTTTCGCATATCATTATAATGAGGACAGATTAAAATAAAGTGATATTCATCTTCTATATCGTTTTTGTTACAAAGCACACATTTCCTTTCATTTCTAACTATGTTCCTGTGATGTCCGGTTTCTATGTACAAACAATGAGATGACAATCTTATTTTGGCAATAATGTGTCTATGTTTTTTGTTGTTCAGTTTTATCAAGTAGTCTGATATTTGGTAAGTATGTTTGATATTTCTGTACAAAGACAACGAAGTGTGGATTAAAATAGTTTCTTGCCAATGATTTATATGAATATCTCTTAATCTATTCCTTAACAAAGGTATGAACAAGTTTACAATAACTGATTCCGGATACATCCATATTTCTGCAAAACCGCTTTGGCACAATAAATTTCGCACTTTCGAAGACCAGTTTTTTGCATTGTGGTTTGTTTCAATTTCTTGTCTCTGTACATTTTTAATTGTGTTTAAAACACAATTTCGGCTTTTTTCTTTATGTAAATTGAGCCAGTATTTTATTATTCGTATATACCTTTCAATATACAGTGGGAATCTACCCATTTCTGAGTATAAAGATAAACTATTTGTAGACATTTTTACATTTAGTGTCCATTTACAGAATTTTCTATGCACCCTTTCCAGCTGTTCTGATTTATCAAAACCCCATATTTCGCAACCATAATTCAAGACAGATAGAACGTATGAGTCAAATAGGTTAAACATTATATTGATAGGTATTTCATATGTTTTTGTTACGCTAAGCAAGGTACTCATTGCCCGCAAGGCTTTACCAGATAGAGTGCTCGTGTTTTTAATAAATGACCCTCCACTTGACAATACTATACCTAGATAATTGAAACTATTGACTATTTCAATTTCTGACCCGGAATATGTCCATTTATCATTTTTACTTAACATCCCGCCCTTTCGAAATACAACGATCTTAGTTTTTTCTGTATTTACTGTTAAATTCCATTTGTGGCAATATATTTCTAGATTATTAAGTGATGCTTGTAATCCCTTTTTTGTTTCTGAACATAACACTGCATCATCAGCAAACATCAAAAGATAAATAGATAGCTGATCAAGTGTTATTCCTATATCGGTGTTACCCTGAAGAGACAGTTCAATGTCATTTAAAAATAACGAGAAAAATATTGACGAGGTTATCTCCCCTTGCAATAGCCCTACTTCGCAATCAAAAAAGTCTGACAAATTATTCAAATGTTTAACACATAATTTGATGTCATTATACATAGACCTGAGTAGATTTAACAATTTACCATCTATACCAAGTTTGATTAATTTAAACCAAAGCCCGTTTCGGTACACCGAGTCAAAGGCTTTTTTAAAATCTACGAAGCAACAATACAATTTTTTCTTTGAATTGTTATTCTTTTCGATAAAAGAGTTAAGTATAAAAATTGCATCTATTGTACTATAATTTGCTTTAAATCCAAACTGCACATCTGTTAAAATGTCGTTCTGTGTTGCCCATTTTTTAAGCCGTTCATTGATTATAACGGTAAACAGTTTGGCTAAACAGCTTATCAAAGTGATCCCACGGTAATTATTCGGATCGCTCATGCTCCCTTTTTTATGCAATGGGATAATGATTCCTTTTGACCAATTTTTTGGAAATTTATTTGTATTTAAAATATAATTAAATAAAATCTCCAGCGACTTCGCTGTTAGGTCGATTGTCTCTTTAAAGTACTCATAGAGCATATTATCCAGTGAGCTTGATTTATTCGTGCCAAGTCTCTTAGCCGCAGAAATTATTTCTTCACGATTAATGGGGTTGTCTAATTCAGAAAAAGTACTTGGATTTATAAAGCCATCGAAGTTATCTAAGAAATTCTCGCATTCGTTATCAGGATTTATAGTGACATCCGATGATAAGTTTTTAAAGTGGTCATAGAATTTACCCAATGGTATATCACTGATACTCTGTTTTTTACGTGTTTTAAACATGTTCCAGAATTCTTTTGACCGCTTACGTCTCATTTCGTTCATCTTATATCCTAAGTTCCGATTGTACGCATATTTACATTTTCTGCAATAATATTTATAATTCTTTTTCGATTGTAGCATCAATTGCCTGTTCGCATCCGATTTATTTATATTATACAATAAAATATATTCCTTGTATAGTGATTGGCGAGTTTTACATTCATCATTAAACCACTTATTTTTGTTTTGATTTGACAAAAAATAATTACCCGAAGGTTTAACAGTATGCCTGAAATATTTATTTGCATTTTTGTCCATGAAGTCAGTGAGACTCGATACTAGTTCATCAGTACTACAGTTCTTATCTATTCCATCTAATAGCGATTGTTCTAAATCATTTATACCTTGAGAAATGCCATTAATAAAATCGTTTTTAAATTCGGGTTTCCACTTGTAATAAATGTATTCTCTTGTATCACGTGATTCATATTGAGGCGTTATATCGAATGAAAATGTGATTGGGGCATGATTGGAGAATTCGTTAAAATTGTGAACACAAAAATCTGAAAGTGTGTCAAAGTTATTGTGGGCCGTTAACAGGTAGTCAACTAGGCTCTGTCCATTATGTGTTACGCAAGAAATTTTACCTAAACCTTTATCCCGATGTAACCTGCCATTAACAATACGTAAATTCGTTGATTTGCATAGATCAATTAAATATTCACCGTAACGGTTTGATACCAAGTCTGAGGTCGCACGAGGTATTGGATTGTCTACCTCGAGAAAATCAAATTGCTCAATGTTTCTGTCATTATCTATGTAGTCGGTTTTTAAAGCTACTCTACTATTCATATCTCCTACAATAAATATTTTCCCCTTATCTTGGAAATAATTTACATCTTGTTCAATTGTTCTAAAAATATCTATATCATACATGTTATGAGCAGGAGAATTTTCTGGCGCTATATATGTTACTGCCAAATAAATATCTTCATCAATATTAAAAAATAATCTATCAAAGTGCAACCAAACTAAACAATCATAATCATTCTTTATAAGGCTAATACCTTTTCTCATCGAGTCCTTTATATAAATAATGATACCACCGCTAGAGCGTTTTGCCCTCCGGTGCTGAAATCGTCTAAACGAATGAATAGGATTACTATACCCTTTGAAGTCGATATCTGAAGTTTTGGAGGTCATAAAGCCAGTGAAAATCATGGCATCAGTTTGTGGACCATTCTGGATTTATTAATATCGTGAAAAACAAAAGCAACTATCAACCATAATGTTGTTATATGTCACAGACTGAAATTGGTACATGTATGAAATACAATGGTTAGATTCATTAATGGTATGGGACATAGAGAAACTGTCAACAATGTAAGTTTTGTTGATATGTCTTTGTTGAATGCAGAAAAAAGAAATAAGCAATTACGTCTTAACCATGTTTTCAAAATTGTAAATGACAAACTTGTGTCCTTTATGTATGAAAGAAAACTTTTTTTCAACTAACTTATTCCAGTTTTAAGTTTCTTTAAGAAAAACAATACTCTCAAAGGTGAGGATGTAGTTATACCAATTAGAAATAGTGTTATCAATTATAAATAGCGTTACTGACGCCAAGTCGCAAAAAAACAAACAAAGACAGAACACTTAAGAAATGTAAGTGCAGTTGACTGTACTGTAAATCTGTTTCTCGCTACAATGAATTCAGTTCAATTAAAGTTTAATGATTAAATCAGGTCAATTTTAATTTTGTTCCAAAAACTGTTACAAGTTACAATGTTCTGAGCAGGCTTCAACAGGCCACTCGTCTGCTCACCATGCTAGTAAGATTTAAGACACTAACCTTAAGAGTGAGCTAATGTGCAGCAAAGCCATGCATTTACGAGTATGCGAGCTCATATGGTAACATGTAGGATAACAGAACAAAATTAAACAATATACAGATATATACTAATGTTGAAAAGCGGAAATGACAACTCTCTGTTTTCATGGGTGATTTGGATCACTCGGATATATAGGCTGCTATTAGTTTGATTACATAAATATAAGAATTGATATGAAATCTTGTATTACAAATTCACTTCTTTATTTTGAATCAAAAATAGTTATTTTGAAAGTTTTGCTGATATTCATGTATAAAATATAATAAACATTAAAACATAAAATACTACTTTAAATGTAAACAAATTGTACACAAAAATAAATGTTTTCGTGCTGCAGATAAATAAGAAGAATAATTAGAAAGAATCGCAGCGTATCAGAAATGTCTTCGTTTCAGTATCTAAAACCTGGCAGTTTTATTTTTTAAAACCCAGCTGCTAAAACCCGGCAAGTTCCAACAGTCATGGCCACTTTGCAGCTGCAAGGAAAATACGAAAGTGTCATGTGTAATATTGATTATGGTGTTTTATTGCACTAATTTCAATAATATTGCATTGTCCTTTGCATATTAAATAAAAAAAAATATCGAAAGATTTATATAAAAATGCCTATTAAGGTATAGGGAGATTTTTCGCCCTTTTATTTAATAACTTGATAGGCAATTTAAAGTATGCAATTTTCAAATGACCATGGTTTTAATCATTTGTCACAAAGAGTATGATATACTGAACCCATATCATTGGAAATAATAACAAACTAGACCTATCACTGAAGGTGATGAATACCCCCGAATGCCGCCATGACAGAAAATGGTTAACCATTGTATGAAGTTTTATTAAATTATATCCAATAGTTTTAAAGTTATGCTCCAGATAAAAAAAAATCTTAATAAAAGAGAATGTTATGGATTGAGTTTTTTGTATTGTTAATTTTTTTATGGTTTTGTTAAAATTAAAAACGGTCTTTTTAATTATTGTGCAGTGTACAAGCTTTCATGGCAATCAATAAATGTTACACTTTTTCGAGTTATGTTGAGGGACAACAATTTTATGGATAAGAAACAAACAAGAGCACTAGGAATACAATATCGAACCTGCTTTGCTCGAACTCCATGTATTCATTAACTTGGTTCTTCATGAACTTTATTAAACTGTTATCACTGATAGCTTTAAAAGTACTTTAAAAGTACTGCACCAGACAAGGGAAATATATCAAAGGGCAATAACTCTGTAATTAGCAAGAATAGAGTTATGTTTCTTGTACACTGCACTTCCTGTCATTATATTCTACCATTGTATGAAGTTTGATGAAATTCCATCCAGTACTTTAAAAGTAATGCTCCGGACAAGGGAAATATATCAAAGGGCAATAACTCTGTAATTAGCAAGAATAGAGTTATGTTTCTTGTACACTGCACTTCCTGTAATTATATTCTACCATTGTATAAAGTTTGATGAAATTCCATCCAGTACTTTAAAAGTAATGCTCCGGACAAGGGAAATATATCAAAGGGCAATAACTCTGTAATTAGCAAGAATAGAGTTATGTTTCTTGTACACTGCACTTCCTGTAATTATATTCTACCATTGTATAAAGTTTGATGAAATTCCATCCAGTACTTTAAAAGTAATGCTCCGGACAAGGGAAATATATCAAAGGGCAATAACTCTGTAATTAGTAAGAATAGAGTTATGTTTCTTGTACACTGCACCTCCTCTCATTATATTCTACCATTGTATGAAGCTTGATGAAATTCCATCAGGTACTTTTCAAGTTATGCTCCGGACAAGAAAAAATATCAAAGGGCAATAACTCTGTAATTAGCAAGAATAGAGTTATGTTTCTTGTACACTGCACTTCCTCTCATTATATTCTTCCATTGTATGAAGTTTGATAAAATTCCATCCGGTTCTTTAAAAGTAATGCTCCAGACAAGGGAAATATATCAAAGGGCAATAACTCTGTAATTAGCAAGAATAGAGTTATGTTTCTTGTACACTGCACTTCCTGTCATTATATTCTACCACTGTATGAAGTTTGATGAAATTCCATCCAGTACTTTAAAAGTAATGCTCCGGACAAGGGAAATATATCAAAGGGCAATAACTCTGTAATTAGCAAGAATAGAGTTATGTTTCCTATACACTGCACTTCCTCTCATTATATTCTACCATTGTATGAAGCTTGATGAAATTCCATCCGGTACTTTTCAAGTTATGCTCCGGACAAGAAAAAATATCAAAGGGAAATATATCAAAGGACAATAACTCTGTAATTAGCAAGAATAGAGTTATGTTTCCTGTACACTGCACTTCCTCTCATTATATTCTACCATTGTATGAAGCTTGATGAAATTCCATCCGGTACTTTTCAAGTTATGCTCCAGACAAGAAAAAATATCAAAGGGCAATAACTCTGTAATTAGCAAGAATAGAGTAATGTTTCTTGTACACTGCACTTCCTCTCATTATATTCTACCATTGTATGAAGCTTGATGAAATTCCATCAGGTACTTTTCAAGTTATGCTCCGGACAAGAAAAAATATCAAAGGGCAATAACTCTGTAATTAGCAATAATAGAGTTATGTTTCTTGTACACTGCACTTCCTCTCATTATATTCTTCCATTGTATGAAGTTTGATAAAATTCCATCCAGTACTTTAAAAGTAATGCTCCAGACAAGGGAAATATATCAAAGGGCAATAACTCTGTAATTAGCAAGAATAGAGTTATGTTTCTTGTACACTGCACTTCCTGTCATTATATTCTACCATTGTATGAAGTTTGATGAAATTCCATCCAGTACTTTAAAAGTAATGCTCCGGACAAGGGAAATATATCAAAGGGCAATAACTCTGTAATTAGCAAGAATAGAGTTATGTTTCCTATACACTGCACGTCCTCTCATTATATTCTACCATTGTATGAAGCTTGATGAAATTCCATCCGGTACTTTTCAAGTTATGCTCTGGACAAGAAAAAATATCAAAGGGAAATATATCAAAGGACAATAACTCTGTAATTAGCAAGAATAGAGTTATGTTTCCTGTACACTGCACTTCCTCTCATTATATTCTACCATTGTATGATGTTTGATGAAATTCCATCCAGTACTTTTCAAGTGATGCTCCGGACAAGAAAAATTGCAACGGACAGACCGACCGACAGACCGACCGACCGACAGACCAACCTCAGGGTGACTCCAATATACCCCCTCAAAACTTCGTTTGTCGGGGGTATAAAAACAAGAAGATATAATTTTTTTATTGTAATTGTACTTGAAACCAACGATATTGTCAGTGTGGTGTATTTTTAGCACATAGTAAGAATTTGTTGACAATTATCTCTTATTATGTATTGTATTTGTATAAAGTGAATAGCTACCTATTTGCTCACAATTTAGGTTTTACCTAATTCATATTACTCAGGGCTCAAACTAGAGGGCGACGTGGGCGACAAAGTCACTTTTTTCTCCGTCACTTCGCTTTTGTTTTTGGTCACGGCGAAGTTTTAAGTCACCTTAAAATTACCAACATCGCTTTTTTTCTGGATGCTAGCGAAGTGCAAATTACAACTATAACCAATATTTGGTATATTCTCTTATCCGTGGATAAGTGTCGCCACACATGTGGGATTGCAAATTGCAATAATCGGTTACTTCTAATCCAAATATCCTCAGGCAATTTTCGGCATATATGTTTACACCCCGTGCACACATCGTATAGGTTGCTAGGCAACGCAATCGGCTGACCAAGATCAAGGTTTCCCTTGCATACATAGAGTTAAAACATCCAGCGTCTAATTGAAACCAATCTTTTTTTTTCAACTGTCAATCAAAGTTTTCCATGAACAAAGTAACTTTCCACGTATGACGTAATTATCCTTTGTGTTTGCGAAATGCATAGTTGATTTCTGAATTATACGTTTAAAATGAATAATTAGTGCGTTTGATTTTTAGAAATAACCAATGATTAAAGAGGTATTGATAATTATGTTGCCGCTAACTGTTGTCTATAAATATGTTCGAGTCGAAATAAACAAATTGAACTGAATCGATTATAACAACTGTTAATTCGGTGTCCGTGAGTGATGTATAGAATTTACATAAAAAAATGTTTTGTTACTCAATTTGTTTGTTTAAATCAGCTGGTTTAATTACTCTAAATATTTGTGATCCGACCTATAACTACAATTTTGACTTCCAAAAAGCCTTGAAATACTGGAAAAAACAGAAATTACGAAATATTTATAAATGAGAATTAAGAAACAGTTAGTTTAAGCAGTGTTTAGACTGCAGTGGGGATAGCATGTAACACAGCATCTGAAATTTAAAAAAATGTGTGTTTAATGTTTGTTTCATAACTTATGATTATGTTTTGCATTTTAATAAAAAAGTGTTTATTTGGTAAAAATAAAAATGATATGTGAACAGAGAAATATCTTTTTGATTACTCTTTCGGAGATAAAGTTATAGATAAATTAATAGCATTTATCTTCTGCTTTTACCAGGAACTAGTGTTCCATGTTCTTTGCAAAAAAAAACAACAAAAAACAATAATGAGTGGCATGAAGAATACTCCTACCATGAAAAAGTAGATTGTAAGTTCATTTAGCTGTATCTTTATTCAGAAAGTTAAACTCCCTGTTCTTTAAGAATATATCACACAAAAACTAGTTCCTTAATTACAACATCAGATAAAAGACAAGAAGGCAGTCAACCAACACATTTGATATAAATCAAAAACAATATAAAACATTATAAAAACAATATAAAACAAAAAGACACACATAATGACATACCGGTAGCATTAATTTTAATAAAACTAAGTTTTCGTGTAACCGCATGATGAAATTTACCAATTCTACCTATTTTTTCTCCACTTCTCCCTAAAATTCAGACCCAGTTTGAGCCCTGATTACTTCTTTGATTTTAAGCATTCAATTAAAAATGTTGGAAAGGGAGGACGAGTAGCTTTTAGTTATATCAGAAATTTCAAGCCCTGTTCAAGCATTATGACAGTCTACTTGAAAAAAAGAAGTAAATTTTGAAAACTTCCATTTCCATTTTAAGCATTGCATTTTAATCAAGGGTGTAAAATAATAAAACCAAAAACTGTTTCAATTTCCATTTTAACCCTCTACTTCATATACACCTTTGGATACCTCTAATATAGAAGCCTTTGGACACCTCTAATATAGACGGCTTTTGAATTATCGGGTGAATTATGTTTATATTAACTGACAGAGTGGAAACAGTACAGGAAGTGTTTAGATTGCTTGTTACAAGCAATCTGAACTCTTCTAGTCCGAGCCTTCTCTGACCCTTACACAGCCTTTTTTTACGATTTTTGACATTTCAGAAACCGCAACAAAAAAAAAAAGAAAAAAAAAGGCTATTAGGGTCAGAGAAGTCTCGGATTAGAACTCTTCCTGCACTGTTTCAAAGGCCTTCAGTGATTGGTGGGGGAAAACGCGTATCTATTGAGTAAACAGGTCAGGGAGATGGCCTAAATACACCATCATCGTGCAAAAGCACCATATGGCGCATATGAACCATATTTTGATAGCATTTTACATGTAAATATGGTACATTTGCACCATATAAACTATCACATAAATGTTTACAAGCATTTCATGAATATTAAGTTTTACAAAATCTGTTGCAATTAGCAACGTGTAAAGCAGTATGCCCCATTAATTTATATTTCCAATTTTATAAGGTTTTAAAGTGATCTTCACCTAATAAAATGCGGAATTAAAAAAAGGAATGTCTGTGACAGACTGAAAATTGCCAATAAAAATATTTCCAATTTTGAGCTTTCTGGAATAACTAACATTTTACCAAAATACAAGACATTGGTATTACTTACTAAATGTATTTTGTTTGTCAAAACCATTCAATTATTTCATTTTTAATCAATTTGTAACACCTTTCAAATGTACAAATTCAAAGGGAGATAATTGCTGTCATTATTATAAGAGTGATCTCCCTTTGTTTTTGTATGTTAACAGCTTGTCAAAATTAGATTTTTTAATGAATAATTATGTGTTAAAATGTGCATCTTATTAGATGAAGATCACTTTAAAACCTTATAATATTGTGAATATAAATTAATGAGGCATATTACTTTACTTTTTGTAAATTGCGACAATGTTTATAGTGAGCGAATACGCAGCAAAGCCGTGCATACTCAAGTATGCGAGCTCTTATGGTATCACGTAAGATTAAAGAAAAAAGATATATTTACAAACATATACTAACGTTAAAAAACGGAAATGACCCTCTACTGTTTTCATGTGTAATTTGGAACACTCGGCTATGTACGTTGTTTTTAATTTGATTACATAAAATATAGGAATTCTATACGAAAATCCGGGTTTACAAAATCACTTTTTTATCTTGAATCATGAATAGTTATTTCAAATCTCTCCTTATAATTACGTACAAAATATAATATATTCAAAAACACTAAAATATACAACACAAAACGTACATTATAATAATTTATTTATTTCACAAATAAATTTCTCTTATAGGGAAAATTACCAGACGACTTCGTAAAATAGAACGTTCGTCTGGTTCCCTGACCTACAAAACAAATAGTCAATTTATCGAGTAGGTCCAAAAACCAGGCAAAATAGAACGTATGCAAATGAGTATGACCAGAAGTGAGCCAATCGAAACGAAGCTAATTTGACAATGCATAATAAGTAAACAAACGCTGTCTGCTCTGTTTGTTAACAGTAAAAGAACAACACAACTGTTAAGAGGGTATTTTTCACTCCATATTCTGCAGGTTATTAATTCTTTAGTCACCACCATTTTCCATAAAATTGAACATTATGTAGACAATAAATTTAAGTAAAACTACAAGTTGCAAAACGATTCTTCTTCTTTCTTTTTTTTTTCTTTCTTTTAGCTTTCAAAACAAAAATTATAAGATATCTATTTATGAAGATGTATATGTTAAATCAAATTAAGTAAAAAAATTAATAATAATTTGAGTCTCGTTCAATGCATGAATATTTGCAACAACAGATTCGTTGTAAAAAATGTACCTGGTGATGGAAATTGTTTTTTTCACTGTCTCGTTTACATATAGAGTACAGTGGGGATTTTTCCATCTGAGTCGCAAGGCAGCACAGACATGCAATCTGCAGCAATATATACCTTAACTGGAACAGTGGGAGGAAGAAGCAAGACTTTTTAATAGTCTGTTAATAACCAAAAGATCATACTGGACCTCAATGTTGAAACTGAATGCATGGGCCACAGCTTGTGAAAATGAGGTGGCACCACTTCTGTACAACTGCAAAATTAAAGTTTGGCTGAAAGGTACAAGAGAAACTTTTACACTTTGTACATATGAACCACCACAAATTGAAAATGAAGAAATATTGCCAATTAATCTGTTGCTTGACAATGGTCATTTTCAAATTTTGTTACCAATGCCCATAGCAAACGAGGTAAACCAATCAACCAAAAGCTTAACTGAACAAGAAAAATCGGCCTCAAGTGCTGATCAAAACTTTAATGTATCTAACATTCACTTGGAATCAATAAACACACACAAATATTTTTATTACTAGGTACCATGTAAGTTGTATCAAAAGCACATTCGTAATTTCTTTTCTTTTTTTATTCATTTACAGCATGAATCACCATATGATTATTGGAACAGATTCGAGAGGGAGGTATCTACATCAACACATAAACAAATTTCATCCATTTCCTGATCACTGTCATATATCTTTGATTGTCATTCCTGGTGGTAAAATATCACAGGTCTATCATACTGTTCAAAATAAAATGGCTTCTTATCCTGCTGAGCAAACAGTCATTTTGATAGCAGCTAGCCTTTGTAATTTGACAGAAAAAGTGACCTGCAGAAATGGAACATACATTACATATAATTCAACAAATAAAGTCCAATATGTTTTAAACTATCTCTTTTGACTAAATTCACTATTTATTCAAGATGTATGAGACAAGTAATACTCTTCAAAACTACAGCTCTACTGTCTTTAAACCTACGTAGTTCCGGGTAGGAATAGAATCACTGTCAATCTCTGCAGAGGGGTAGGAATCCTCCGAATGAGTGTTCTGTTCATCTTATTTTTTTTTGTCATGTTCATTATTGTGGTTAAATTACTTACACCTGTGTGGTTCCATAAACATCAACTAATTTTTTAATATCTGTATTTGTCATGGTGTGTGCCACGAATGTAGCTAACCTAACATTAACTGACATAAACATCAACCAGTTTTAAAGTGGCTGTATATGTCATGGTGTGTGGTGTGAAAGTTGCTTACCTAACATTTACAGACATAAACAACTATTTTTTTAGTATCTGTATTTATCATGGTGTGTGGCGCGAAAGTCGCTAACCTTACATTTACTGACATAAACAACCAATTTTTTAATATCTGTATTTGTCATGGTGTGTGGCGCAGAAGTCACTAACCTAACATTTACGGACATAAACAACCAATTTTTTTAATATCTGTATTTGTCATGGCGTGTGGCGTGAATATTGCTAACCTAGCATTTACGGACATAAACATCAACCATTTTTTTAGTGGCTGTATTTGTCATGGCGTGTGGCATGAAAGTCGCTAACCTAACATTTAAGGACATAAACATCAACCATTTTTTTAATATCTGTATTTGTCATGGTGTGTGGCGCAAAAGTCGCTAACCCAACATTTATGGACATAAACAACCAATTTTTTAATATCTGTATTTGTCATGGTGTGTGGCGTGAATATTGCTAACCTAGCATTTACGGACATAAACATCAACCATTTTTTTAGTGGCTGTATTTGTCATGGCGTGTGGCAGGAAAGTCGCTAACCTAACATTTAAGGACATAAACATCAACCATTTTTTTAATATCTGTATTTGTCATGGTGTGTGGCGTAAAAGTCGCTAACCTAACATTTATGGACATAAACAACCAATTTTTTAATATCTGTATTTGTCATGGTGTGTGGCGCAAAAGTCTGTATTTGTCATGGTGTGTGGCGCGACAGTCGCTAGCCTAACATTTACGAACATAATCACCAACCGTTCTTTTAATATCTGTATTTGTCATGGTGTGTGGCGTGAAAGTCACTAACCTAACATTTATGGACATAAACAACTAAATACTGTTCTTTAAGAAGATATTTAACTGTATTGTTTTGTTACTGTTTTGTTTTAACCCTTTACTCCATAAAGACACCTTTGGACACCTCTAATATTGAAAGCATTAATTAACCACATATCAGCAATGGGTGAATTATGTTTATATTAACTGACAGAGTGGAAAACAGTGCAGGAAGTGTTCAGATTGCTCAGGCCTTCTGTGATTGGTGAGGTATAACGCGTATCTATGGAGTAAAGGGTTAAAGGGAAAATATTGGTATTAAACCCTCAATAAGGTGTAGTAAATAAACATTAATATGCCTAAAACTTAAATATTTATGAATGCAAGGTATATACTTGTATCTTGCTGATCCATTATAAATATGCCTTGGATTTTAGAACCTTCATCATTTCATTTTGATTTGTTAACCTTTCTGTTCTCAATAAATTGCCTTATTAGTGTACATATGCACAGTTTATCAGAAATGAGAAGCTATGTTCGGAATGTTAACGGAGATAAATTTAGAAATTGCCAGTATTGTTGATATTTTCTCTACTGTTAATTAAATAATATTTAGGGTAAATATTGCATTGAATCAGTATACACACACTATTTTATGTGCATAACAAATAGGGAATATCTCCATTTGCAGCTTTAATGTATAGTTTGCCAATATAATCCCTTTAATGTTAGCGATAATTGTTTGTTGACTCAAGTACATAGTGTTCTCCTAACTGTTGAGTCCTAGGAACACTGTATGTTTTTTTTTTAAATAGGACGAAACACACTTAACAACATATTTAAATTATCTCAATATCATTTTACTGAAGTTTAACATTAAAAGTAAATAATCAAAGTATTATGTGGTGCCTTCCTTTGAATTACAAAATTTACAGTATGCTTCTGGTTTTAATTATACCCTATATTGAGGCTACACATTGTTAACCATTTTTGTTTTAAATTGAAATTATTAAAACTTAATTAAGAGTTTAGATTATTATAAATTGGCTCCATAGTGGACTGTGGAAGCTGTCTGATTGTTAGGTGGGTCTTAGGGAGTTTTATGGTATGGGGGAAACTATCAAGGGTTACAGAATGGTACCATAATATTATACTGGCATGCTGTAAAAAACATAATAGAAACATCAAGCATATGGATTTTCCAACAGGTGTGAAGTTTTTTTAAGGTCTAGTCTTTTTAATTTTAAATAAACCTTGAAATAAAATCTTCAGTTATTTCAGTCCATAAAGACCTTAAAAGTGACTATAAAACCTATTCATTCCCATTCAATGACATTGATTAGTTTATTAGAAGGTAAGAACTTGTTTGTGTGATTGTTTATTAAATGTTCAGGAAAATGTTGCCAGCAGTTGAGTCGATTATGCTAGAAGCAATGGTGGTTTAAAAAGTATTTGTATAATAAAGTAACCATTTGATAAGTGATATATATATATATATATATATATATATATTACAAACAGCATACATATTAAATATAACAACTGCAACATTATCCTAAACATTTAATACTATAAAGTTTATTTAGTATTTGTTTGTTTACTATACTTATGCTATTGAAGTTTGAACCCAAGAGAGGCAATGCCTTAGTTCATATTATTAATAAGGCTAATATTTATATAAACATAAACTTTAATAACTATGCATTATCTGAATGTTTTAATTACATACAATATTCATGATGCTTGTTAACATTTATGTGATGCAGTTTATATGGTGCAAATGCACCATATTTACATGTCAAATGCTATCGAAATATGGTTCATATTTGGTCCATCTCCCTGACCTGGTAAAGGGTGAAGCAGTGAATTTTAGTTTAGGGAGTAAACTAAGCATTTACCCAAAGGTTTATCTGAATCACTGGCCGGTGTAGTATGATTTCTGTTTACTTTTCGTTTGTTTGGTCAACGTTTGCGTTTATAAACTGAGTAAGCATGTTTAACCTTATTGAACGCAGCCCAGGTATATCAAGTGTTAAGGTGATGTCATTGGTTTTCGCGTATTATAACATTTGGCAGTACTTTCTTTAAATTGCAGTATTTTTAAACTCCTGAAGCTGTCGTGTATTAGATCAACTTACCTGTTTCTTCAGTAAATTATTGTGAATAATTCTAAACGTCGACAACATATTGGCAGGTTTGTTGTATCCAAGGTCGTGAAAAAAATCCAGAAATAAACCGTCGCTTAGGTCAAGGAAAAAACGGTGCGAAGTCGTTCTCAATTAGGCGCTCAAAAATTTTCTTCGAAATCCATGAGCGTTTGAATCACAAGATTAGCGTCACTAGGGTAAACAAAAATGGCTGCCTCTCATAAGCAGAAAATTAAATTAGAAATTTACGGTTTAGTAAATGATATCAACTTTCAAAGGGCTCGATTTTGTGCTGAGGTAAATGCTATTCTTTCTAAACAAACGTATATGATGAGCTGTTTAGTTTCTATAAGTGCATAAATCACAATATTTTTGGGAACGAGCACCTGCATTGAACTTTTTTTTCGTTGGAGTTACTCTTTGAGGGGATGTTACAAAAATATGATTGCAAAATATATTTACCTTATGAAATTTTGTCAAAAAGATTTTGTATCAAAGGACTGCTTGGGAATTGACTTGTAACCATCCAAACATGTGAATTTCATGGCGAGTTGGGTGTTGGATGAGTAGGGTGGAGGTGGTTAAATCAGCATTAGTGATACAAGTTTAGATTTATTCGGTGATCTAGTAAACTCAGTGGATAGAGCACCTTGAATGGGCATTTTAGTTTTGAATCCTATTTGTTTTTTTTATTTTAATTCCTACATTGGAGTAGTCTCATTTAATCGCCGTAATAGGGGTGAGACCCCTTTAGCGAACGATCAAATAAAAAAATATTAAATCATTCGACAATGTGCTTTGATATGCACTAGCATAGGAGATGCTATATATAATGTACCGAATGTGTGTTAGTTACATCTGTAGAAGCAGTAGTGCTGACCAAATGAAGAACAAGAAGTGTGTATAGTGATTCCCATACATTTTTTTTTAGAAAACCATCTTCTGACTCATTTCCTATAAATAATAAATCAATAACCTTGTAATAGATTTTCGAATATTTGGGCATTTTTATCAGTCATAATGTGATATAACATAACAATATATGATTAAGCTATCTCCAATCTCTAGTCATTGAAATATTTGAAAGAGTTTTCTAGTGTTCAATTCTCTTCTTTTTCTGAAAGACCTGCTTTTTGTTTTGGTAAATTTATTATATATTTAATTCGAATTAAATTTCACATTTGGACAAACTCATCTTGAATCAAGTATCAATTTTTGGATTATATGACAGTTTCAACAGGTCATACATTGATTTCAATACAGATATTTTAGAGGGTGCAGGCCAGGCCAACTCTGACACTGGAATTTTAGTTAATTTACTTATTGTTTACCAACTTGTAGAAGATGGAATGCAAGCCAAGACTGAATTTAAGTTCCCCCGGAATCGCTTACTATGTGCTACTGTAGACATTTTAAAATTTAAAGATCAGAAAACAAATTAGTTTAAAATAGTTATATACAGTTTTATACTAGTCTATGTCTCATTATATTTAAAAGCCAATGGCATCTAAACTGTGAAATTATTTTAAAATATTTTTAAAAATTTCATTTACCAATATATATGTTAATTAAATGTTTGTACACAAGTTGATACTACTTACAGTGCCTTAATTAAAATGAGTGTTGTAGTTTATACAACTTGATTGGAAGGTAAGCTCAAAACTTATATAAATTACTCTCAAGTCAGTCTGTGTAGAACCAGAGTACTGATTGCTGTTATCGAACCTGCAACCTTTTGCAAGTGTACCCAACACAGTATCCACTGCATTACCACACTGCTTAATAATTGCTGATTGTTTTCATTTCAGGATTTAAAGAACAGCTTACCAGATGCCTTTGTTTCACCTATCATTGAAGGAATGGTTGAGTTTGAATGGGATCTGTACATAGAAGCAAAGAGAAAGGTAGTATGCTATAATACAAGTAATTTTCCAGTCCTTCTCAATCAGCATCTCTTTTTCTTAAAATAATGTGTATTTTCTTGATGTAAATTGATATGAAATCAAAATATCCAAGCACACAGACTCTGATAGTGTAATGTGACATATTGCACATCTCTCTGGAGTCATTTAAAGATTTTTATTTTGCGTCTCTCGAGTCGACAGCAGATCGGATATCAGAATAATAAAAAAAAGCTGTCCATTCACGCCCTATTTAATCAGGCTTATAATAGTGTTGCTTTTGCATAACCTGGTAATTGTTTTAAGTATTTGTATTCCAAGATGACAAAAAAAATGCTATGATATATTTCTCTCTATATATGATATAATACATAAAAGAAAATAAAGGAAATATCAATATTTGTCCATTTCTTCTTGAGGTCAAAAGGCACAATTGTTTTACTTCAGTTTTTAACAGGTGCTCTGGTCATATTGTGTGTAAAATGAAAACATTATAACAACTGATGACTTGAAATCTAAGACATACTATATTTCAAGGCGTTTGTTGTTGGTGTCAAATAAAAATAACAAAGTAGGCAAGACTAAAATTTGGCTAAAAATATGAACAACATAAAAATAAATATTGTTGTTGACATTCTACTATTGTTCTTGATATGGGCTTTTAGGACATATACTACCATGGAAAAAGAGTATCATTCTTTGTTCATCCACATTTCATCTTTAATAGTTTGGCCTAAAGTCTGTTATATCCATGGATAATCATTAATAAATAAATAAATTAATTAATTGATGATGCTAGATCTCAATAATGGTGCTCACAAACCTTTTGAACACGTCTCGCTCTTCTACTTATCTACCACAGGTTAAAGTTTCTGCCAGCAAGTAGTGAACAGACAATTTAATTTGTTTTATAAACACTGTTGATCTTTTTTTCTACAGGAGCTGAGAGGAGAGACCTGGACATTTTGTGCCAAATCCATCGCTTTTCAGAATGGTTGCCTGATAGGTGGACCTGAAGAATTTTTAGTCTGGGCGATAGATAATCACAACTATGAGGAATTCAGACCCATGGCATTACTACAGACGTTGACAGAGGAGGCATACAAAACACATCTCAATGACAAAAATGTAAGAACTTAACATTAGCATCAGCGGCGGCAAAATCTGTCAAAACCTTACTTGTCCTTCAGCATGTGAATTTTAGTTTTTACTTGTCCGTATAAGTCAGTTACACTTAAAACAAAGCAAATGTCTAAGAAACGTTTGCTCAGTTAGCTTACAGATTAGTCATTCTGTTAAAATGTGTGTTTCAATACCTTGCTGAATGAAATGATTTAAAATAATTGTACCAGTAACTTGATTTGAAACAAATGAACATTTTGTTTATAAAATGAAACCATTATCTCTTGACTTTTAACTTTCATATTTCTTTATTAATTTAGAACTAGAAAGTTAACTCATCCACAAACAAATTAAATTTAAAATTTCACTTGTCCGTATTTTTAAATGCAAGGCACGGACAATAGATTTCACCACCCCTGAGCATATAAATGTATACCAGCTTCTGATTCTTTCCAGTTGACTGAAACAGTGTGTATTCTTGATCAACAGAATAAACATTTATTAGCATTAAAGATATATGAATTACCTGAATCAGTTAATGTTATAATGTATTACTGTTACACATGTTAAAATGTGTACATTTCTTTACTTTATATGTGTCAAGGTTGTTTTTTTATTCAGATTATTGTTTAACTTACCTTTACTGAATAATTTTAAATACTTAATTTCTAATTCCAAATTCATGTTTAACTTATTAACTTTATATTGTTTCACATCAATATAATTAACTGACTCTTGAACTAGTTGAGAAAAGAAGTTCATTCTGAGTATAATATTATTATGTATACGATATTATAATTCCATTAATACAAGTTGAGCTTAAGCGTAGGTAAAGAGTCACATCAGACAAGCCTTTCATCACTCTTTTTTTGAAAAGAAGAACAGTTTTAATGTTAAGTGAGAAGTGCACAGAAATGCTGAGATTGACTATACCTGAGATAATAATTGGAACAGACATGTCTGCTTGAAATGCATTTAGAAGTTCACTAATTGTATCGATTTGTTTAGTTTGCAATTATGATGATTATTTCAGAAAAAATTGGAAAGAGATGTAAGTTTTTGATAAGCACATGATATTTAACAGTACTTGATGAGTTTATAATGAACTAATTCTAAGCCCTGACCATGCATGGACTGAGCAGTTGAAACTTTTTAAAAACAGTCATGTATAATATCCTGCTTGCTTACATAATTTTTAATTGACCTTCTTATAACTGTTGAACTTGACTGAAAAGGATTATGCTTTTTTTTTTAACTTTTTTTATTTCGATTGTGTTATGACATCTTAGATAAATCAAAGCCTTCATGGGTTTGAATTGAATATTGATTGAATATTTAGCGTCATTTTTTATGCCATCGAGGGCTAACAGACAATCAGTTAACCTAACCACTGTTTCGTGGGAACCTGGAAGATTAACCAGTACTTGAGCACACTGCCACAAGTAACTGATAACTTTCCCACTTGAATCAGAGGTGAGAGACAAATGATAATGAGATGCACTATCATATATCAACCGTCACGGAGATTGTGGCCGGGCGGGATTTGAACTCATGACCCCTGGATTGATGGTCAGATGCACTAACGACTGAGCTAATCCGGCTTCAATGGGTAGAATTAGTATTAAGCATATGTGGATAAAGTGTCTTGCTCAAGGATACCGCACATGATCGTGGCAAAGGATCGAACCCACAACCCTCCGAGGATGCTATACGACGCAGTCCACTTAAATACTTGATTACATAATGTTTGAGTGTGATCAGTTTGATATAGGATATATATATATATATATCAGTGCTGGGTCATTCAGATATAATTTGTCCATGGAATGAGGGATGTGCATCTAGAATGAGGGATAATGGATGTAGTTTATCAGTGTGATCATTATTAGGTCTACTTTGTTTATACACATACATGTATATCTATGTGGCTCATGTGAATAGCTCAAACTGTTTAAGTAAATTCGGAGTGTAAGTGTAACATCAATAACCTTGAATAGAATAGAAAATTCATGCATGCCACAAACAAAGGAATGGTAAATTGATAAAATGACGGGTTTAAAGTTGACTGCATTGTTTTTGCTGATAAGATGCATTCAATACTGCATTAACTATTTGCACATGCTGCGCATAAGTTATTAAAATTAGTACATTTGTATCTTAACCGTTTACTTCATATAGATGCCTTTGGACACCTCTAATATAGAAGACTTAAATTGGTCATCTAATATAGAAGGCTTTTGAATTATTGGGTGAATTAACTGACAGAGTGGAAAACAGTGCAGGAAGTGTTCAGATTGCTCGTCACGAGCAATCTGAACTCTTCCTGCACTGTTTTCAAAGGCCTTCTGTGATATGTGCTGGAAAAACGCATATCTATGGAGTAAAGGGTTAATAGTTAAGTTAGATTACAAATGCTTTACACTATCATATTTTTAGTTATAAATATAGAATAGCAATTGAAACTATCACATTGAGAGCTTTAATAGTGCAAATCTAGTCTACAAAGGAGGTATATAGACTAGTCTTGCCATAAACACTCAATAATATAGCCTAATATACCAGAAAGATATAAGTTAAAACGAATGGAAAATATATTGAAATATTTTTCATCTCTGTTTATTTGTGGTTATTCATTGCATATTTATTTTATGTAACATATTTGATTTACTATAACACTTGTTTTGCTATTTAAGAAGATTGCAAATTACTGTTAATATTAATCTTGCTTGATGTTTTTAGAGCCTCAATAAGTCAATCGGTAATTGTCTAATCTGTAACACCTGTTGGGGATTGCCCTGCCGAAAGCAAAACATATAATTTATAAAGGTGACTCAAAATCATACGGATTTAAAAAAAAACATTGTTGACATTTTTTTAAGGTCATCTTAAAGGTCAAATGCCAGTGGTCACATGCATATTTCTTATTTTGACTCATATTCTTGCTCCAAAAAGGGCAAGAATATAGCTGCTGCTAAAAAGGTGGCAGTATGTGCTTTCGTCTTTGTGTCTTTCTAAATCCTTGTCCAGAACATTAAACTCCAAAAGTACTTAAGCGAATCAAATGACACTTAAAACATGGTTAGGGGCATTATGTCAATGTAAATGCTCACCAAAAGAACCCTATAACTTTATATTTTGATAATATGAAAAATTGATCTCCCTTTTTGTACTTTACTTTTGGTTATTTCTGCTTCTTCAGAGCATATCTTCAAAATATGGAAGACTTGAAACATAAAGAGCAATAAGTGGGAGTGCAGTGCGAGAAAACCATAACTCTTTCTTGAATACTGACAGAATTATCTCCCCTTTTGTACTTGAATTTTGGTTATATTTGCTTATCTGTAGTATATCTTCAAAAGCGTGTACGGTCGGAATCCAGTAAGACCTAGAACATTATAAGGTACTGATGGCAATGTGTGAAAGTGAAGCATGTAAGAACTAAAAATCTGTTGTGAATTTCTCAGAATTATCTTCCCTTTACTCCCCCTTTCTCTTTAAAAAGACCATGTTACAGCAGCTGCTATTATTCAATGAAGCACATGTTTGGCAATGACAGACAGATCTACTCTTTAAAAAACCCGGTGTACAACCTACTAAACTCTCATATTTGATTGAAATCCATTATATTCTACTGAAAAACAATTGTGTCCGTTCAGATGTTGTGTTGCTTCCCTCCACTCCTGTTTGGGGAGCATCCATTCTGTTCTACCAATACCCTTGTTGTTATTACTTTAACCACTAGTTGCTTATATTTTCATTATATAATGTATTAGATGATATTGCGTTTAGAATTTTTATTGTCAAATTTAAAGTCTAAAAATTAAAATCAAACTTAAAGAGCCAAAAAAGTAAAATTTTAAAAGTAAAAGGAAAAAAAAGAAAATTTTATTTCAATTATCTTTAATCCAAATAATATAAAATTTGGTTTACTAAATAATAAAGGTCATGATATTAGCATCCATACATCTACACAGCATATTTGTAAATATATGAATTATTAACTGAACTTCATGTAGATGAAATGTGGATTTATTGATTTAAAAATTATATCTCATAAATCATTTGTGATGTATATAAATGGCACAATTCATTGGAAGGCAAAACTGCCATCTTCATGATTGCACGACTGAAACCTTATCATTCAACAGTCTCTAATATGCAAATTCAGGACCTTATTGTGCATGTTGGTCAAGGGTACTACTAGTTATCCACTTACCTAACACAATAAGTTTTTTAGTTAACCACGTAATTATTGTGTTAGTTAACTAGATAATTTTCGCAAAAATTAAGAGGTTAACTAGAAACTTATCACGTTAATTAAGTGGATAATTGGTGGCAGAACTATGCCACCATAAATACCTATACCACAGACAACTGTTTTCTTTCCCTTTTGATAAATCTTCTTTTTTTTTTTTGGTGATTAATATATATAGCAATTATTGTATGGGGTTTGTCTAAGCCTTTGCTTTCAACAGTTTTTCAGTCATATCATGATGTTGTCTGCTTGGGACAGTATTCTAAACATCATTCCATGTACAGACACAAGGTATGATACTCAACCAAGTCACATTATACTGACACTGGGCCAACCAGACCTGGAACTATCCTCTAAATACTAGCGTCTAGTATCATTTTCCATTGTCTTTGGTTTGAGCCAGACAGAAATGGAACCAACAACCTTCCAACTGCAAGACAGATGCTTTACCACTAGACCACTCCTGCCATCAGTTATACTTAGTAAAACAATTTTAATCTACGAGGAGCATCAAAAGTCCCAATCATTACTTACGAGTGTATTACTACCACAGGAGGCCAACACGAATATGTTATAGACATTATCATCCATTGTCAGCATTTTTTCTTTGATATTGAATATTAATTTTATTTACTTTTTTATTAAATTTGTATTCATTTCTTTTAAGCTTTACTGGATAAATATATGTATAATGTAATTTTGTACTTTGTATTTTCTTCATTTTCAGCATGAGTTTGTTTACATGGACATTAATGTGGGAGAGGAGCCTGCTGGAAGACTGGTGTTTGAGGTTTACAACACATTTATTACATTGTTATCAGTTATATGTCTTCATAATTAGATGTCTAAAGCAGCCAGTCAAGGGAAGGTGCAAAAGTTGCCCTTTAAGACAGGTTGTTGCTTAATAAAGGTTGATTTGCTCTGAAAGCATAGAAATTGGAAATATAGCAAATGTGACTGCTTAAAACCAGTGGCTGTTCAATAGAGGTTACCTCTTACACAGGTTTGATTGTAAAACATTGTTAGCAATGAACTATTTTGATATAAATAATTACATTTCAGTTTTACAAAACCTGGAGTAATTTTTCATCAAATATTGACATTTACGACTCTATAATTTAAAGAATTCAGTGCCATTATTCTCACCTTGCCGTCCTTGATTATGATTGCTATATGTGAGGCTTAAATGTACTGCAAGTAATCTTTAATAACTTAGTGTTGGCAGTATCCCAGTCCTATGAATATGACAAGAATAATTATGGTATAAGTATTCATCAATTTTTACATTTTTTCGCCCTTATTTTTTTAAAACAGTATTTCAGTTCTTTAACGACAGCCAGCACATCTAATCATTGTTCCTGTTATCTGATAGATGGTTAACAAGTATCAAACTCACCTAACATCTCTGCATGTCACTGACTACTTTGGAGTACTTCCCCACATATTCACAGGTGGGAGATACATGTCTGTAGAACAAATTTCATGGCCAATCATTGCAGAGACTGTGACTAGGCAAGGATTCATCTGACTTTGTCCCACTGTCTAGTACCTTTAATCACACTTTAATCACAATGCCAAATTTTTTTTTTAAACGAGATATTTCCGCGAAAATTGCTTTACTACATTGCATATATCAATGGTGGATTTACTCTTTAAAAAATCACCCCTGTATATACCACTGTATATATATACAAAATTATACATTAATTTATGTTAAATCTTTAGCTTTTCACAGATGTTGTTCCAAAGACATGTGAGAACTTCAAAGCATTGATTACTGGAGAGAAGGGTCAGTCACCAACCACAGATTTCAAGCTGCACTATCTTGGATCTCTGTTTCACAGAATTGTACGCAATGGTTGGATACAGGGTGGAGGTATATAGTTCATGATTTTTTTATAAGAAAAAATGAAAGGGATAACATGTAACTTTGTGAGCTGACAGATCTATTTATAATAAAGGGATTTCACTTTTGTTTTTATTATATATAAAAGCGGTATTGCCATTAGATAAACTAATTATATATTATTAAAAAGGAACCAGGATGACTCAGACATAAATCAGGACTTCAATAATGCTAGAACGGAAAAAATAATGTTCAAAATAAATTACTTTACCATATAATGGAATGGTCCAAATCAAAGAAGGTTAAGTTTGTTTTAGAAATTCTGTAATTTAAAGGGACATATTGCAATGTTGGATTAATTTTACTTCTTTTCATATACAAATCAATCTTGTGAGTGGAAAAAATCTTTTAAAATACTAATTGATTTTTCTTTTCTGAAACTCATGGAGTTTTCCCCACAATATTTTTTTTTCTCTTTCTGTCATGGACGTGCAAAATATTACACCTTCATGTACATATGTATGTCCATTTACATATTCAAGTAATATTATTTCATATTTACATATTTAAGCTCTAAAATCATCTGAAAAATTGTTAAGTGAAAAATTTATCAAAATTGCTGTGTATCCCTTTAAGGGAAAGAAGTGTAACATAATATATGTACATGTATTCCAACTTCAGAGAATGTTTGAATAGAGATCAAAAGATAGCAAAGAAGATACTGTTGTATGTTCTGTATGCATAGGCGAATCAGATCGGGGTTCATTAACAAAGACATTTGCTTTATAATAATATGCCAACTTTTTAATATATAAATTATGAAATATTTTCTGTTTTATTTCATAACTTGTAGATATTTATCATGGAAGAGGCAATGGTGGAGAATCAATATTTAGCTCCGTTTATGAAGGTATTTAAAAATAAATCATTTAATCAACCTGTTGAAATAGTATTTTTCTATATACGAGTAAAAAATTATATACAGATAAATTTGATATTATTATTTATACCATCTGCATTTACAACTGAGAAAAACAAATAAAACATGGGATTCATTTCTGTATCAAGCACCTGTATATACATTTTTAATCAAATTACATGACTGCATTTTTTTTCTTATCTAAGTGCAAACAGTTATGAGAAACGAAATCATCACTCATATATATATCTGTTTCATGTATCACTCATTATCACCAGAGGCAACTCTTTGAAAAGGTCACTGACATCAATTTTGTATAAAAATCCACAATTAATTCTACACCAGATTGAAACTGCAACTTTATTCAGTAAATTAACCTTATTACAAAATAAACTACAACTCACACCTTTGGCTGTAGTTGATAATTTTTATTGGATAAAGATGATTAATTGCACAAGTTTGGAAAATACAAAGAATGAAAAGATACACTCTTCACTTATATAATACATATTTTAATATGAACATTTAATCATTGTAAATGTCTTGCCGAGTCGATAATAAACTTTGAAATTCGAAACTTGAATTATTTTATAGATGAAAACTTTGCTGTACCACATTCAAGGCGTGGGGTGATTGGTATGGCAAACAAAGGCAGACACACAAATGGTTCACAGTTCTACATCACATTACAGCCAACAAAATGGATGGATACAAAATATGTTGCATTTGGGTTAGTATGACACATTTTTGTCCCTCTTTATGTTTTATCTATTGTTAAAAAGTATTTTATCTATAGGTTAGAAGTTAGAATTTTCTACCTTCCAACCTGCTTAGGTATTGATCTACTTTCCCAATCCTGGAGCGATTTCTTTGACTGAGGAAGTAGGTCAACATTAACTGATGGTCATGACATTCTATGTAAATTGGGATTTTCTATTTTTAAAAATTTGAGCAATTTTATTAGCTGAGAAAGTACAACAACATCTCACTACATGTAAAACAGATTATGTAGCCTTCAAACGACATGACACAGTAACAACATCACCACCAACTCCATTAATACCTTCATAATTGTAATATTTACACTTTTACTGAAATCAGCCTAAACAAACTATATAGATTAACAGTTACTGCATTTCTTTTCCAAATGAAAAACATTTGCAGCTGGGTGGGGCTAAAAAGGGCCAGTTTGCATTTCATTGGTTGCACAATTCTGTTTTGCTGGTAAGACGTCACGTTGCCGTTAAGTTCACGTGACATTTGCCGTAAGTTACCATACAAATGCGTGCACTTATTCAGTATGTTGACAACGTCGCCAGTACATTCAATGGCTCTGCGGTTAATGTGTATAATTTGCTTTTTAAATATCAAAGTGACAAAAAATAACGTAATCGTTTTATCTAAAATAATTAGAAAATATAATGTAGATATAAGGATTAAAGGCCTTCAGGCTTCATGAACATTAAACTGGCCATATATTTTTCATCACATTTATTTATCACTTGTGTTACCGACTCAGAATATTAATTGCGTATGTAAATAATATGCTTGTGTTGACACTAGCAATAACATTTTAAGATGAAAAAATGCAACATTATGATACAGTCCGTTTTGCTCGTTTTCTAAATGATCTTCTCTTGTTCATTCTATTTTGTTCTATTTCCATATATTTTTCTGTTTTCATATATTTTTCGCTTTCAGACAAGTGATTGAAGGGACGGAAACTTTGAAGAAGATGGAAGAACAAGACACAATGAATGAACGTCCAAATAACGAAATAAAAGTTACTGATTGTGGAGTGCTGACATTTGAATTTTGATTTTATACTTATATATTGTGTCCAATATGAAACAACAAATAAGTATTCGAGACTATCAGACCTGTATGAATATGCATTACCAATGTAGATACATGAAACCTTCATAACTGAGACATAGTTTTCAAAATGAATAAAAGTTAGCATCAAGAGCATAATTTTATGTTGATTAGATTATACCAAGTGTTACAACAGAGGGTTAAAATACCTTATCGAAGTTGAATATGTTTAGCATAATCCCTAATAAAATAGTTTTTTCATCACGTAATATAAGTTATTGTATTGGTTTCCTAGTAAATTTTATATACAATGAAATTGTTTCAATTGTTTAATCCTTGAATGTTGTGCAGTTTTCTTCTTAAAAAGTTGGAGGATATACTATAGATTGAAAAAATCTAAGATCAACATGGTTACTGTTACCAAGGACTTATACAGAGAAGGAAAAGCAACTGATTTAGATGTGATGAATGCTCATGTATTCGCACAAAATCTCACGAAATCTCATTTTCAAATATTTAAACTTTCATTCAGACTCAGAAATAGAAATTAAAGTTCTTTCTTTGCACAATGGAAAGTATGAACGAGACCATTTCCATCAAATAGTGTTTTAGATTGTTAAGTACTTATGATTACAAAATTTGTATACTGCAACTCCAAATTTATTTTAAACTACAATATTTTAAATTCACCATCATTCTGCATGTTTAAAACATTGTTAAACATATGAGATTACATGCACCTTACATTTTATGTAAAAAAAAAATTGTTGTCTTTGAAATTTGAATTATTCATTTGCCAAAATATTGTCCCTTTCAAAAAATAAACACTTTGGCTACACTTGATCAATATTTTATTCACATACTTTTTCTGATATTGTGATAAATAAACATTGTTAACGCATGCATATTACTTTATCATTTTACTCTATGTGAATAAATTGTTATATTAAAATATTATGTTTTCAATCTCAGCTCTTTCAACACCGATGGAAATACATCTATGGACTATACTCACAGGTTGTTGGTTCATTCGTTGTTTAATGTGATGATCAAAACTTTTCTTCTGGATTTTTCCTTGTATAAATGACTTGTAAAATTATTCCTTCAATCAGTTGACTTCTATAACCTTTTCTTTAATTAGTGGACCTGCATAATAATTTGTCAGATCAGTGTACTTCTATTTACTCTTCCTTTAATTAGTGGACTTACATAATAATTTCTTCAATTAATGGACTTCTATAATACTTCTTTAATTAATAGTCTTGCATAATAATTTCTTCAATAAGTGAATTTCTATAACACTTCCTTTAAATAGTAGACCTGCATAATAATTTCTCAGATCAGTGGACTTCCATAACACTTCCTTTAATTTAATAGTGGACTTGCATAATGATTTCTTCAATCAGTGGACTTATATAACACTTCCTTTAATTAGTGGACTTGCATAATAATTTCTCCAATCAGTGGACTTCTATAACACTTACTTTAATTAGTGGACCTGCATAATACTTTCTCAAATCAGTGGACTTCTATAACACTTCCTTTTACTTCTGGACTTGCATAACCATTTCTTCAATCAGTCGAATTCTTTATCACTTCCTTTAATTAGTGGACTTGCATAATAATTTCTCCAGTCATTGGACTTCTATAACACTTCCTTTAATTGGTGTACTTGCAAAATATTTTTTTTCAATCTGTGGACTTTTATAACACTTCCTTTGTTGAGTGGACCTGCATATTAATTTCTTTAATCAGATAACACTTCCTTTAATTGGTGGACTTACATTACACTTTCTTCAATCAGTAAACTTCTGTAACACTTCCTTTAAATAGTGGAATTGCATAATAGATGCTCCAATCAGTGGACTTTTATTACACTTCTATGATTAGTGGACTTGCATAATAATTTCTCCAATCAGTGGACTTCTATAACACTTCCTTTAATTAGTGGACTTGTATAATTATTTCTCCAGTCAGAGGACTTCTATAACACTTCTTTTAATTAGTGGACTTGCATAATAATTTCTTCAATCAGAGGACTTCTGTAATACTTCCTTCGATTAGTGGACCTGCAGAATAATTTCTTCAATCAGTTGACCTCTATAACAGTTCCTGTAATTTGTTGACTTGCATGATAATTTCTTCAATCAGTTGACTTATATAACACTTCCTTTAATTTGTGTACTTGTATAATCATTTCTTCAATCAGTGGACTTCTATAACACTTCCTTTAATTGGTGTACTTGCGTAATAATTTCTTCAATCAGTGGACTTCTCTAACACTTCCTTTGATGACTGGACCTGCATATTAATTTCTTTAATCAGATAATACTTCCTTTAATAAGTGGACCTGCATAATAATTTCTTCGATCAGTGGACTTCTATAACACTTCCTTTAATTAGTGGACTTGCATAATAATTTCTCCAATCAGTGGACTTCTATAACACTTCCTTCAACTCATGGACTTGCATAATAATTTCTTGAATCAGTGGACTGTGATAACACTTCCTTCAATAAATGGACCTTCATAAAAAATTCTTAATTCAGTGAACTTCTATAACACTTTATTTAATTAGTGGACTTGCATAATAATTTCTCTAATCAGTGGACCTCTATAACAGTTCCTGTAATTTATTGACTTGCATGATAATTTCTTCAATCCGTGGACTTATATAAAACTTCCTTTAATTTGTGGACTTGCATAATCATTTCTTCAGTCAGTTGAGTTTTATAACACTTCCTTTAATTAGTAGACTTGCATAATAATTTCTCCAGTCAGTAGACTTCTATATCACTTCCTTTAATAAGTAGACTTGCATAATAATTTCTCTAGTCAGTGGACTTCTATAACCTTTCCTTTAACTGGTGTACTTGCATAATAATTTCTTCAATCAGTAGATTTCTGTAACACTTTCTTTGATGACCTGCATATTAATTTCTTTAGTCAGATAATACTTCTTTTAATTAGTGGACTTGCATAATAATTTCTTTGATCAGTGGACTTCTATAACACTTCCTTTTATTAGTGGACTTGCATAATACTTTCTTTGATCAGTAGACTTCTGTAACACTTCCTTTAAATAGTGGACTTGCATAATAAATTCTCCAATCAGTGAACTTCTATAACACTTCCTTCTACTAATGGACTTGCATAATAATTTCTTCAATCAGTGGACTTCTATAACACTTCCTTTAATTAGTGGACTTACATAACGATTTTTTCAATCAGTGGACTTCTATTATAACACTTTCATTAATTAATGGACCTGCATAAAATTTTCTTCAATCAGTGGACTTCTCTAACACATCCTTTAATTAATGGACCTGCATAATAACTTTTTCAATCAGTGGATATCTATAACACTTCCTTTAATTAGTGGACCTGCATAAAAAATTCTTCAATCAGTGGACCTTTATAACACTTCCTTTAATAAGTGGACCTGCATAAAAAATTCTTCAATCAGTGGACTTCTATCATACTTCATTTAATTAGTGGACCTGCATAATAATTTCTTCAATCAGTGTACTTCTATAACACTTCATTTAAATAGTGGACTAGCAAAATAATTTCTTCAATCAGTGGACTTCTATAACACTTCCATGATTAGTGGACTTGCATAATTTCTCCAATCAGTGGACTTCTATAACACTTCCTTTAATTAGTGGACTTGAATAATAATTTCTCCAATCAGTGGGCTTTTATAACCTTTCATTCAACTGGTGGACTTCCATAATACTTACTTTAATCAGTGGACTTCTATAATAATTCCTTTTATTACTGGACCTGCATAATAATTTCTTCAATCAGTGGACTTCTTTAACACTTCATTTAATTAGTGGACCTGCATAATAATTTCTTCAATCAGTGGACTTCTTTAACACTACCTTTGATGAGTGGACCTGCATATTAATTTCTTTAATCAGTTAATTCTTTTTTAATTAGTGGACCTGCATAATAATTTCTTTGATCAGTGGACTTCTAAAATACTTCCTTTAATTAGTGGACTTGCATAATACTTGCTTCGATCAATAGACTTTTATAACACTTCCTTTAATTAGTGGACTTGCATAAAAATTCTTCAATCAGTGGACTTCTATAACACTCCATTTAATTAGTGGACTTGTATGATAATGTCTTCAATTAGTGGACTTCTATAACACTTCCCTTAATTAGTGGACTTGCATAAAAATTCGTCAATCAGTGGACTTCTATAACACTTTCTTTAATTAGTAGACCTGCATAATAATTTCTTCAATCTGTGGACTTCCATAACACTTCCTTTGATAAGTTGACTTGCATAAACATTTCTTCAATTAGTGGACTTCTATAACACTTCCTTTCAATAGTGGACTTGCATAAAAATTTCTCCAATCAGTGGATTTCTATAACACTTCCTTTAATAAGTGGACTAGCATAATAATTTCTCCAATCAGTAGATTTCTATAACACTTCCTTAAATAAGTGGACTAGCATAATAATTTCTCCAATCAGTGGATTTCTATAACACTTCCTTTAATAAGTGGACTTGCATAACTAATTCTCCAAAAAAGAGTTTGTTAGTCTTTTTGAATTTTTTTTTTTACATTGTAAAAAATAGTGTTGTCATAGAAAATATCAAACTGGATATTCTGATATGGATGATCGTGATTAATTTTGTGAGTGTTTTTATTTTTTTTTTATTTTTCACTAGGCATTTTTACAAACACTGAAATAATCATGACGCAAGTGATCACATCCGTTACTTAAATACAGTAAAAAAACCAAGTAGTTCCAACTCTAGGTATATCTACGGATATCCACTTTTGTAATAGCATATTTATAGGCCATTGTAATGGTTGGGTTATGTATATGTGTGTGCATGTGTGTGCGAAGAATATAAATTTTTATAAAATATAAATACATTTATGTGTAAAAAAATGTATTAGTATGTATGAATCTCATTTATTATGCAAAAAAATTATTTGTCTTTAGGAATGTTAAGATGCAAATTAAGTACATTCTAAAATAATCTATTCACTGTTATTGTTAGAAAAATTATATAGTGGTCACTTTAACACAGTAAAATATTGTGGAGAGACAGTGCTATTATCTCCCTTTATGCAAACTATCTGCTTATTTATAATTAATTTAAAAGTCGTAATACTATTTTATTTTATATTATTTTTGTTCATATAATTTCCTACACATTTATCAGTGGATCTTCCTTTACATAATATATAAACAAAAGTAAAACTTCATTATGTAAATATAATAACCATGTGCAAAGTATAGAAACAAAACCATTATATACGCGAGTATCGACCACGTTATTCTGAGTATAAGCACTTGTATCCACATGTATATGACCACTACATAATTGAGTATATATAGCTGAGTGTATATAGCTGTGTTTTTGCTTCTGTATCCTACAATTTTGTTCGACTATATATGATGATTGCTGAAATGAAGATATTTTGGCTCGTGGCCCTGTACACATATCATTTTTTATTTTAGGCTATTATATACTCCTGCAATGATAGACTGTTACTCAAGTCTATATTTTCTTGTTTTTTATTGTCACTCTCTTCTAATTCTCATCTCTTTACTTATACATTCATGGAGGCTGATGCCTTTCAACATTAACTTACATTGTATGTTTCTAAGGTTGCTATATATCAGGTCTATTTTTTACAGTTTTTTACATATCACCAATGAAAACAAATATATGTTCATTTAACGTAAAAGGGCTAAGTGATGTAAAAAAACGTAAACATATTTTTAGCTGGCTTAAAGATAGTCAATATCACATTTGCTTTTTACAGGAACTTCATTGCAGAAAAATAGAATATGATATATGGGAAAAACAGTGGGGAAATAAATTATTTTTAAGTGGTGATTGTTCGAATAGTAAAGGTGTTGGTATTTTATTAAATCATTCTTATGATATCATTGAACACAAAGAAATAATTGAAGGTCGTTTGCAAACTTTAAAAATAAATGTCGATGAAACTGAAATAATGCTTATAAATGTTTATGGACCAAATACAGATGACGTAACTTTTTTTAACACCCTAGAGCAAATTATAGCAACCAATAGTGAAAAATCAATAATTATAGGGGGTGATTTCAATACTATTCTCGATGTTAATATTGACAAGAAAAACGGGAGACAAGACACAAACAAAAAAAGTAGCGCAAAACTAAATACAATCAAAGATAATTATGAACTTTGTGACATTTGGCGCATAAAACATACTGACAAAAAACAATTCACATGGCATTCAAACCACAAACCTCCTATATTCTGTAGACTTGACTTCTTCCTTATCTCTGCAAATTTGATAAACAATGTTACTAAATGCAACGTCTCATCAGGTATTCGGTCTGATCATTCCTTGGTACAGATAGAAATTAATTTTTCACGTCAACCTTATGGCCCAGGATATTTTAAATTGAATAATTCAGTTATTTTAGACAAGGAATATCAGCATAAAATTAGAAAAAGTATTAAAGATATTACTGACAGAAATGCAAACACAAACCCTAATACATTATGGGAACTTATTAAAGGTACTATACGTAATGTTACTATCCATTATTGCTGTTTAAAAAAGAAAAAAGAAAAAGTAGATGAAACTAAAATTATCGGAGAAATAGACAGATTAGAAATAAAACAAGTAAATGAGTCACTAAATGAAGATATTGTAAAGCAAATAAAAAATAAAAAAGAAGAGCTTGAAGACATCACTCTTAAACGCGCTCAAGGATATTATATACGATCAAAAGCTAAATACATTGATGGAATAGATAAAAATACTAAATACTTCTCAAATCTAGAAAAGAAAAATAGTGAAAAAAACTTATATCTAGGTTATTAATCAATGATCGTGAAATTACCAAATCAGATGAAATTTTAAAAGAAACAAAACAATTTTATGAAAATTTATACACTAAGCAAACTTTAGAGGAATCAACCTTTAACTTTTTTCCTGAAAATAATATTGTTTTAAATGATATTCAAAAGCTATCATGCGAAGGTACTTTAACAGAAACAGAATGTGTAAACGCTTTATTTAGAATGCAAAATAATAAAAGTCCTGGGTCAGATGGCTTAACAACAGATTTTTACAAGATATTTTGGTCAGACATAAAAAGCTTTTATGTAAAATCTATCAACTATTCTTATGAAAAAGGTAACCTCACTCAAATGCAAAAGCAAGGCGTTATAAATTTAATTCCGAAAAAAGATTTAACATCATTAAACAACTGGAGGCCTACCTCACTTTTAAATACCGATTATAAAATAGCTACAAAAGTAATTGCGAATAGAATAAAAAATGTACTACCAATTTTAATTGATAAGGCACAAACTGGTTTTATTAGAAACCGTTACATCGGTGAAAATATAAGACTTATATATGATGTACTAGATTATGTAAATGAAAACGACCACCCTAGTCTATTATTCTTTGCAGATTTTGAAAAAGCATTTGACAGTGTAGATCACAATTTCATTTACAAAACTTTCGATTATTTTAACTTTGGAGAATCAATTAAAAAATGGATTAATGTTTTTTACAACGACATGCAAGGCTGTGTTTTTAATAATGGTTACATGTCTGATTTTTTTAAAATAGGACGTGGTGTACGTCAAGGATGCCCTCTCTCTCCATATTTATTTATTATATCGATAGAAATTTTATCATTAGCTGTTAGTAACAATAAAGATATAAAAGGTATCAAACTTAATGAAAAATAAATTAAAAATAGCCTGTTTGCTGATGACGCAACATTTGTTACTGATGGGTCAGAAAAAACTTTCAATACTCTTATTAAAACTATAGACGAATTTAGTAAAATATCCGGCCTTAAATTGAACCTAAATAAATCCACAGAATTAAGAGCAGGATCCCTAAAAAATACAGACAAAATTTATTGCAAAATGAAAAAATTTACATGGACATCTAATCAAGCAGCCACTTTAGGAATCATCTTCACAAATAATAAAGCCAAACGAGTAGAAATCAATCTTAGTACTAAAATAAACCAAATGTATTCATGTCTTACAAAATGGAAGAAACATAACTTATCATTATTAGGAAACATAACAGTCATAAAAACATTTGCCCTGCCAAAAATAACATACCCATTGACAGTACTAGAAAACCCTCCGGATCACACAATAACTGAAATCACTAAACAACTTTATTCATTCTTATGGGACAATAAACCAGATAAAATAGCAAGACACACAATTAAAAAAGACTATAAAGATGGGGGATTAAAAATGATAGATTTGAATGCATATCTATACTCAATAAAAGTAAGTTGGATCAAAAGAATTTTTAACGATGAAAATACCGGAATCTGGAAAGATAATTATATGAATGAAATTAACAAATTTGGTGGGAAATTATTATTACAATCAAACATAACATATAAAGATATAACCAATAAATTCAAAAATATTTTCTTAAGGGATGTTTTACAAAGTTGGGCAAAGGTAAACTTTAATTCGGAAATAACAAACATCACAGATGAAATCATAAGGAATAACTCATTTATACAAAATAACAATAAAACAATATTTTATAGAGAATGGCTGGATAAAGGAATAAAATATATTAAACAACTTTATGATTACAGAAATAAGAACTTTTATAATTTTAATACGATCAAACAACTTTACAATCTAGACAATTCAGATTTCTTAAAATACCACTCAATAATTGCTTCAATACCGAACTCTTGGAAAGAAAAACTTAAACATGAAACATACAACAACAACGACAGAACTTTTTTCATTGGCAGGATTTTAAAGGTACTGAAACCAAATAAAATTATATATGAGACATATATACTACCAATATTACAAATAAAGCTCAACAAAAATGGAATGACTCCTATGAAAATCTGAACTGGAAAAAAATCTTTTTATCACCGATTACATGTACTATTTATTCGAGATTGAGGTTATTTCAATATAAATATTTATATAGAATTATACCCACAAATAAATTCTTACACAAATGCCATTTCGTAAATTCAAGTTTATGTCAATTCTTCAATATGCATGTAGAAACAGTACCACATTTATTTTGGGACTGTGCTCATGTACAACAATATCTGGACAAAAACAAATGATTTCTTATCACAAAACGGTATTAATGTAGCTTTTAATTTTAAAAATATATCATTGGGCATCCATGACGACAACACAAAACAAAAAACAATAATAAATTTTGTTATTTTTTTAGCAAAATATTTCATTTTTAAATGTAAAATGCAAAGCGATATACCATGCTTTGACAACTATTTTAGATATTTAAAAGAATGTAAAAATATAGAACAAATCTTAGCCCAAGCGAGATCCAAACTGGAAACGCATAATAAAAAATGGCACTCAATAAAATTTGAATAATCCAATATAGCAACCTTATATAATTAACATCAATATGTATTGATCTTAAAATGAACATGATTAATCATCATCTCTCTCTCTCTCTCTCTCTCTCTCACACACACACATTTTCACAACACTGCTTATAGTACTCATGTTTATAAATGTGTATTGTTATATAATAACTTGATAATGTGAAAATGAAAAAATAAACGGGCTGCCATTTGGTAACTCAAAAAAAAAAAAAAAAAAAAATAATAATAATTTCTTCAGTCATTGGACTTCTAAAACACTTCCTTTAATTACTGGACCTGCATAATATTTATTTCAATCAGTAGACTTCTATAGCACTTCCTTTATTTAGTGGACTTGCATAATAATTTCTTCAATCAGTGGACTTCTATAACTATTACTTCAGTAAGTGGACGAGCATAATAATTTATTCGATCAGTGGACTTCTATAACACTTCCTTTAATGGGTGGACTTGCATAATAATTTCTTCAATCAGTGAACATCTATAACACTTCCTTTAATTAGTGGACGAGCATAATAATTTATTCGATAAGAGGACTTCTATAACTATTCCTTTAATTAGTGGACTTACATATTAATTTCTTCAATCAGTGAACTTCTATAACGCTTCCTTTAATTAGTAGACTTGCATAATACTTCTAGTTTCGAAGATATAAGTTTTTAATCTTTAAAAATAAAAATTGGTTTGGACTTTATTCTATCAAACTAAATAAACTATTTTGAAAATAAAATACATATTTTTATACTTATATAAACTTTTGGTCAAAGATTATTACAAAGGAGTTGTTCCTATTTTAAAAACGTCTAAGTATACACCATGTAGATACATCTTTATTTTTCAGAAATAGTTTTATGTTAAATATGTTGTTTTAAAATCAAACTTGTTTTGTATCTCTTTAACAGTCATCTCCATTAACATATACTATTGACAACAATACATTGCAATTAAGTGTTAAAGTTAAACCTCATTCACAATATCTTTATAATAATGATATTTGGAAGGTTTGATAACGTAACACTCCTTTTCTTTCGGCTCCTGTCCGCATGTCATGGGATATTGACTCACCGCATCCGCCTTTATTAGAGGGCCGATCATTGTGTAATCAAGCACCGTCTTAAAATGTCAGCAGAACCAGGCCCACGAGATGAATTTAATTTTTTTGCAATATATTTTTAAAACTACTCTATATATCATTTTATTTGTCCTTGGTATGAAAACTGTATATGGCAGTTGGAAGGGGTTGTGTCTGAATCTTAAAAACTGCAGATACGCCTATATTCCCCACATGTAATACCCATTTGCACCGTCAAATCGGTCACATGCTAGTAGTATATCTAAAAACGCCATATGTGACTCTACGGTTATTGCGCACACCTAAAAGTCATTGTGCATTTACCGGTACTATGATTTATTTATAACCTGACTTTGTGATAAACTAATATAGTCGCTACATTTAATTCCATGGGATTCTTTAAATTTGTAATTATTTAAAGTGTGCTACTTGGCCCCTCCTTAATTAAAGCTTGAATAATACGAATGTTAAAGTTTACATCATTTTTATTATAATTACATTGGAAAATATCGTCTTAAATAAAATTCGTTATTAAAACACGAAGTGAACAACTGTTTGTATCAAAGATAACATTTGAAATAAAAGATCGAAAACGTAGAACATACAATAAAGCAACATTTTAATATATATAACGTAGCAGCAAGACATGGAGTCTTTTCGTGAAATTTTTTTGCAATTTTTGAGAAAAGCACCAAATTTGGCACAATCATAGAACAAGGTTAACTGATTATTTTTATCTTTTACTGAGTTGGCTTTGTTGCATTTCGTCTGCATATATCGGCACCCAGGCAAAACACATCCCTGTCCGCTAAATGTCCAAAATGATTACTGCTCCCTTGAAGTATTGTTTCATCAATTGATGTTTGTTGCAAGAAAGGGAAGGAAATATAGTCGTTCACCATTTTCGAGTGTTTTAAATGATATCAGCACCAAGTGCATGGCATTTTACCAACGTTTCCATTATGTGCAAAGCATGTATCTCATGCAACTGCTGACATCAACTTACTTTGAATATGTGGAAAGCAAAAGCAATGTATAGGCAAAGCTTGGTTACTTCAGAGATGTAAAATATCGCTAAAACATGTATATATGTATTTTTTTTATTTTTCACATAAGGCTAATTATAATCCTGGTTTATTCATTGTTTACAGCTCCCGGCGAAAAATTCTCATGATACGAGGGATAATACAAAAACAAGAGGCCCAAGAGGGCCTGAGGACGCTCTACTGACTCATAGTGACCATAGCACATTTTGAAACTCCTATGCAATAGAAATATCGGGGCAGGGTAATTTTTAACCCTAGGGACACGATTTGAACAAATCTAACAAAACTATAGTTGGTCATCATTATTACAAAATCATTTTGAAAATATGCTGGGCCGTTCATGAGAAGAAAATTTTTTAAGTTTTGGATTTTTTTTAGTAACGGCTGCCATCTTGAATTTTAGATCGAAAAAAAAAATCCTATGCAACAGAAACATGCATGTGAACTTTCAGTTTAATTGGCCTAGTGGTTTCAGAAAAGATGAAAGCAAAAGAGAATTTTCTGTTTTCCCATAGTATCCCTATGTAAAATTCTAAGGTAATGGACTAATGTTTCAGACTAGACATGCAATTCCATGTTTTTTTTACATTAAAGCATGACTTTGACCTTTGTGTAACCTTGATTTTGACATCTGATGTAATGGTCTGGGTATTTCAACAGTTAAATGCAGGTGAAACATTATCATGACATGCTGATCACTTGTGTAAAGCTATTTTAAAATCCATAAATGTAAGTTACAGATCAATTGTTGATCAATTGATAAATTGAACCAAGTGTTTTTGAAATCCATCCATGCATGATAAAGTTATAAGACAGACGTGAAATTTCAAACAGATTCAAAGTGTTGTCATACATACTCAAAGTGTGACAGTGTCTACGTTTTTCTTATGATACATTGTCATGTCATCTTGATAAATTGAGCCAAGTTAAAGACAAAGTCACAGACCAGACACGCAATATCAAACAAATTGAAAGTGTGACCTTGACCTTTGAGGAAAGGTTCTGGGTCTTACATGCGACACTTAATTATGTCATGTTTATCAACTGAGCCTAGTGTTTTGAAAATATATCCATAGATGACAAAGTTATAGATCGGACAAGAAATTTCACACAGACTGAAAGTGTTGTCAAACAAACTGAAATCGTGACCTTGACCTTTGAGGTACGCATATGGGTCTTACACGTGACACTTTGTAATGTCATGCTGATGAATTGTGCCAAGTGTTTTTGAAATTTATCCATAGGTGACAAAGTTTCAAACCGGACACGAAATATCAATCAGACTTAAAGTGTCATCAACCAAAGTTAAATTGTGACCTTGACCTTTGAAGTGGGATTGTGGGTGTAATGCCCGACACATCGTCATGTTATGTCAGTCATATGTAGCTAGTATTAACAAAATCCATCTATGCATGACAAAGTTACAGGCCAGACACGAAATCTCAAACAGACTCAAAGTGTTGTCAAACAAAGTCAAATTGTGACATTGACCTTTGAGGTAGGGGTGTGGGTCTTACTCGCGACACGTCGTCATGTTATGTTGATCATTTGTAGCAAGTATCAACAAAATCCATCTATGCATGACAAAGTAACAGGCCGGAAACGAAATCTCACACAAACACAAAAGTGTTGACAAACAAAGTCAAATTGTGACCTTGACCTTTGAGGTACGGGTGTGGGTCTTACTCGCGACACGTCGTCATGTTATGTTGATGATATGTAGCAAGTATCAACAAAATCCATCTATGCATGACAAAGTTACAGGCCGGAAACGAAATCTCACACAAACTCAAAAGTGTTGTCAAACAAAGTCAAATTGTGATCTTGACCTTTGAGGTAGGGGTGTGGGTCTTACTCGCGACACGTCGTCATGTTATGTTGATCATTTGTAGCAAGTATCAACAAAATCCATCTATGCATGACAAAGTTACAGGCCGGAAACGAAATCTCACACAAACTCAAAGTGTTGTCAAACAAAGTCAAATTGTGACCTTGACCTTTGAGGTAGGGGTGTGGGTCTTACTCGTGACACGTCGTCATGTTATGTTGATCAATTGTAGCAAGTATCAACAACATCCATCTATGCATGACAAAGTTTCAGGCCGGAAATGAAATCTCACACAAACTCAAAGTGTTGTCAAAGAAAGTCAAATTGTGACCTTGACCTTTGAGGTAGGGATGTGGGTCTTACTCGCGGCACGTCGTCATGTTATGTTGATCATTTGTAGCAAGTATCAACAAAATCCATCTATGCATGACAAAGTTACAGGCCGGAAACGAAATCTCACACAAACTCAAAAGTGTTGTCAAACAAAGTCAAATTGTGACCTTGACCTTTGAGGTACGGGTGTGGGTCTTACTCGCGACACGTCGTCATGTTATGTTGATGATATGTAGCAAGTATCAACAAAATCCATCTATGCATGACAAAGTTACAGACCGGAAACAAAATCCCGGACGGAAGGACGGACGGAAGGACGTACGTGTGTAGCAGCACTTGTGGGTTGAGTTGCCAGTACAGAATGGACTTGTGGGTTTTTTTGGTACTTGTGGGGTGAAATGTTCACCCACAAGTGCGAATACCTGTGCAAATGGCATTGTGGGGTTAATTTAATTTTCTTCACATTTTTCTTTTACTTTTTTTTCACCTTTTTTCATTCTTTTTTAGTGTCATTAGGGTTGGATCTCAAGGTTTGTGATATTAGGGTTAGAAAGGAAATAGTTTTTGTTTTGTTTTCTGAAAAAAAAGATGTTTTATAACATATCAAAACCTCACCCCACAACTACACTTCCAGCAGAACGTCCGGACGGACAGACGGACGGACGGACGGACGCTGCGATTACTATAAGCCACCCAAAAAATTTTTTTGGGGGAGCATAAAAATATTATAATGACATGTGTCCCCTAATTGAACCCTCGGGGCGGGGTCATATTTAACCATAGGGAAACCATTTAAACAAATCTAACAATACTATAGTTGGTCATCATTACTACATAAACATTTTGAAAACCTGTTGGGCCGTTCATGAGAAGAATTTTTTTTAAGTTTTGGACTATTTTTAGTAACGGCGGCCATCTTGAATTTCAGATCGAAAAAAAATCTTCTGTTAAGTCTTCTATGCAACAAAAACATGCATGTGAAGTTTCAGTTTAATTGGCCAAGTGGTTTCAGAATAGATGAAAGAAAAAGAGAATTTTCTGTTTTCCCATAGTATCCCTATGTAAAATTCTAAGTCCCCTTACAGGGCCCCTATAAATTTTAGCCCCTAAGTTCTTATCTGCAATCAAACCCCTACACATAGGGATAATTTATTCAAAATATGAACAAATCTGACATACCGGTTCTTAAGAAAACAATTTTAGTAATTCCAAATTTGTACCCTTTTGAGGCCCCTCCTGACCCCTTAAGACAGTGGAACCCATTCATTTTTACAAATCTGAACCTCCTTCACCAAACAAAGCTTCTGTGAAAATATAGGCAAAATCATTTCCATTTAAAAAAAAATATATATATTATAATGACATGTATCCCCTGATTGAACCCTCAGGGCGGGGTCATTTTTAACCCTAGGGACACCATTTGAACAAATCTAACAATACTATAGTTGGTCAAGATTACTACATAAACATTTTGAAAATCTGTTCGGCCGTTCATGAGAAAAGATTTTTTAAGTTTTGGACTATTTTTAGTAACGGCGGCCATCTTGAATTTCAAATCGAAAATAAAATCTTCTGTATAGTCTCCTATGCAACAGAAACATGCATGTGAAGTTTCAGTTTAATTGGCCTAGTGGTTTCAGAGAAAGTGCTGCTAACAGACGACAGACATAGACGACAGTTGACAGACGACAGACAACGCGCCATCGCATAAGCACTTCTGGCCTTTTTTCCAACAATCTGTCGAACCTTTCCAGGAGCTTTAAGACATATAAGTCTTCACTGTTCCACTTATTCTAACTCTGCATATTGGACATTTGACTAGCCGTGAAGCACACTGCTCGCAACAGACGAGATGGCCGCAGGGTGCAAAGGTCATATTCACAGGTCTCTCGAAACAAATCTTACAAGTTTGCATCTCACGCAGCTTCTCAATCTCTTCCTTTAGAGATTGGGTGCCTGAAAGTAAAATCAATTCAACAATTTCAAATGAGCAATACCAGCATATGAAATGTTTCTTCAATTCCACAAATATGCAGTATCCCATCATTTCTGTAACACCGTGTGTGTGTATGTGTAGTGGGGTGGACTTCAGTTACAAAATTGCTCTACCATGTCTTTGAATAGTGAAACTTATACAAAAAAAGCAACCATTCATTTAGTAATGCTTGTATAATTGATTAAAATAACTTAAATCTTATTTGTTGACTAGATGTCAACGTTATCTAAAGAGCATGCAACTATTATAGTAGTAGGTGTAAAATAGTGAACTATACAACACTTGTGTAAGTAATTACCTTTTTAAAGATTAGCATTTTGAACTTATAAAAATAAGCTACCTAGCATTCGACTGCGGTAAAAATTTTATATATTTTCCTGCAATATATGTAAATAAAAAGAACAGTTTAAAAACATTCTGTAGTAATTTTATCTAATTTGACCTAAACTAGTTATAGATTGATTTGTTAAAATAGGTGAATGTGGTTATTTCACATGCTCAAAGAGCATATTTTCAATACATTAAAATTCCTAATAATAAAAAATATGTTGGGTTTTTTTTATAAAAAAAGCTTATAGTTACTGTTCTTAATATGTATCACAGGAAATTACATTATTAAAAAATTATTAAAAAGGCAAATTATACACAACTATTGTCGATAGTGACCTTTTCAAAGCTTTTTCAGTTAGGTGGTGTGTTTGAACTAGTAAAGGTAAGTTTTCCCATCATCATCGTTCGATTGTGGTTAACTTAATACAAAACCAGCTTAGAAACATTCTATTTTTCAGGATTGACCTAAAATAATCATAGATTGATTGGACTATTGTAAATCAGTGTGGAAGAAAAGCATATTACTTCATCATCACCTTGTCCTCATATATTAATTTGCAATGTTTTCGTCAGAGAAATTTTATTGAAAATACCATGATGCAATGACTGCATTAAATACATCTACTTGAAGTATTTCTATTTTGTCGGCTTTTTGTTTTTAAGTTTACATCAAAGACCCAATTCGCTCTAACTTGAAGCATTGTTTTCACTCTGCTTTCAAATATGCATTTATCTGTAAAAAAATGTAACTGGCACAATCCTCTTTGATTTATGCTGACTTGACCTCTGTGCCACAGAATATGGAGTTACAAATCAGGTCACACATTCATGTCGAGTGCCATTATAATTACACAAATACATTGTTGCTGGATTTACTTATTTCATATTTACATATTTCAAGTTAGGGATTTACAACACAAATCTTGTTTTGTTTTTGTTTTTATGTTAGTAAAAAGCATTTTTAAAGCTAGAACTTTGTCCATAGGACATGGATGCCTCTGCACTATGTCAATCTTCTTCGCAGAATTATCGTTCTTTACAAGCATTTACCTCTGCAACAGGCTTAAATGTCAGGACTTTTGAGAAACTTAGTAATTACAGTTTATGCAGTTGTAAATATATTATTAAAACCAGACAACAAAACTAGAAATAAATCATCATTATTTTTCATAAGAACACAAAGAGGGCATGAGGACGTTCTACTCACTCACGGTGGCCATAGCACTTTTTTAAATTTCACAATATTAACACTCTGTGGGAGTCGTCCTAACCCATATGGATAAATACACCCACCACACCCTTACTGAAAAAGTTAATTGCTATAAATAGGAAATGTTTTAAATTTCCATACCATTCTGTAAAAAATATAAACTCCGTACAGGACCCTTATACATCTCAGCCCATTGACTTGTCAAAATGTCAATCCTCACTCAAAATAGGGATTTGCTATGAACAGATATGCTTTAAATTTTAAATATATATTTTGTACACATGATTGCAAAAATGAAATGATTCAGTTTTCCCCATAATATAATATACCTGGCCCCTTATAGAAATTCAATTCTTCTTATTGAAATAAATCTTTCTTGCTATGACTAATAGATGGTTCAGATCTCAAACTTAATACAAATTCTGCACATATGAGTGAAAAAAGTAGAATTTTCCGTTTTCCCATAATATTCCTATGTAAACCTTAAAGTCCCCTTTAAGGGTCCCTATAAATACTATCATCTTGATTTGGACAAAAATTCAAACCCCTATTCATAGGGATAAATTATTTCAAATACACTGTATGCACCAATTTGACTGACTGGTTGTTGAGATGAAGATCTTTGAAAATATTCAATTTTAACCATTTGTGACCCCACTTGGCCCATTTGGACAATCATTCCTTCTTATTGAACAGTATCTTATTTGTTACGACTAGAAGACACTTCACAACTCAAACTGAATATGAAAAATTATAAATGGATGAAAATTTTCCTTTTCCAAAAGTATTCCTATGTAAAACTTAAGAGTCTTTAATATACAAGTTATATATTATTATATATATTATTTTTCTGAATAGTGTTATAAAAATACTCTGATTTCCGAAACTCAATATTTGGTTACTTTAATGAACTTGTTGGCAAAAATGATATTATGCTCTGCAAGAGCCTTGCACGATACATTTTTTGTCAACTTGTTTAATAAATTCAATGTTAAATGAATACATATATGGAATTCTGTACACTGTATGTATGCTTGAACAACACAGACCCTTTAAGAATTACTTAGACTTCAGCTAATATTGTCTAACACTGAATATTGTCTGACTTTGTCCAACTTTACTAACTTCTCCAAGAAATGTTTACATGTACTAGCCTCAAAGTAACCTACCTCAACCTATCAGATATCTATTTTATACTTACCATTTCTATGTACCCAATAAAGTGTACTGCAAAATGTATTGATCATGGTTGCCCCAAAAAGAAAAATCTTTTTTTTTCTATTTACCTTTCTTGTCCACGGCAGCAGAAGCATTTACTCTCCTACTTGATCCCCCCTCTGCACCTTGGAGGCTGCCAGCAACTGCAGTAATGGATGCCGCGCTGACACTTGACGTGATGGAGCTGGCACCGCTGGCAGCCGGTGCTGACGCCGTTGTGAAAGCAGGCGCTGACAGCGTTGCAGCTATTGTAACAGTTCTACCCTGACCTGTTGCAGCTGTTGTAGTAGTTCTAGCCTGGCTGGCAGCTACTGATCCTGTAGAGGTTGTTACAGACTGGGTTGTTGCAGCTGCTGAATACGTTTGAGCCTGACTTGACACAGATGTTGCTGAGGAAGGAGGGTGCAGTAGTAAAACCAGAAAAGGTGGTTACGGAGTTATAAACAAAAATATTAAGATGATGCTACTTTACTCATCTGGTATAGATAAAGTGAAGGTATATGTACATTTTGTGAAATATCACATTTTACACACATAGTGATCTCCATATCACTTTTAATATGACAAAGTGAGAATATCAAGAAGCCTAACTGTTAATAGAGTCAAAACGTACATACATCCCATCAAATAAAGATGCAATATCATATTATATAATTTGTCTATTAAAAAGCTAATAATGAATTATATGAAATGGAAAGAAAAAACATTATCATAGTGGCATTTAAGAGGTAGTAATATAAATGTATATCATCTAAAGAAAACAAATTAAATCAATGAAAACATAACGGTAAGGTGAGGCAGTATCCACAAAACAGCTAAATGTAACAACTTATCATTTGTAGGCTTATTGTATGAGGGGCATTCAATAAATCCTGTCACTAATGGCCTTCCGTAGAAACAATGTTGCATAAGACCATGGAAGACTCGTGCAATTGTTTGGGGATATTTATTCAATACAGTTGCGAATTCTCAATTTAATTATTATAATTGACTAATGTATTCATTGTTGAATTATACACATTCATGTACAGTGGCTATATTTCAATGTCATAATGGAACCTGAAGAAAAATTAGAAATAAGGACTTGCATTAAAGTCCGAGTTTCATTGCAATTATCACTTAAAGAGATTTATTCTGAATTGTGTCATATTCATGATAGTTTTACTGTAACATTAAGAACAGTTTTTCGTTAAGTTGAGAAATTTAAAGGGGTGGGGCAGCATAGCCTGCAAGAAGATAACCGCCCAGGTAGGTCTGTTGTTGCAGCAACAAAGAAAAACATTGGGGCTGTTAGAGCTATGGTAGAAGAAGGTATACTGTTTCCCAGATAGCTTATAGTCTAGGCATTTCAGAAGGCACTGAACATCATAAATTATTCTGACTAACTGTTTGAATTTAAAAAAAAGCTTTGTGCTAGATGGTTCCAACAGTTTAGTGTTTAGATTGTGCTAAAAAAATCTGAAAGAATACTAAAATTGTTATCCTAAGAAAATAAGAAAATTTCTGACTTTCTCACTGGGGATGAAACATGGGTTTATTATTTTGAGCCCCAACAGCGAATCAATAACAAACAATGGCTTGGTAAAAATCAGGCTAGACCGGTCATAGCAAAGAGGACAAGAAGTGCCAAGAATGTTTTATATGCCAGTTTCTTCAATTTTAATGGTCTGTTGCACACATTTCTTGCAAAGAGGATAAAACATTTACAGGCAAGTTTTACAAAGATAAAGTACTTAAATCTGTCAACAGAATCTATCAAGTAAAGGTTTGGAAGGTTGAACACCCCCCCCCCCCCCCTTATTCCCCTGACTTAAGCCCCTGTGACTTTTTCCTATTTTCTTAATCTTAAAATCTTAAATATCCGAAGACCAATGACAGAATAATATATTGTATGCCCCTCGTACACAGATCATCAGGAAGAACCATTATGGGACATTGATTTAAATAAACTGATCTACATGTAGGTCATCTGAAACAATTGACTTGATGCGAGAACAACTATCGTCCCACCCACTGGTCATATCGCGTTGTTTCTCCAAGTACATAAATATGAAACTATAAATAAGTATAAAACAAATGGATAAAAAAATGGAAACTTTTTATTTTCCTATAGTATGTGTATATAAAGCTCAAATTTTCCTTACAAGGCCACTATATACCCTAGCCCCTGGACTCACTTCAAACCCCATAAGCAATTATCATATCAATTATGGACATAGTTGACTGTCTGGCTGTTGAAACAAGAGGTTGCGACAAACATGGTCATATCCCCTGCCAAACACTTGACCTTTAGTTATGAGCTTGACCTTTGACGAACAGAACCAAGTCATTCGCATGACACATTGTCTTGTCCTAGTAAAAGTTATTTAAAATTCCAATCGCAACTAAAAAAGATAAGGTCAGGATAGCAGCGAACAGACGAACGGAGCTGTGACATTGACCTCTGACGAACAGAACCAAGTCAGTCACATGACACATTGTCTTTTCCTAGTGAACATTTGTGCCAAGTTATTTAAAAAATGCAATCACAACTAAAGAAGATATGGTGCTAACAGCAGGGGATGCACGCACGGATGGAGGACACACGCAGCCATTTTCTATATCCTCCGCTCTGCTCTACGAGCCGTGGTGGGGGATTATAAAGTACTTATATAAAGTAGGCCCCATCCCCAGGGACATGCAATTCATAATTTTTATGAAGGACCAATAGATGTAAATAATCATGCTCACTAATTGTTTCTGAGTGCTTCTTATAATTAGAAAATTTTCAAAACTGACTTCAACTATTCTTGTCCAGCCCCTAAGACCTCATGGGTATGAAGACCATGAAAATTACACGTTAACCGTCATGTCAGTAACAAGAAATCACACCAAAAGTCTATTCAGTCATAAAAAATAACGTTTTTTGTCAGTGACTCTTTAATACATTTAATAAAGTAGGCACCACCACAATGGAATTAATAATTTTAATAAAGGACCCATAGTCAAGCTCACAATTTGCTACTGAGTGCTTCATTTGATAAGAAGAAGATTTTTAAAGTTTAACTTGAATTTGACTCTTTTGGTACTGCCTCTAAGACCTCATGAGGATGGCGACCACGAAATTCACATCCTTATTAACTGTCATGTCACCAATAACAAATCACACCAAAATACATTCACATAAGTCAATTCAGTCATAAGAAATAACGTTTCTTGTCATTTTCTCTTATAAAGATTTAACAAAGTAAGCCCCACCCCGATGGCCAAACTACGGGGCATAAAATACACAAACAACACATATGCATCAATATTCACGCACACAATTTGTCCTTCCTATAATAAGAAGAAAAACTGTTAAAATTTACCTTTATTTTTCCTCAGACCCACATTGAGACCAAGGGACATTCAATTCACATTTTTTATAAAGGATCCATATGCATAGGCCCCACTCTCAGAACTAAACCGTGAGACCAAGGGACATGCAATTCACAATTTTTATAAATGACCTATATACGTCAATTATCATGCTCACCATTTGTTTAACAGTGCTTCCTATAGTAAAAAGATTTTCAAATTTTTCCTTGAATATGAATGTTTTGCCCCACACCCCAAAGGCTCCAGGGGAGGGACCCTTGCAATTCATAATTTTGATTCACTCTTAGATACAAAAGCTGCATACACCATTTCATTACGGTTTTTTAGAAGAATTCGAAAACTTCAATTGTTTACGGACGGACGACGCGAAGCACGACGGAAGACGACAGACAAAAGGCGATTGCAAAAGGTCCTTGAGACAAAGTCTAAGGTGACCTTATATATATATATATAGCTAACAAGGCTTCGTTTCACAAAATAACTTACAATGCATATCATTGTTAGTAAATTTGACAACGTCTGCATAGTATGTTGAAAATTTGATCGATGTTTCAAGTGATTGTAATACCAAAATACTTCTTGCATATTTAAAATTTTTTTTAACAGTTTAAACTAAATGCTATTCTTATAAGTGTTACCTTCTCTTGTCTCTTCGAATTGTTTTAACCGTTTTAATCGCTCTCTCAACTGCAAAATATTAAGAATTCACAATTTTAAAAAAACTAGGACATGGAGACCAAGTCGAGATCGAACCCACAGCCACAGCTGTGATGTGAATACTCTTGAGATTCACTCTTAGACAACTAGGCCATGGAGACTAGGTTTGAGTCGTCTAAAATTGTGTCTCAAGATCATTGACCTCACAATTCTAGTTATGAGTTCGATCTCAACTTGTTCCCGTGACCTATTTATCTAACAGCTGTAAAGTCAGTGACTTTGAGACATAATCTTAGATAAATAGGTCATAGGGACCAAATTGAGTTCGAACCCACTACAGTTATGATGTCAATGATATTGAGAAACAATCTCCGATTAACAGGTCATGGGGACAAAGTTGAGAACTAACTCATAACTAGACAAGTAGGTCATGGGCACAAAGTTGAGCTCGAATCCACAACCACAGCTGTGAAGTCAATGCTCTTGAGACACAATATCTTAGATAAATAGGTCATAAGCACTGAGTTGAGTTCGAACCCTCAACCACAGCTTAGAAGTGAATGATCTTGAGACATAATCGTTGACAACTAGGACACGGGACCAAGTTGAGCTCAAACCCCAAAACAACAGCTATGAAGTCAATGATCTTACACAACCAGGCCACGGTGACGAAATTGATCTCAATGCAACAACCACAACTGTGAAGTTTAAAATCTCGAGACACAATCTAAGATAACTAGGTCAACGGGAGCAAGTTAAGCTCAAACCCACAACCACAGCTGTAGAGTCAGTGATCGTAAGACATAATCTTATACAAGTGGGCCATGGGGGCCAAGTTGAGCTCAAGCCCACAACCAAAGCTGTAATGCCAATGATCTGAAAAAACAATCTTAGACAACTAGGTCATTGGGACGAAGTTGAGCTCGAACCGACAACACAGCTGTGAAGTCAATGATCTTGAGATACAATCTTAGACAACAAGGTCATTTAGACGAAGTTGACCTCAACTCGACAACCACAGCTTTGAAGTTAATGATCTGAAGACACAATCTTAGACAAGTATGTCATAGAAACCAAGTTGAGCTCAAACCCATAACCACAGCTGTGAAGTCAATGATCTAGAGACACAATCTTAGACAACTAGGTTTTTGGGACGAAGTTGAGCTCTAACAGACAACCGAAGCTAAGAAGTTAATGATATTGAGACACAATCTTAGACACAATAACTAGGTCATGGAGACCAAGTTGAGCTCGAATCCACAACCTCAGCTATGAAATCAATGATCTTGATCTTGTGACACAATCTAAGATAACTAGGTCACGTGGACCAAGTCGAGTTCGAACCCACAATCCCAGCTGTGAGCTTAATGATCTTGTGACACAATCTAAGATAACTAGGTCATTGGGAAGAAGTTTAGCTCAAAGCCGAAACAACAAATGTAAAGTCAATGATCTTAAGCAACAAGGTCATTGGGACCATGTTGAGCTCGAACCTTCAACCACAGCTGTAAAGTCAATGATCCTGAGACACAACCTTAGATTACTAAGTCACGGGGACCAGGTTGAGCTCGAACCCACTGTCAGAATATGAGATAAGTCTAAACTGGTTGAAATGTTTAACTGTAAACAAGACAGGTATATATAGGACTAGGTTTATTCAAGTATGAAATATTGTACAAGTATGTTCAATTGCTGTTGTACTTTAGACGTGTGAAGATGTATTCAAGACACAGACAACATGGTTAGTTTAAAGAGGCTAATAAATGATCAGTTATAATTTAACCACTGTTTCCTGAGATCCTGGAAGGTTAACCAGTACTCGAGAACACACCTCAAGTAACACATCTCTGCAAGTAACTGATAAATTTCTCTCATGAGTAAGAGATGAATGATAATGAGACACAAACATCATTAAGAGAACTATTTGTAGCTGTACTTACAAGTCGCTGTTCTCCTCTCACGATAGCCCGAACATTCAAGTCACAAGTCAATTTTTTCACATACTCACACGTGGGGTACCGTAGTATGTGTTCGATGACTGGATCATTACCTGAAGGAAGGAACAACATAGGTTAAATGTATGCAACAGCACTGCAACTTCTGTATTATAATGTTATTAGTTCCCACTTAACTTTATGCTATGGAGTGGTGCAAAATTCAGAGGAAAGTGCCCATTTCCTGTTATTTTTGCAGATACTTCCTTAATATTTCATGAAAATTCACGAAACAAAGACAAACGCCATCTTTATGTTGAGGCGAACAACAGTTATATAAAGTAACCATGCAAAAAATGCAACGGCGTTTTGTGCTCAGTTGAGACAATTATGGTGTGGAATGGCACAATTTACAAACAAACAATGTTGCACTTTTTGCAAATAATACTTTTTTCATGCCCACTTGATCCGATTTTAATAAAATCATGTGAGTTTGCCAACGTGTACATAATCCTCCCATATTCTTCCAAAAGAAAGCACGAGATACGAAACTATTCAAAATAAAGAAAGGAAATGTCAATTTTGTAACATCAGTTTTATTGATTGCTCCTTTTATAAATAACTATGACAAAGGCATTTAAAATATTAATGTTGTCAATGGTCAAGTTTAAACAAATTTGATATGCTAATAATGACATTGATGGAAAAACGTACTGTCCTTAATTTAGCCAAATTTATTTATTTTGCTCTCAGATTAAGAAACATATTTTTATAAATAAAACAGTAAATAAAATCATGAATAAAATAAAAATGAAATCCATCACTATTGGTAAATCGGATTAAGGTTGATTTGATAGATTTAACTAATAAAATGCTTAATTCTCACTATTTTCATATTTTCATGCATTTGAGTAAGCTATAAGCATATTATATGTTGAATTGCTGAATAAAGATATTTGTTATAAGGATTTCATATTCTATTCACCCTTTTATTGATTAGAGTACATGTAATGTTATTTTGGGCCAAGATCATATCAGAACATATAAATAAAGATAAGTGACTGCAGGTGCTTGTCAAAATTTTCGTTGTTACATTTGGCGTTTTTCAAATCTAAGAAACTCCTCCTTGGCAAACTAATTTAGAGTTGTTATTTTGGTATCGAAAGAAAGGGCTTGACTGTAATTTTGGGTGGTAAACTTTTCTTTATTGAATTTAAAGAAATAAAGTGTTTTACGCTACAACATTTCATAAAAATGCCAACAATTTTTGTTTGAACCCGTTATAATTTAAACTCAGAAGAAAAATGTTAACATATTGATAACTGAAATCAGTCAACATTTTATCAGCTTACATTGGTACCGAAGATATTAAATTCAGACAAAAGTTTAAAGAAATACTAAATGTGTCACTAGAAAGTTCAACGGTGTATGTGGAATTGAGATTAGCCTGCCAGTCTCTGTAATTTAGTAGGCTGGTTAAATTTAATTGATAAAATATCACCTCTTTCAATATTTGACATCAGTGGCCTTCACTTTTAAATGATATTTTAAAACCCAATAATGGTTATCTTTTCATACAAATGTATTTTCAATATAAGTGACCAAGGACCTCCATATTGAAAATACTAACTCTTGGGTTTGTCATGACACATTGTCTAACCCTGACGAGTATATTGTGTATAGTTTCATGAACTTAAAGTCCAAAGTTCTAAAATTCCAACACCCCACAATTAAAAATGAAAGACGGCTTGGCAGCTTGCCATTGATAGACCAAACACTATTATGTTATCAAATCCTTCAGGACAACATAAATATGAGTAAAGAATGGTAAATATGTTTTAGTTAGATAACTATACGGACTTCCCCGACTTAGTTCAATTACATCTATATCAACATGCACGTCTGCTCATGAATTAAAATATGAAATTGCCACATAAATATGTTATGGCAATGGCACAATGTAATCCTGATATACAAACCTGGCCTCCAGTTTCTTAAGCAACCACCACAGCAATAGCATCTTGTAAAGTCAGCAACACCTGCAAAATAAGTAATAACCTCGTCTTAAAAATGAAATGAAATTATTCATTCAGCGCAACTTAAACATAATTAGCAAAAGCCCAGATTGACTATTGAACATTCGTTTTTTCAGCAAAGTCAAACTAACCACATACATTGTAACATGATGCAGGGTGCAAATTTAGCAGAAATTTTCAGTGCCATTTTTCATAAGGCCTATAAAGTAAATTGTTAGTTTCCGATTTCATGGCTGAAAAAAATATGGTAGTGTAGGATACCAAAATGACCTGGTGACTTTAAAGGAATATTTTACTGTATTTTGTGATTTTGATTGTTAAATGCAACATTGCTCTACTTCCATATTTGTTCATAAGTAGAAAGAACCGTGTTGCGATGAGGTGCCATTTTGATGATGTTTTACTTCTCACACCAATTATAGACACCAAATAGGAAAGACACAGAAAGAACATAAAGAGGAAAATTAAATTAAGTTTTTATTTTTCTCGCAAACTCTGTAAATAAAGACTATGGTCGGGGCTAAAAAAATAGGGTCGGTATTCCCTTAAATACAAGTGTCATAAATATCACAATAATTATAAACCTATATTTGGCTAGTTCATGAACTTATGGTTAAATAACAACTGTGTAAGTTTGGTAAAGATCCAATGTAAAATGCAGGTAATAGAGTGTACCTGACGGACAGACAACAGACACAGTGAGCCTTACTCAGGTAAGCCTAAAATCTACAAACCAGCATAGAAAAATCCTGCTGATGCCATCTGTAAAGGCGTTTGGTCAAGATAACTAGGCCAGCCTGTGAAAGATTCAGTTCTACGTTCTAGTGATGCGTAGTCTGGGTGCTTGGGTGATTGTACAACGATAGCTGCAGCATTGTTTAAACAGGCTGAGTTCCCTGTTGGTCGTCTTTGGTTAGGTTGTGATCCAGTTGGTCCTCCAGGTGTGGATGGTAGTGATGCTGACGTAGTCGGTGTACCTATAAGTAATGATATACATGCACATTCTGTTATATATATAAAAATTAGATTTATTGGGATTACAAGTCTGAATACTGATCCTGCCACACGACAGCTCTGTCTTCACGACCGTAGATAAACAAAAGAGACACGAAACTTCCTTGAAGACCAGTCTTTCCAGTTGCTATACATTTATTTTGGGTACGGCGAATATTAACAAAATGAAGAAAATACTAAATCTGCGACTAAATAAATAATTACTTGAATAAAACAACTGTAACATTTTAGGCAGCAAACACACGCACACTGAGTTTTTGATCCATTGCAAAACATTTTGCTATTTTTAGTGACAATTAGCTTGACACCAGTAATCCTATATAACCAATCACCATGTAAGTAATAGTGCTAGGCCCGATTAGCTCAATCATTAGCACGTCTGACTATCAATACAGGGGTCGTGAGTTCGAATCCTCGCCCGGCAACAGTCTCCGTGATGATTGTTATATGTAATTGTATCTCATTATCATTTGCCTTTTACCGCTGATTCAAGTGAAAAGTTATCAGTTACTTGTGTAGATGGAGTGTGCTAGAGTACTGGTTAGCCTTCCAGGCTCCAAAGAAACAGTAGTTAGGTTAACTAATCGTCTGTTAGCCCTCGATGGCAGAAAAATTACGCTAAATATTCAATCAATCAATCAAGTTGAGTGGAAATTATGTTTTATTTTAAGTTACTATGACCTTGACCCTAGAGACTCCAAAGACAAATTTATTTTTTGTCCCGATATAAGTTTTTTTTCAAATAGCTTGATCCTTTATAAAGTTATCAAGCTGAATATATTTTTCTATTGATAGTAATAGAAAGTGACCTTGACCTCAGTGATCCCAATGCAATCCCAGCTTTTGTTTTAATATAAGCTTCAATGTACAAATTTTCATTCCAATAGTTTAATCCTAACTTAATTTATTGAACGAAAACCATTTTCCCAGTTTTAGTAGCAGAAACTTTAAATGACCTTGTCCCCAATGACGCCATATGCTTCAAAGTCTTGTGTCTTGATGTAAGCTACCTTTGTACGAAGTTTCACTGTAACTTAAGTTAATGAACGGAAACCATTTAGTAAGAGATGCCTTAAATCTTGACCCTCAGTGACCTCAAATCTTTTATACAAAATTCCATGTAGATACAACAAGCCCCATCTTATTAAATTAACATAGACACAGCCGGGCCCGATTAGCTCAATAGGTAACACATCATACAACCAGTCGTCAGTTCGAATCCTTGCCCGGCCAGTCTCCGTGATGACTGATATACGACATTGTGTCCCATTATCATTCCTCTCTCACTGCTGATTCAAGTTGGAAAGTTATCTTTTACTTGCGGATATGTGGTGTGCTCCGGTACTGGTTAACACTCCAGGAATACAGGAAACAGTGGTTAGGTTAACTGACAGTAGTCTATTAGCCCTCAATGGCATAAAAAATACGCGAAATATTCAATCAATAAATCTATCAATTAATCAACAGACACACGTCATAATTATCTCATTGATTGGTACAGTTTAATCTAGGTAAACCAAGTCTTACATGTACTGATAATTTTAACCTATTCAAAACTAAAATAAAAATACAACCTAATTCATGTATTTGTGATCAAGTATATGACCTCATGGCCATCCTCTCACATTCGGGGAACGGGACCAAACCCACTGAGGGAAACGTTTTTGCGTCGTATTCACGACACATCTGTCATTTAGCAGCCAAGCTCATGCTACATGTATTACAAGTTGAAAAGAAAGGAGATTAGCCTGACCAGTCACATTTTCATTTTGTTTTTTACAACCAGAAAATACCCCTAAGAGTAATTAAAAACTACATAGCGCGGGGGGGGGGGGGGGGGGGGGGGGGGGGGGGGGCACTGGACCCATACTTAAAGCTTGACACTAAATGAGGAAATGTATACTTATATTTTTTGGTATCAAATAGCAATAGATCAACATGAATGGCCCACTTAATGTACTGTAATGATTGGCCCAGTTTTCTGGAAAATCAAAGATGACAACCTTGAGTTAATTTATGACAGTGATATTTAAAATGAAGAAGTACCTGTTGTATTTGTCCTAGCCCCAGCGGCTATATTGTTGTTTGTGGTAGCATGTCTATGTATTAGACTTGATCTGTTTGTGTAGCCGCAGCCAGTCCGTCCCTCCACAGCATACTCACTCTGATGTGATAAGACGAGGCTTGATAAACCAAAATGAATGTCCTCGACATCTTCTGTTGGCTGTGAAGGATGTCTAGCTTCCTATTTAAGGAATAATGAAGCAATTAGAAATTACAATATAAAGAGAATATTGATATCATATTATGTATGCAGAATTTCAAACGTACATTACCGTGCATTATCATTGAAAGTATATCTAGCATTGAAATATATTTTTCTCATCAAATGTTCAACTCAACATAGGTATAAGAGGACTGAAGTGAGTCATTCTAAAGAACCTACACAGATGCAATCTAGCCTGTCCTAAACAGATTGTCATTGAAAGAAGAAACAGTGGCCTATTAAGACAGGTTATTGCTAATAATACAGCTTATTGGTATTATGCTGCTTTGAAAGCATATAATTATCAAATAAGAAATAGCACATGTGGCTGCTTAAGACAAATGGCTGCTTAAGAGATGTGACTGCTAATACACAGGTTTGACTGTTTATATTTTATTGCAGAAGGACATTGATATCTATTTAATTCTCAGATGGACAATCTGCAATCTCAATAAATTTTGATTTACAACAGCATTAGTTTTAACAATAGTCATTAGACAATAGATTAATGTGATACACATGAGACGTGTTATCATTATTAATAACACTATATTCATGAATAATGTATGTTAATGGTATCTTAACAATATATATGACTGTGTATGTACTTTCAAACTAACCATATTACATTTAGAGCATTTGAAAACACACCACGTATTTACAGACAATTTTAGTGCAGAAAATGTCAACCTATTTCAAAGAAAGAGTATATACGATAAGACCGCCAACTCTGTCTTTTACCGTAAAAATATCATGACTGAGACTAAACTTACCTGTATGTAAATGGTGCGTTTGCAAAATCATTGAATGTAAATAATATTAGATTAGGGTAGGTGTATGATAAAGTAACTCAGAATCACAGATTTGTACACAGTAACTATCCAACATATTCTTCCGTATTTTACATACACAAGTGTTACGGATAAGAAAATCAATTTATATCATGGCAAAATATTATATATGCATGAATTGATAACCCAATAACTAGCAAATATTCTTCTTTATTTATACAAAAGTCAAGTATTATTGGGAAGTATTTTGCAACATTTTTGTGTTTGTTTTGCTATTTCTTATTTGATTAACAAGAGGGTCATACTGATCTCAAATCGATCACCTGTGGCAGAGGACAGAATACCAAAGAAAGGCCATACTTCAGACATTTAATTGAGGATACAAGTATTTATTTGTTTTCGCATTTAAAAGGTTTCATTTCATATTTTATACACATGTTTAAAGGCATTATTAAAGTTTAAAAGAAGTATAACAGGGACAAAACGCTATAAATTTATTATATCTTAAAACATACACAATTTTTTTAATGAATAAAAAGCATCTCATTATCATTAATAAATTAAATCCGAATGGTTTGCTATGTCAAGTCAATCAAAAACGTGGCAAACTAGATAAATAACTTAGAATGATAAATTTGAAACGAAATCCCCATTCTAAAAATAGACAGCACTTGAATTCTGATTTATGACTTTACGACATTATTCGGACAATTTCTCAGATGAAATAGATTTTATTACATGTAAACCTGCAAAACGGCTCAAATAAAATCTCGTGACTCATATAATACACAATATTTTAGTCTAACCTAGGCACATAGTACATGTTAGCAAATCCTATTAGACTTTTCAATATATTACTTTAGCATGTTTAAATAGATATCAATTTGGAAAATAAAATGTTTTAGACAATTTTTAAAAGATAGATAAACTCCCTTGAAAAACAAAATTTAAGAAAGTATTTAACACTTACATTAGAATCGCCATGATTAGCTTGGGGCATCAAGCTTTCACTTTGTGATGCGAGAGAGTTGTCATCATTGGTACCTCGACCTTCATCGCCTGATGATGTCACATTTGCTTCTGTGTTGGATATTGTAGCATTAGATGCAGACACGTGTGGTCTGGGTTCTGATGGATCTGCTGTTGTGGTAGATACATTCCCTGATGCAGAATCATTGTGATTCACGTGCAGGCAATTTGGAGATAGATTACGATGCACTTCCTCAATGTTGTCCAAGTCATTCCACGTAGAACAACGGACTCCACAAGAATAACACCTTGTTGCAGTAGAGCCTCTATCTTGTTCATGGTAAAACCCATTCCGTGCAAGAACTAAACCACTGCAATTACCGGTATAGGAGCTAGCAAATGATGTGAATCTGAACCATTCATATGCCATTTGTTCTCTCAAACTTAGGGGTGGACCAGACTGAAGTCTCTGGAAATACTGCTGGAGAGGAAAACCGATTTTGTCACAAACTTCTGGTCTGAAATGTGACCAACTCCTTGTGATCTTTTTTATTCTCCTGTTAAGTTGCTGTTCATTGAAGAACAGCTCAAACAAACTCTCTAATAATCTTCTTTTCCATGTATCTACATTGTACTCAATAGATAATTTATTTCTACGACTCTGGTGGTATTCTGGTGTTTTTCTCAGACATTTTTTATGTTCCAGTTCTATGAGGCTATTTCTCACTGCCAAAGTTAAAGATTTGTGTGAATTCATCAATGAGTCTATTTCCAGATAAATACCAGAATCTTCAAATGACGATGGCATTTCTCCTCTGATATCATTAGAGTTCATATTCTCAGATGTATGGTCATTTGTCTTACTATCTGTTGTATTTGAAGTATATTTTGGCAACGTAGACATTGAGTGCATATTCTGTCCATATTTTATCCAAGCCTTGCCATTTGTTTTTTTTTTTGACAAAACTTGACAAATTGAGTCACAAAACTCTCCTTTTGGTTCTCTATGTCCAGCATGTAAGAACTCAATACTTGCATCTTTCAAATACTTCAAGCCATTGTTCAACCTCTTCATCAAACATTTGAAGTCTTTGGGCCAGTTTAAACAATCTTCTTCACTTACGAAATCTGGTGTATGTTCCAGGAAACTTGTATTGCCAGCAGAATATCTCGAACATGTTGCACCTGTTAGTTCTTTTCTTTTTCTTTTTTTAGTTGTTCTACACTTCCGTAAATAACTGTCTTCAGTAGATCCATTTGATAACACATTTCTTTCATCTGTACCTGTTGTCAAAGCTTCAGATTGACGTTTTCTTTGGCTGGCTTTCCTTTTGATCTTTGACTTTTTCTGCCTCTGTTTCGCTTGACCATCTTTTTCTGAATGAAAGATTGCAATAATGTCAGCTTCATTTGCTGTGTCACCAGTATCCTGCTGTTTTCTTGGTAAAGCCTCACAATATGTATTCGGCATTGTCGTTGCACCATTAATTTTCTGGTATTTATCATCACCACCTTTCATCTCCAACGATGTATCGAATGTCATCTCTTCATCATTTTTCACGACATTATCACTTTTTGGTGAAACACTTTGACCAAAATTACATAGTGAGCTTTCATCGTATTCACATTCTAGTAAAATGTACTTGTTTTCTGGAGAATTTTCATTTTCCTTGCATTCAGCTTCCATATCTTTCATACCGAGTATTTTTTTACTATGTTTTTGAGCTTTTTCAGGGGAATAAAAAGCTATCTGTATCACATCATCTAGCTTTTCATTTTCTACTGTACCAAAGTTGCCATTTTCTTTGATCTCAACAACTGATTCATTTGCATTTAATTTGGTGATTTCGTTCATGTGTGTGTTCGTAGTTGTCTTGTTATTGTATGTTTCAAGTTCAATATCAATCTGAACATATTCTGAGTCTGTGGACGGACTATACATTGACCCTTCTCTATTTCTTGTTGAAAAATCCGATGTATCTGGATAGCCCGTACAAGATTTCGTCGGCAACGGTGACACGGATTGTGGTACATACAGACCGCCTGATCCATCTATTTCCTTATTAATAAATTGTGAGACATCATGGAAAATAGGTTTCACTTTTGTTTCATTAGAATTATCAGGACATGGCAAATTCAATAACTGTGTTTGATGCAAGTCATCATCATCTTCAGGTCCTCTTTGTCGTAACATTTTTTCAACAGATGTCTCATCGGAAAATGTTTCACTTTCAGTTATTGTTGGCAATGTGTAAAAATCGACCGTATACAATGAACTGCTCCGAATCAATGTATTGTCTGCAGATGTTGTGCGTTGCTGGTTTTGTTTCGAATCAATAATTTTATTTTTTGTCATTTCGTTTTTCTCATGGTTAGCTGATCCGTTATGGTGTTCCTTAAGTCGTGCTGAAGAGTCATCTTCACTATTTATCGTGTTTCTGTTGACTTTCTCCTCTCGATTTTCCTTTGTTTTCGATGTTATCAATTCGTCTGTTTTTGATTCATTTCCCCCCCTGTTAGAATTATCAATAGGTACATTCTTTTTCAGAGATGAAGTACAGGAGGTTACAATGCAACTCTTAAAATCAATAGATCCACCTCCATCAACACATTGTATTTGATTTGTGATGGGTTGAGCAATAATCAATTCTTTTGCAATAACCTTCAAACCTCGTTTAAATTTGATTTTCACCTTTGTCTGATTGCCAACTAAATCATGTTTGTGATCAATGACTGAATTGCAGCTCTTTCTTGCTTTACTTTGGATTTTCCCCATTGATTTATCTTTTCGAAATCTGTGAAAATCTGAAATTAAAATGCAATCATAAAAAAAATATTAAAAAGGCTGAATGTATAAATATGCCGGGCCCAATTAGCTCAGTCGGTAACGTGTCTGACTATCGATCCAGAGGTCGTGAGTTCGAATCCCTGCCCGGCAATAGTCTCTGTGATGATAAACAACATTGTGTATCATTATCATTCGTCTCTCACCGCTGATTCAAGTGAGAAATTTATCAATTACTTGGGGAGATGGGGTTTGCTCGAGTACTGGTTAACCTTTCAGGATCCCAGGAAACAATGGTTAAGTTATAATAACTGATCATCTGTTAGCCCACAATGACATAAAACTGACGCTAAATATTCAATCAGTCAATCAACCAGTTGTATAAATATGTGAAGAACACGGTCTGAGCATCAGCTATATTCCCTGCCACATTATGGAACGCTGGTAAATATTGGTTGCACGAAGCAGTGTAAATTCTTGTCATTTTTCTGTTTTTTATGCATGTGTATGTACATGTGCTTAATGTCCAAAGGAATTTATATCAGGTTTTCTGCTGCGTGGTTCAACAATCTTTAAACATGCATAAAAACAGACAAAAATGAATTTAATATTTAAAATTCCAATCCTGATGATGATATATGTATTTAATGTCCTCCAGTAAGTGGAAATTTGAACTATCCACTGCAAAGTAAACGTGTACAACAACATCACTTCTGTGTCCTGGTTGACATTAAATTCACAAGATCTAATATCCATTATAATTGTAATGGTTATTGTTTCCATTATCAGATGAACTCTGCAACAATGATTGGTTTATTGTAAAATGACAAAATACTTTGTGGTGATAAAACTAAACACCGCCTTTTATCTACCGATTTGGACAAATAAAAAATCAATATTTCAATGAAGTACCTACACAATGTTGAAGTTGACGTCATTGTTTAAGTTTTGTCTACAATAATTCGAATTTTGTGTATTTACATTGCCTCAAGATCGTCTGTTTCTGAATTTCAACTACGTGTTTTTATTTACTATTTTCCTGTCGCATAATTTGGTCTGTGGACATGTTTGTTAATGGCTAGCATCAACGTTCGGTAAACCAAGATAACTGAACAAAAGAAATCAATAAAACAATTAACCGACGAAAACAGCTAACGTTTTTGTTGTATTTTATTATAAAAATAAGTGTGGAACAGTGGCGCACGTCATTTTCGTTTGTATAATATGAAACCGTTCATCAAAATATCAATTCTTATTCGTATACGCTAGACACGTAAAAAGTAGTCTGGCGCCAAGGGTTGAATCGAAAAACAAAAGTCTTTAAAACATTCACTTTGACGTTGTCCAATGAAATTGCTTTAAATACATATGTAATAGTGAGATAGAAATTATTTATCACCAAGGATATACATAAAGATCCTGTTTAACAAAAGCTGCCGAAAAACAGCTTTAACCCGGCTTTTATACCCTTTTAACAGAACAGTATATTATATGTACCATAACAGATATATCTGTATCATTGAAACCATCTTTGGTAATAGCTATATAGTAGATACATGTTTACAAGCAAGTAGGACTATTAGGGCAGAATATGCATTATATATATGTCTAAATCTGACTATGGCTAGCTGGGTAGTACTTAAGTTGAAATTCATTTAATAAAATTGTTTTTCAATGCGAGTGTGGATGGGAGTGGGGTGCATGTGCCAAAGTTTGATAAATACAGCTGTTCATTTTTATAACATTAAAAAATGTTGAAGGAGGATGTCTTGGTCGGTAACAAAGTTGAAAATGGGCAGTTTATCTAATTCTATACAAATAAATCAAAATATAACAGGCATGGGGTTGGTAGTGGTTGGTCTTGGAGTGGTTAACAAAGGGGCGGAGTAGGATTTTATTAAAATCAAAACACAATTTAATTTGAAAATAAACGGGGGTCGTGGTAAAACAATTGAAATTGGACAAAATTAAATAAAAAAGAAAACACAATTTAAAAACAAAATGGGCGGGAATATTGTCATCTTTGTAGACTATTTAATGATAATCGGCATGTTTTATATGGACCTTTTATCAGGTAAAGACATTATCATAATTGCCAAGCTGTGTATTTAGTTTGAAAGACATATTGAAAATGCAACATCATCAACAACAACAATAGCAACAACACAACAACAGCAGCAACAGCGACAACATCAACATCAGCATCATCATCATCATCATCAGCAGCAGCAGCAGTAACAACAACATGTAAACACATTTTATCAACATTAAACAATATAAAACTACATGTATATATCAAAGTATACACATTTTTGGAGGGACACGGCTAAGTCTAGGGCTTAAACACCGAAATACTACAGAAACAGCCAATGAAGAAAGTAACCAAGTTCCTTTACAGGGAAAGAAACCAAGCTGCGATGAATAGAGATAGGAAATCAGATACCCTGTGTGACAGTTGGAAGGGACACAAAGTTACTCGTGCACAAGCAAGCGCCACTGATGATCTGATCAATATTGAAGGCACATTGTCACAATATCGATTTTTTTACTTGATAATTTCATATGCCATGCGTTGATATAAACGTGTCGACCAACATTTTTGGACATTTATATCAGTTATCACTCGGAAGTAAACTGGCTGGCCCTAAATGGCATTTAGATATTAGTATATCGATTAATATTTTAGCAGTTTTACATGATAAAAAAAAACGTTGAAACTTGTTGCCCAATCCTTTTGCTAATTTGTAAGATATAAAATAATAAATTAAGTTTAAATTAAACTAAAGACACGTTCTTATGTGTAATTTAGAGAGCGTCATGTGCAGTACCAAGCACGTACATATACAGTGCAAATACAGTAGCTTGATCAGTACAATCAAAACTCTTTATCTCGATATTGGAGGGACTGCAAAAAAAAACTCTTGATATCCGAATATCGACAAAGATTTTGTCTCAAAATTCATATTTATTTTCATCACCTGGGCGGCGTTCAGCACAGTAAGACATGTTTACTTGTTTATAAATGCTATTGGTCAGCTAACAAACGAAAATTAAACGGAAATTGGTCTACTCAGCATTGTCACTTCACTTCCCATTAAGTCACTTGATTAAACACAAGCTACAGTTCACGGATGTGTTTAATCTGTTAGCAAACGTTTAATGCGAACATGTCGTTCAGTTTACTTCTAATCAAACGTTTGCAAACAAATTAAACGTAACAGCAATCATAATGCAGCCCATATAATTTGTACTTTCTCTTTCATATTACAGTCCATGAAGAAAAATTACACTGTCGTGATCAATGCTAATTTCCGGGTCATTCTTTAAATTTCTCGGCATTGTGAGATGTAAAATGAGGCTGATTGGTTGAATCAAATGATATTTAAATAAAATTAACATGCAATCACCCAATTCGATGACACAATAATTGCAACGTTCTGTAAGTCATTAAAACCTTTGTTGTTGACATGTAATTACTGCTGCGTCGTAAACAAACTGTGAAAAATGGCACGCGGCGTTGAAAAACACACAGTTTTATGTCAACAATAGATACAGAACAGAACAGAACAGAACATATATTTTATTTTGACTTAAGCATATACAGTTCATCACCATACAAAGTACAATTAATCAATGCATGCTTTAGCATAAATAACTGACATATAAGTAGTTATTAACGTTATACGTATTGATAAGTCAGGGTGTTTCCTGTTTCACATTTAACTAAACGAAATAGAAATTTAAACAAGAGCGGAGGGTACAGACGCTCGTCTTTTTCCAAATCTATAAGTAGATCAAAGTCAGTGAAGTAAACTTTTTAAACATGAAGGTGAGTATTTTGAAAAATCAATACTAGTACTGAAAAAATAAAATAGATTTAAAAAAAATATCGCAAAAATAGAGATGTCGAAGAACAGGGTTAACCCGACTATTCTAGCCTTGTCACAGAACAGTATATTATAATGTACCATCAGAAAAAATAGATATATCTGTTTTTATGAAACTATCTTTCATATTAGCAAAATAGTAGATACATTTATGTGATAGAAAATACTATTAGGGCAGAATAAACACAATGTCTATGTCTAGCTATGACTAGCTGGTCAGTACTTAAGCTGAAATGTATTTAATTTAATACAGTTTTTCTTTAAAATCTTGGTATGTATGTACGAGTGTATGTGCCAAAGTTTGATAAACAGACTGTGCAGTCTTAAAACAATAAAAAAGTTGGAGGGGGAGGGTGTCTTTGGGGTTGGTAACAAAGTTGAAAAGGGACAGTGAATCTAATTCAATACAGAACAAAATTAAAAAAACAAACAATTGGAGGGGATAGGTGTGGAGGTAGGGGGTCTTGGGGTTGGTATCAGACGGACGAATAGTATTAATTTTAAAACAAAACAAATTTAAAAGGAAAAAAAATGGCAGGGGTAGGGGGGAGTCTTGGTGTGGGGGTGTCCTTGGGGTCAGTAACAATGTTGAAATGGGGAAAAGTATTTGCCAACGGCTGGCATTTGGGCCGGGAACAGGGGCGGCTTTTTTCAACAAATTACCACTTACCCGCTGGCCAGCGTTTGCACAAAAAAATAAAATGAAAAAAAATGGTCAGGGATGGAGGTTGGGTAGAGTTGAGGTTCTTGGGGTCGGTAACAAAGCTGAAATGGGACAGAGTATTTGATTTAATATAAAACAAAACTTAAAAAAAATGGATGGGGTGTGGGGTGGAGTAGGGGTTAAGGGTGAGGTCCTGGAGTCGGTAACAAAGTTGAAATGGGGCAGAGTATTTTGTTTAATACAATACAAATTTTAAAAAAATAAAATTAAAATGGTAGGTGGGGGTACGATGGTACTGAGGGTCGGTAACAAAGTTGAAATAGGGCCGAGTATTTAGTTTAATACAAAACAATTTTTTTAAAAAAGGGCAACAGGGTGGAGGTCTTGGTTGGGCTCGGGCAGGTAGCCAATTATATATGTGACAATAGACCTGGCAAATTCAAACACTGATACAAAGTCTATGATCTTTTTATCAATCTGGATACATTTACAACTCTTCATATAAATAACCGATAACAGTTTTGGGCGCGTAAAACTTTTAACCGAATAATGAAAGTATGAACTCGGTCAAGTGTATTATAGTCAGTCACTTATTAATTTTGTATTTTATTAGTTTGATAATGTAAAGATAATGTGTGAGATACTCTATAGATACATGCATTTATTCATTAATCTGGGAGGTCCTAATTACATGTAGTTTGAACTTCTGATAAAAATTACACTGTCAAAAATAGCGTACATCAGGGCTAATAATAGAGATAGTTAAGTTATGTTTTATGGGCATTAGGTGGACTAGAGTGGACAACTGTGCAGGAAATACCTGAAAGATAATGACTGGTATATGAATTAAGTATGACTTTTATGACAATTAATGGGAGTAATTTGGATTTAGTTCTCAAGTAGCGAGAGAATAAAGGCAGTTTTAGTTTTGAACTAGAAGAAGAAAGACGAGTTTTAGTTTAGAGAAAATACTTTGGAAAATTGGGAGGTTAAGACGCGTTTTATTATTGTTTGGTTTTGAGTAGAGATGCGGGTTAAGATGCAGTTGGGTTTTGAATCGAAACTGTTATACTAAAATGTGGAACGTGTTTGACCTATGTTGAGAAGCGTGCATATGTGTTAATAGAATTTTTTAAAGTTTAAATGAAAGTTGTAATAATGTAAGATATATATATATATATATATATATATATATATATATATATATATATATATATATATATATATATATATATATATATATATATATATATATATATATAGTAAATGTTATTAATTGATGGTGATCAGTTTACAGAATTAACAGTATTACTGAAAAATAAAATTGATTTGAAAAAAAAATCAAACCTAAAAAAAAACTTTAACCTAAGGTTTTAAAGCCCAAAGTATGGACATTTAGGTAAGATAGCTATATACATTGTTTCTATAACATAAAATGAATGTGTTTATGAAGTTTAGTCACCATAACATTAGCAGTTAACTCAGAAACAGAGAAAAGGCTGTGCTAAACATGAAACTTTTTACGGCGGACGACGACAACGACGACGACGACGCCGACGCCAGGGTCGTGACAATAAGACGAGCTAAAAAAGGGAATCAGATATAAGTCTGGTATTCGTTTTTCGTCTGTCGATAATTAAGTGCTTAAGTGCTCAATATTTGAGACCGGGAAGGTTATGGTTAGGGTTAGCTCAGTGTTGAATATAAAAACAAAATACGATACACGAATATCAAACAATTTCTGTCTGCCCATATAAAATTATTAACACTGAAAGGCAACGTAACAACAAAAACGTGTGTCGTTTTAATCGCTTACTTAGTATTAAAGGAGATATACTAATTTCAAGCACATATGTATTAAAAGCATGTACCGATTGAACCATAAGCTTCCTGGTTCTAAGTATAGTACGTACCCGAGTGGTCTCAGATCATTTATATGTTATTGTCTCTCAGCCCTGAATTCATGTTATCGAGCGTAAATCGTTCCAAAGACTTTATGTGAGAAAGCTTGCAAATTATTTGCGGGCTAACGATTGCCTTTCTTTTTAAACTCCTACGTTCAAATCATTATTAAATTGGTCAATGATCACAAATTTATGAATTCTTCATATATACTGTGAGTCTCAAATGATAGTTTTACTACAATGTTCGACAAACTTTGCTACTTTAAGTTCACTCGAAACACATTTAAACTTTAACGAAGTATACACGTGTAGTAACATAAAGGTCAGGTTTCAGTCTGAAAACAAATATATGCAATCTAAAGATATCTAAATTATTAAAGGGATACACAGACATGTTGGAAAAAATGTAAAGTGTTTTTTTCCATTATAGTGTCACCCCTATTAGAGTTTTGCAGTTTATTTCGATGCCGATACGGACAGCGGACTACGGACTGAATTCGAACTTCCTGTTGCACATATGGTGAAAGTCGAAACTACGATAGTGAAAGTCGAAACCACGATGGTGAAAGTCAAAACAACGATGATGAAAGTCGAAAGTACGATGGTGAAAGTCGAAACCACGATGGTGAAAGTCGAAATTACCATGATGAAAGTCGAAGATCGAAACTACGATGGTGAAAGTCGAAACCACGATGGTGAAAACGCGAAATTCCAATCGCGTTTTCACCATCGTAGTTTCGTGATTTCGTGTCTCCTATTTTCACCATCGTGATTTCGACTTTCACCATCGTGGTTTCGACTTTCGACTTTCACCATCGTAGTTTCGCGTTTTTATCATCGTAGTTTCGACTTTCATCATCGTGGTTGCGAGCATCGTGGTTTTGGGAAAAAATAAAAATACGATGGTCCAAACCGAACACCGTAGAAATACCATTATGCTGTGTATTAGTGATGGGACATCGGTTGGAAATCATAGTGATGGGACATCGGTTGGAAATCATAATCGATTATCGGTTGGAATCTGTTGGTATTTCTGATGCGATTTTACCGATTATAATCAGTTCCAGAATGATCTACTTAGGTTTGCATGTTAATGACTGTTTTACTGCTTACCATGTTTTATTATATATATACTAGCGGAAAAAAGAATCTGTGCATGGGTATAATATGCTATAACTTAGGAGATATATAAGAAATCGCAAAAAATATTTCAACAGGATTTTATCTGACCTTTATTTAACACCAGCTCAATTGATATGGTTATTGCATCAGCAGCGTCTTGGATAGAGATCAGTTTTCAGATACGTTCTCTAAACAAAGTTCATCTCATCAATATCGTGTATGTCCACCATTGGAATCGAAGCATGCTTGGCAACGACACCTCATTGATGCGACAAGTGTGCTGAAAAATGCCTGGGGAGTACCATTCCAGATTCTCACAAGCGCACGTGACAGGTCAGGTAACGTCAACGGCTGATTTGGAGGCGACATAAGCGACGCTGCATCTCATCCAACACGTGTTCTATAGGCGACATATCCTGTGACATTGCAGGCCAGGGCAGCACATTCTCATTGTTCTGGATCAAGAAGTCGGTGACGACCCGCGCGACGTGCGGGCGAGCGTTATCCTGTTGCAGCGTGGCGTGACGTTGCTGCACAAATGGAAGGACGTGAGGCCGTATGATTTCGTCACGGTATCTGATGCCTGTAAGTGTGCCGTCCACAACCACAAGAGCTGTTCTGCCACGGGATGAGATGCTACCCCACACCATGACACTACCTCCGCCGAATTGACGTCGTTGAATCACACAACTGTCATGGAAAAGTTCACCAACACGACGGTACACTCTAGAACGAACGTCGCTGCTGTCGAGATGAAAACTGGACTCATCCGTGAAAAGAACACGTGCCCAGTCCTGTTGCGTGAAGTGTATGTGTCGTTCAAGCAATCGATTACGTACAGTTCGGGGACTAATTCTTCTAAGGCCAGGAATACTTCTAGCTGTCAAAGTAGCAGTTCTGAGTCGTTCAAGGAGATGAACGACCCGGATGTACGTATCCTGGCGATTAGACGTTACGCGTGGACGTCTTGACCGAGGCCGGTCTCTGGTGGTCCCAAACTGTTGGTACCGTCTCCACAAGGCGTTTACAGTATTTCGGTGCACACCAAATTGTCTGGCAACGTCAGTATGACGTACACCAGCTTCAATCATGCCTACTGCGCGGCATCTGTCAGTTTCATTCAACCTTGGCATGGCGTTATCAAAGACGTTTTTCAAAATTATGCTTGTTTTGTGTCTTACAGGTATCAACACTATGTTTTTACACAGGTTTAGGCGACAAACGTGTTTGCGATTGACTGCTGGCCGAAAAAAACGTGAAAACGAAGACGTTGGCCAGACAGACAAACTACCCATGCAACTCATGCACTGACCAGTGTAAATGACCGAGAGGTATACACAACTTACCTGTGTTAAGTTTTCAGCTTTAATTTATAAAATTGAGCGATACATGAACATTTTACACATGCACAGTTTCTTTTTTCCGCTAGTATATAGTTTTTAGTGTAGTAGACTGGCAGTAGTAATTGCTTTCTATAAATGAACCTTTCAGTTCTTCATTACCCTCTGCTTACTGCTTGTTCAGTGGTTGTTTTTGTAACATTTAAGTATGGTGAGTGGTAGTGTGATACGCGTCTGTGTGAACCAATAACCAAACACTATTAAAAATTTAGTATCAAATAACTTTGGGATTCCATGTGCAGAAAGCTGAACAAATCAACTATTTTATTAACAAAGAAAAATAATAACTATAAGGTAATTATGCTCGTTTGTTACACCTTGCGCATATTTGCGGAATACCTAAAATAATTGCACAAGTTCCCATAAATACTATTCCAATTTTAAATTAATTTGGTCACAATCTCGTAGTAAAAATGCATTTAATGAATAATCTAGACTATATTTAAAGTAAATACTCCGTTAATCATCTTCTTTCATTAATGTGTAAGGCAATAAACATGTATGAGTTCCGAGTTGTCAATTGAGTTATGCTGAATAAAATATTGAATTGAAATATAGGCACAGGTGTTGTAATCCTAAAGGAGTCGGTGTTTTAATCTTCTGCAGTTAACCTTTCAAAGGCATCCATGCTAATTCCCAATCAACAGATCCGTAAACAATCTGTGAAAAATAATAATTTATTCATATGTATTATGTCTCTGATTTATTTGATATACCGCATCAAACTACCCATAAAAATCAACACGGCAAAATATTTGACCCTTATATTTTACTTCGGAAGAAACTGAACAGCGTGACGTCATTTGTACACGCGACAAGGACCCGACACATTTGCAGAGCAAGAATTACCTGTTAAACACTGCTAACCAGTACGGGTAAACAAACAGATCTGCACACATTGCTGGACTGAGCGCACAAAACTCTTCAATCGCGTACGTTATCAGGTGTAATATTTTTGAATTTAACTGACTCAACACGAAAATTTATAATCTAAAAAAAAGATCCAAGGACAACTGATAACAGTCTATTTTCGGAATATATGTCACAGTGTGTACGTAACGTACTAGGAGAGGAATTTATGTAAGCGGTTCGGTTAGCTCAGACGGTAGAGCATTCGCCCTGTAAGCGAAGGGTCCCGGGTTCGAGTCCCGGACTGGCTGCCTATTTTCTCGTCCTGTAACATTTGGCGCCCAACGGGGGACTGTGACTGATATATATTCCGAGAAACATTTTACATGATTCTCTGTTCTCTATGGAAATTCGGGACGAGTTCCAAATTTGTGAAGAATATGTCACAGTGTGTACGTAACGTACTAGGAGAGGAATTTATGTAAGCGGTTAGGTTAGCTCAGACGGTAGAGCATTCGCCCTGTAAGCGAAGGGTCCCCGGGTTCGAGTCCCGGACTGGCTGCATATTTTCTCGTCCTGTAACATATATACATTCTAACTATGTGTGCTTTACGTTAGATATTGATGAAAGCACTTCCAAAATCAGTACATATGAAGGCCAAACTTCATCTTCAAATGTGTAGTTTTATTTTGAAAATAAAACTAAAATCTGCTGTTTCCAAAATTCGAATGAGCTAATTTTAGAAAATGCAAGCTGAATTTCCACCACCAACACGAAAGAAAATGAGACACTCGGAAAAACTTTCAAAAAGAAATGACCAAAAGTCGTCTCCTAAATCGTAATTGTATTTATTCTTTGTATATTTCAACGCCATAAATATCCTTAAATCATTTGCAAATTTAACATTGAACGTTCATCAACAATAAATTTTAAAATAAACAAGTTCTTCTTGAATCTCCGAAGAAACTTTTCAACACAAAATGTACGCCATTCTGTTATGCATGGTATCGAGACGCGCATGCGCGGCTTTCTAATCACGGGTTAAACATCGGAGTATATTGTGGTTCCGTGACATATCACCGTTTATGCTCGATAATCGATTATGAGAAATGGTTTCGATTATCGGAATCGGTAAGCTTCTTTAGCCGCTAATCGATGTCATCCGATTATCGGCCCACCACTACTGTGTACAATTACTTCTAAGGGTGATACGGTTCAGCGAGAACCGTGATTAGTTGTGCTCGGTTCGGTTTTGCAACACTGATAAACGGTCCAGTTCACACAATGTTTTCAGGGGCGATAATAAAATACTTATCATACAGGCCCTTCCCCAGGCGCTTTATTTCCCGCAGCGTCTAGATTTCGGCGAGCGTATTATCTTCAGATTTACCTTGATTTGACCTACATGTTTGCCTCTGGCACGCGTGCTATGGCCGATTGTAATACACCACCTCCCGACATCAGCAGGACTAAGTTACACGCGACTGCACAGTTGGACACTCGATACCCAGGTGCTGTATATATGTTAGGGATTATCTTCGATAAAAGTTTTCATCCCTAACTGACTTTTCTTTTTTGTTAAGACCGCCATTATATAATTACATCATCCGACAACGACATAACATTAAGTAGGTTTGTTTGAAACTAAGTAATATAATTATCTATCCGCATACTTTGGGTCATGAATAAATTATACTATAGCTGTGTCACAGTGTGTACGTAACTTACTAGGAGAGGAAGTTATGTAAGCGGTTCGGTTAGCTCAGACGGTAAAGCATTCGCCCTGTAAGCGAAGGGTCTCGGGTTCGAGTCCCGGACTGGCTGCATATTTTTCTCGTCCTGTAACAACTGCACGCGTATTTCCGCTGTTTGCAAAGTCTTGTATTGGGATATTGCGTAAGAAGTAAAAATAATTTTGAAACATACATTCACACTTGCAGATTTGTTAGAATTGTGGCTACACTTTGCCTTGAGCCCTGGAAAATATGCACATATAGCTGAAATTAGATGTTTCTGTTGTATGATATTAATTATCAGATAAAAACATGCTTCCACTGGGATTCAAACCTTCGACCTCTCGCTTCCGAAATACGTCTTAATCGCCCGGCTACGGAAGACTATTAGAATTTCCCATTTAAGGAAGATTATAGTCCATTTAACGGCTTGCATTTTGTTTAAAGAGCACACGTTCAACATATAACCATGTAAACCCTCAAAATTAATAATTTGAAACAATAATCACTTTTATACTGCACTTAATTATTAAATAAGACCATCTTAAAGCTCCGTTTGCATCGTTATGTTAATTTACCTGTAAACTTTATTAATCAGGAAGTGACACTTAAAACTTAAGCAGTAAATATTAAAAAAGAAAAGTGTATTTAGAATACAAATTCACATAAGACTTTAACATAGTCATTAAACGGGGTGGTAGTACAGTGGATATATTGTTGGCAGCTCACGCCAGATGTCTCGGGCTCGATCCCACGCTCGATCAGATGACCTCTCAAAAACGACAACTAATTAGTACTGGTTCTACCCAAGAAACCGGGGACTCGAGATCCATTCATATAAACCCTGAGTTTTCTTCGAAATCAAGCTAATACACAAGTTATAAAAAAGTATAGGCATACGTTTCGATTACCACTACATGTCCTTCACAATAGAATGAAGAAAAAAAATAGAACAACATTCATTTATTAATGCAACAACGAGCTCGCATATGAATACAATATCTAACAAGTGTTTAGATAAGACGAAACCCCTCTGACAAATACCGCCAATCACGACATGTATAAAGTCAAGATTGTCGTATGCCTGTTGTACAGATATTTCTCTTCCTCTATTGATTATAATAAACTTTTCCTAAATTCGCTATCATGAAGTATCAGTTACACAAACAATACAAGTTGGCTGCTTTTAAAAAGCATCCAATGGTTAGGTCTTATAAAAGATGTGGAGCGCGTCGTCCAGTGGTAGAGCATCGAACCCATGATCGGAGGGTCGTGGGTTTGATCCTCCGCCACGGCTCTTGGTGGTGTCCTTGAGCAAGACACTTTTTCGCAAATGCTTAGCAGTGGCTCTTACCAGGAAGACTTCGAGCGTGATTTGCCTCAGTTGTAATAACTTGTTTCACAAATGAAGTAAATTAAATAAGTTTAAACTAAAATAAAAGATATGGCAATTAAAGTAAATGAATGTGTAAGTTTGGTTCCTTGTTCAGGGTATTAAATACACGGGTGATACCAAATCCCGAAAAGGTTCTGGCTGACACAGCGAATTCCCGGCTGCAGATGTCCTTAATAGTAACTTTGATGTTTAAATGTACTGATCTCAATAATTATGCATTGCCATTTGCATGTTTAAAAAGAAACGTACCTTATATATTGTCTAACGTACTTATTGCTATGTTCTATACAAATTACTTCTGTGATCATAATATATTTTAAAATAATTCGTACACATATCTTAAATTAATTTGTGAATATATTATTTTTTAAAAACAACAGTTAAAAATTACTGTTTTTACAAAATTTGTGCATGTTCGGCGATTTATCTAATTCTGACTTCGTCCTGAAAATATGTCACACCGGTAAACTATCTTTATATTATTTCCCTTGTTATGGGTTCAGCATATCATATTAATTGAGTAAATACATCGTTATTTGAAAATTATTTACATTAACTCGGTAGGGATCTGTTAGAAACGGCAATAAATTGTCAAAAAAGATAAGTTTCATGACCTCATTTAAGCAAGGAGTTTTAGAAAATTCCTTGATTTAAGGCATAATCATTTATTTTCCTGATTAAATATTCAAAGGATCTCAGTTAATGCATTAAAACGTCACAATCAATTATTACACACAACGCATTTGAATTTTTCTTTTAGCCGCAAAGTGGTCGGAACAGCCGGAACATGACAAGGTTTTTATGTATGACCTCCATTTGGCGAAAGCCGTGTTTATAACACATGATAGTGACGTTTTTATATGGCAACACCAAGAGTCAATTTCTTAACTGGCCCTTATATAGAGTTCGGTCGCTCATGCGACCTAACCAATAAAAATATAAGTATTGTAAGTTACCTTTGGTGCTGAACGGAATGAAAACTGTGGAGCGGTAATCTGGTTTCTTACCAGGAACAAAAAAACAAAAAGATGTATCGTCTGCCGTTCACTGTATTATCACACACACCCTTACGTCTTCACTTCCGAACAAAAGTAATAATTAAAAAAACAATATATACTTATTTACAAATGATCAACTTTTCTGCGGTTACCAACTGTTTGACTAAGAAGCAATTAATTATCCTGTGATAAAATATCAAGTAGTTTTACTGCGTCAAATAAACACCTCCTGATTTTAATTGTCACGTGATGTGCACCTGTTAAAAAGATAGCGGTAAGATTAACCTTACAATGGTTAACATGGTTAAAAAAGTTGTTTATTAGTTTCATATTAATACGGTTACGTCAGTTTACAATTTTGATATTGCCATATGCTTCTCCCTTGATAAAGCAAGCTATTTAAATCTAGGCCAACACTATGACGATATTTTATAGCGCTTAGCGTCCCTTTCAGCATTGGTTCAGCCATATCGCGACGGTGTTTACTTGAGACAGTTTTCAGACACCTGAAATGGAGATGGTACAGAGGAAGTCTGCCAGATGTGGGTGGTGTGTGTGTGTGTGTGTGGGGGGGGGGGGTATGTTTTTACCCGATTCTCACTACACGGAGTCATACACACACCAAACAACTGACTACATTTTGACAACTGACTACACGAAGTCTTGTAGTCACTTTTTTATTTCTTTTTTAGTTGTTATTCAAGAGATATAAACAAAAAAAATGAAAATAAATCAAACTGTGAGATTACGGTGTTTATCCGTTTTTATCACATTGATTTTGAAGTCATTACACTGTCTACACACATTTTACTCCTTAGGAGAAATGGAGCATGCACAGATCGTGTAATGAATCGGAAATGTTCGGTTTGACCCTCATCTGCTGGATGGGATGCTGAAAAAAGTAAGTATCATTTGTTCTCGTTTCTATTCTGATTACTTATATTAGAGTCCATCATATGTTCACTTTAAACAAAGAAAATCTTATCTAATGATTAAAAGAAGCATTTTGGTGTGCATCTTAAACGGTGGAAATTATTTGGAAGTTTCGAGCATATCCTTGTGAGAACTGTAGGTCTACAGGGGACCGTACTGAAGTGCCATATTGTGCTTAGAACTGTTGGAAGAAACATATATATAAATAAACTTTTCGGAATACAATTAGATCTAAAACCAGAAACGTAATAGAACGTTCCCTTCTAAAATGTACAATAAACATTAAGAAAAGGAAATGATATCACATACTGTTGAGAACAAGATGGCGGCTAACGGTGTTTTTTTAGTTATCTATCTTATCTTCCAATATGTCTATCCCCTCGCGTCATCTAGGGGCTAGTCTCACCCCTATTACGGCGATAAAATGAGACTAGGTCAAGCAGACTGCCTGGCTGAACTGATTGGCTCCGAGAGAGATAATATTCTCAGGGTGTTGGTTCCAGTGGACAATAGTGCAATGGAAAAATGAAACTTATAAAAGGCTGAGCTTGTTTGGATCTGTCTATGGACCATAGAGTGGGATAGACGACCTGTCCTTTTATTTGGGATTAGATAGGGCTCAGTTTGGATAGCAACTCGGTTATGGGTGATGCTATTAAGCATAACCAGTCTTTGGTCAAACCGACGAGTCGTCTCCAGTGTAAGGTGGACAACATGTCAGTAACACTGGAGGTGCTGCCATAGTCGCGCATTGACCAGCAGGCAGCCGATCTCTGCACAGACTCAATTTGTCCTGCTTTGACGTTGCATCTGAGGAATCCCAGTGTTTGATTTGCCTTTTTTGTGATGTTATCTAAGTGTTTGTTCCATGATAAGTCATCTGATATTGTGACACCAAGACATTTTGCTGATGAGTGTGGTGTTGTGAAGTGTATATTTAGTGTCTATTTCCGTTTTTTCTTTTTGTAATATGAATGACTTGGTATTTGGATGGATTAAATTTCATGTCCCATAGTGAGTCCTATTTCTGCAGCTGGTTCAGGTCATGCTGAAGGTATTTGGAGTGTGTTGCTACTGTGAGAGAAAGATATATTGCAGTATCATATGTGAAGAGACATACTTATGAATTGGAAGCATACTCAGGGAGGTCGTTTATATAGATTAAAGAATAGGAAGGGGCCGAGTATAGAGCCCTGTGGCACACCAGAGGAGACAGGGATAGTATCCGACTCTGAACCATTAATGATTGCAGACTGTGATCTGTTGCTAAGAAAAACTTTATCCAAGACAGTGTATTTCCATAAATAACATAAAAGTGGAGTTTATACAAAAGTTTTTCATGATTTACCATATCAAAGGCTTTGCTGGCGTCAAGAAGAATCTGGGTCTACTTGGCTTTTGAAATTGGCAGATTTCAGCAGATACTGTGCAGGGCGCCTCTGGAGCATAATCGCACATTATAAAATATATGTACACGTGAGAGAGGGTCTAGTGTACAGTTAAAAACGGGAAAACCTTGATGAAAACTCTAGCCCCAGGCTACTACTGACAGCCCTTAGTAAGAATCAAACCAACAACTTCAAAATTTAAAGATAAACGCCTTAACCTCTCAGCTATTCGTGATTTCAATGTGATGGCGATTAGTATTGGTATTGGTTTATCAACAGTAATATTACTATTTACACTCGGAAACCAAAAACTAAGTTACAGACACAAAGAGTGCCTGTTAAAAAAGGGATGAATGTATGATCATGGGTCAATTAATGTCCATTTTTACATAAATAGGACATCAGTTTGATGATCTCTGTTTCGGCAATTTGGTTAATAAGTGTCTTACTAATTTACATTCGTGATTAAAGAATTTTAAAATAAATAAACAAAATGAAATCAATACAAGGTAAAAGTAAAGTAAACATAATTAAAAAAAAACAAAAAAACATGGTTAAGGTAGTTCGCTGCATTCTTATCGGATTTTTTGTCATCTGGCGTAAATTATAAAAAAAAATCTGTACACTTTTACTATAAAGTCTCAGCTTTCGTATTAGCTTTGTTTTTGTAATATAGTACCGTGTTTTTTTCATATTTTTTCGAACGAATTTTGTTGTTTTTCCCTTATAACATTAAATAATAATTCGTAATTCAAAATTGTTTTAATAATATTTTTTAATTACTTATTTTATTTCCTTTTATACTGATAAAATACATTTTATATATAAAGTTATTCATGTAAACATCTATTTTGTAATTAAAAAAAATGTTTACTTGTCCCTCACATCAAAAAAACTTCTCTCTAAATTCCAGTTAGGGAGACTTCTACTCTATTGAAGAATGAATACTATACCGATGTACTGTCAATGCACTGTCCCCAGACATCCCTGAGTCTGGGGTCATTGAGTTAATCTATTAACTATAACTATCTTATATAGTGGGATTTAACTCGGCCAAATTGATAAAGATGACATGACTGTGTCGCACGTAAGATCAAGACCCGTACCTCAAAGGTCAAGGTCACACTTTGAGTTTGTTAGACACACTTTGAGTCTATTTGAGATTTCAAATCCGGTCTGTAACTTTGTGATATATGGATGGATTTCAAAAATAACCAGACCTTTGCATTAAATGTCAATTGAACCCCCTGAAATTGTATGTCTAGTCTGAAATTTCAATCCATTACTCTTGATATGGATACATTTAAATCCCTACCTATTATAAAATATATTGTTTATTTTCACAGACCATTTGGGGGGCATGTGAAGCTTACCAGTGACATTTCTTATTTTTTTCTAAAATATGATACTAAAGAAATACATGTAGTCCAAATGAATATGTCCTTGAACCAAAATTCACGAAAATTAATCAAAAAAAAAAAAAAAAATGATTTCACAGGATATCATTTTTGCTTATCATCCTCTTTGCCCTTTACTACCACATTAAACTGTTATTTCATTTCTTGATATGTTAAACTTTAACTTTAACTTTAACGTTTAAACGGAGAGCATGATGCACAAAACTTATTATCTTCTTGTTTTATTAGTGTTGATGCCTGCAAGAAAAGGTTCTCTGGCATTTCCAGATATGGCAATGACAAGTGGAATCATCCAAACGCTAGAGTTGTAAAAGAAGTTCTAAAAGGAAGACCTGCTTTATTTTTAAATGCAATCAGGCCGATCAAGAAAGACACTGAGGTAGGATATGATTACAATGATGCTAGTGCTCCTTGGAGATGGGCTGAGAAAGAGGTAGTTATCATCTACTATAATAGTCATTGATATTACATTTGCTTCTATTTACAGCATACAGCTTATGAAGCTGCAGTTATGGCCAAGCAAAATTATAGACCTGATAACTTTTTTGGGCTGGTTGCATTAGACTCAGAGTGCATTTTTAGCTCGCCGGGACTAAGTCCAAAGAGAGCTTTAGTCATGACCCCGGAGTCGTCGTCGTCGACGTCGTCGTCTGCAGACACCCAGGTTAAACTTTTGCGTTTAAGTTTCAGATATCATTTTGGAAGAGTTATGACCCTTTTTGGACTTAGACACCAAGCTTAAACTTTTGCATTTAGATGCGTTTAAGTTTAAGATATCTATAGAACCACCCATTGGGTATGAATGAAACTTCACATGTGTGTTCACCATTATCAATGGAACACACAGAGACAAACACCATAACTCTGGGTTGCATTTTGGCACAGTAACGACCCTTTTTCGACTTAATTTTTCATGTTAGAGTTTTTTTATCAGGTAAAATATCTATGAAGCACTCATTGGATGTGAATGAAACTTTGCATGTGAATTTACCATCATCAGTGCAACACAAAGTGACAAGAACCATAACTCTGGATTGCATTTTGGCACAGTTATGGCCCTTTTCCGACTTATTTTTTTCAGGTTAAATTTTTTTTCAGGTGATATATCTATGAAACCACACGTTTGATATGAATGAAACTTCCCATGTGTGTTTACCATCATCAATGAAGCACAAAGAGACTAGAACCGTAACTTGGGGTTGCATTTTAGCAGAGTTATGGCCTTTTTGGACTTATTTTTTCTTCTGTAGACACCAAGGTTAAACTTTTGCGTTTAAGTTTAATATATCTATACAACCGCTCATTGGATGTGAATGTAACTTCGCATGTGTTTTCACCATCGTCGATGGAACACACAGATACAAGAACCATAACTCGGGGTTGCAGTTTGTTCCTTTTTTACTTCATTTTTCGTCTGTAGACACCCAGGTTAAACTTTTGCGTTTAGATTTTGTGATGTTTGCCTCAAATCTCAATCTTTGCATGGGTGGTGAGTTTTAACCCATCGGCGAGCTTTGTTGTCTTCTGACAACTCTTGTTTATATATTTGAATGGCTGCGTCTTTTGCAAAATTGCAAGAACAATTTCAAATAATTGGAATATAAGTTGCTCCATAATGAAATAGATTTGAAGGGTCATCCAAAATTGTTGTCTTTGGAAGTAATATTGAATACAAAACGTAAGACAATATTACAAATTTATAAGAGAATAATTTTGTTTAGGTATTGACATGAGTGTTTATTATATTTTTTCTTTATCAAACAGAACACAAGAAAGACCAGAAAAAATAAAAAAGGTTTATCTGACACATTTATAAGTTGTGTTACAAATGTTGTTATTAAAAGTTTGTTATTGATCCTCAGTCCTACAGGTTGTATAGGCATCTATAGTCTGGTATGCATTAAGTTGTCTATTAATTTTGAAAATGTACATTTCTTAAAATTGTACAACCAGATTTGATTACATAATATCTTCAAAAATATTCCAGTAGAAATGTTAGGTCAAAATGAACATACCTGCAAAATTTTATGAAATCGGTCAAACCATTCAAAATTTGGTGGAATACGTCATTAAGCAACTAAGTATTAGATGATATGTCTCATTAAAGGGTTCTGTTCTTTTACAATTATGAACACATGAAACAATGCCTCAGACAACCAATACAGTTTGATATTTATTGTGGGCATATTTTTTCAGCCCTTACCATTGTGACTTTTCTTTCTTCATCATTAGGCCTAAGTTGCTGAGCTATTAAAAGCTCTCTATGCTTTTTTGTATACCCATTTTTTAGCCAGTTTGGAAAAAAAAACAACAGTACCTTTACCATTTTTAAAATACAATGTAAAACTGTTGTCTCAAATTTTCCTCATATAATGATTGTGCACTTTGTAAGTTTTGAGTGGATTGAACTATACTTGGCATTATGGATGTTCACGAAGAGACTGTCTATCATCCCTTTTTCATTGATATAGTTTTGCCTCACTATACCATACTTTCCCCCATATCCCCTTTTCCTCCTTGTCGTCTTTTTGGGAATTGATTGGTATTTGATGGATCTTCTCAGTATTGGATTTTGCGTAAAAACAATTTGTAGTTCTGAATTGATTATGGCATAACAATTTATATGCAGTTTATACGTGTTTATAATTATTAAAGTTTTGAACCTATCAAAAGAATCTCCTTGTGTGTGTGTGTGTGTGTGTGTGTGTGTGTGTGTGTGTGTGTGCCTGTTTTGAAAAAAAACACCTAAGAAAAATGTTAATGTATTATCTGCCTGTCTGTAAACATTTTCTTGTCATGCAATCTTGTTAAAAACTAATAGGGATATCCACACAAAACTTTGTAAGCATGATCCGTAGTAAAAAATTTACGGCCATTTGTACAGAGGATGTTTGCAACAAAACTGGTAAGCATGATCCTTATCATGTGAATATATGTAAACGGCATGCAACTCTGATTTATTTTGCCTTAGTTATAAACCTTTGTTGTATACACTTCTTTCGTCCTTGGAACATGTTGAAAACAATTGAGCCGATTCGGGTTGTTAATCAAACAAGTTGAGAATCCAATCAGTGATCGATTTCGTTTCCAGTTTTGCCATTTTCCTTAGACAGGCAAATGGTATATAAGTAAACAAAGTAAACACTACATTATATTTAGTTGGCCAACACTGTTACGTGGGGTTGCGTTAACCATTTAAAAACTGAAAATCATACTGCCACATCTGCCAAAGACATCGTTAATACTTTGGCAGATACTTTTTCAAAAAATTCATCTACCACTAATTGCAATCCAAAATTTTTAAAACATAAACATCAGACTGAAAAGCAGAAACTAAACTTCAAATCAAATAATTCAGAAAAAAATATAATAAGAAGTTCTCTTTGAGTGAATTGAAAAATTCCTTAAAAAAGGCACATGATACATCAGCTGGTCCTGACGATATCCATTATCAACTTTTAAAACATTTACCCGAATCGTCCTTATTAATTCTACTTGATATATTTAACTCTGTTTGGGTGACTGGAAACTTCCCCGAGTCTTGGAGGGAAGCTATCGTTATTCCGGTACCCAAACCTGGGAAAGATAACACGGATCCAGTTAATTACCGTTAAATTGCTTTGACAAGTTGTGTTTGTAAAACCATGGAACGTATGATTAACGGTCGCCTCGTTTGGTTCTTGGAATCCAACAACTTAATTACTAAGTATCAAAGTGGATTCCGACGCCAAAGGGGCGCTACAGACCATTTAGTTAGATTTGAATCGTTTGTTAGGGAGGCTTTCATAAAGAAAGAACATTTAGTCGCTGTAGTTTTTGACTTGGAGAAAGCCTACGACACCACGTGGAAGTATGGCATTATGAAAGATCTTCATAATATGGGCCTTCGTGGCCGTTTAGCTACATTTATTTTAAACTTTTTAGATGATAGACAGTTTCAAGTCCGAATGGGAACAACCCTCTCCGATGTTCACAAACAGGAGATGGGCGTCCCACAAGGCAGTATTCTGTCTGTCACACTTTTTAATATTAAAATTAATAATATTGTTAAGAGTATAAATCCTGGTGTGGATTGCTCTTTATATGTTGACGATTTTGTAATTTGTTACCGTTCAAAAAATATGAAAACTATTGAAAGGCAACTACAGCAATGCCTTAATAAACTTCAGACTTGGTCTGATGAAAACGGTTTTAAAGTCTAAAACAAATTGTATGCATTTTTGTCAACTACGTAAACATCACGATGATCCCAATCTAACGTTAGATGGGACACCTATACCTGTTGTTGAGGAAACAAAATTTTTAGGTCTCATTTTTGACCGTAAACTTACTTTTATTCCTCATCTTAAATATCTTAAGACAAAGTGTAATAAAGCACTAAATTTATTAAAAGTTGTTGCCAATACTAATTGGGGTGCAGATCGTAAAGTTTTACTTAGACTTTACAGATCTCTAATCAGATCAAAATTGGACTACGGCTCTATTGTATATGGATCAGCTCGCAAGTCTTACTTAGCGATGCTTGATCCTATACACAACCAAGGACTACGACTCGCCCTTGGTGCCTTTCGTACGTCCCCAGCCGACAGTCTTTATGTAGAGGCAAATGAACCATCATTGTATTTAAGACGTGACAAACTGGCTCTTCAATATGCCATTAAACTTCATTCAAATCCATCTAATCCTGCTTTTAATATTACTTTTGACCCCTATTATGAAACTCTATTTGATAAAAAACCTAAAGCTATTCGAACTTTTGGTCTCCGGATCAAACAAAAACTCACCGAAGCCAATATTGATCTTAATTTAATTGCTAAGTACAAAGTCTCACAAATACCACCATGGACTTTGGAAAAGCCAAAAATCATTTTTGAACTTTGTAAAGACAAAAAATCTGAAACAGACTCCACTATCTTCCAAAGTAAGTTTAATGAAGTCAAATCGTCTTACAATCATTATTGTCAAATATATACAGATGGTTCTAAAGATGGAGATACCGTGGCTGCAGCTGCTGTTACGGGACAGCACATCTCAAAGAGCCGTTTACCAAACGGAGCCTCCATCTTTTCAGCTGAACTTAAAGCCATTGATTTTGGCATTTAACTACATTAATGAATCTGATAAAAAACAGTTTATTATATTTTCTGATTCACTTTCATCTCTTCAAGCTATAGACGGTATGAAAGATGATAATCCTCTTGTTCTTCAACTTTTAAATAAATACAATGTACTATGTAAAGAAAATACTATTGTTCTCTGCTGGCTTCCTGATCATACAGGAATAAGTGGTAATGATAAAGCTGATAAGGCTGCGAAAGCGGCCTTAAGCTTGAATATTTCATTTTTTAAACTACCTTTTACAGATTTTAAATCTAATATTAATAAGTATATTTTTAGTTCATGGTAGTCCTCTTGGGATCTTGCCATACATAATAAGTTACATTATATCAAACCAAAACTTGGCGAATGGCATCCTAGCAGTAGGATTATTCGTCGAGAAGAAGTCATTTTAGCTCGGTGCAAAATAGGGCATACCAACTGTACCCATTCATATCTTTTAAAGCGTGAAGCTGTCCCAGAGTGTGTGCCCTGTTTTGCACCGCTTACTGTTAAGCATATACTTATCGACTGTGTTGACTTTGCTCCAATGAGAGCGAAGTACTACAGGGTTGATAGTATTAAGGAGCTTTTTGATAAAGTTAATGTAACCAGTATATTTGCCTTTTTAAAAGAGGTTAAACTGTTTAAACATTTTTAGTTTAAAACCCGTTGACGGGTTAAATGATTTAGTATATCGTTGATCTCCCTGTATTTAATTGATGTTTTCATTTATTTATTTATTTGTAAATAATTTCATTTATTTATTTGTAAATAGTTTTAATGAATTTTAACCATATTTATTTAATATAATTATTTTTGTCATCACATTCATTAATCTTTGCGCGCACAAAATGACCTATTTATGTGTCGACGTGCCGTAAAACACCATTCATTCATTCATTCATTCATTCATTCATTCATTCATTCATTCATTCATTCTGTTACGTGGGCAGATGGATAGTCGTTCTCGTGTCAGTTATGGTGTATTGCAATACAGGTATTGGTGTATTGTTACACCTCTATAGTTTACATTGAATGTAGTGACTTTGCAGCTGTATAAATTAAATAAATATATCAGATACATAGAGTCTGCATTACTCTTCCATTATTTTTATCATCAAAATTTTCCTGCACATCCTTGTGTAATGAAACTTTAACATGGTTGATTTGTTTTGCTTCAGTAAGTTCACCCCACAAGACACCACATGACCTGTTGTACCAGTCTGATATGATGGAAGCCAAGGAATCAGAAGAGTCGCCAAAGTCTGATGGTAGGTCCTTAAATTGTTTTAATTGTACAAGAGTCTAACATAATCCTTATCATGTGAATATATGAACATGTAAAGGGCATGCAACTCTGATTTATTTTGCCCAAGTTATAAACCTATGTTGTATTTCTTTTAATACATTTTTTTGTCTTTGGAACTCGTCAAAAACAATTGGCCTGACGTTGAATGTCAATCAAACCAGCAGAGTGTCAAATCAGTGATCGACATTGTTTCAAGGACACCATTTTTCTTAGACAAGCAAACGGTATATAAGTAAACACTATATTTATTTACTTGAAAAAAAAACAACGTGACATTGCCAATGTCTGGTGCGATATACGCTCTTACGTCAGGTCATTTACAATATGGTTGTGGTGTATTGAAATACAGGTATTGGTGTATTGCTACAGCTCTGTAGCTTACATTGAATGTAGTGACTTTGCAGCTGTGTGAATTAAATAAATATATCGGATACATAGAGTCTGCATTACTCTTCCATTATTTTTAACATAAGGTGGTGACAAGGACCACAATTTTCCTGCACCGCCTTGTGTAATGCAGCTTCAGCATGGTTTATTTGTTTTGATTCAGTAGGCAGTTCACCCCACCAGACACCACATGACCTGTCGTTGCAGTCTGATATGATGGAGGCCGAGGGATTAGAACAGTCGCCAAAGTATGTTGGTAGGTCCCTAAATTATCTTAATCACACAAGTATCTAACATGATCATTTCCTATACTTGTTACTATGGATGTTAATGAGTCATATCCACTTCTTATTGCCTGTTGTCCGTCATCTGTCTGTGAACTTTTTATAGTGTGCACTCTAGCACTAGCATTTATCATTGCATCTTCATCAAACTTATTTAGTAGTTATATAACCATTATATCTTGGACAAATTCTGTTTCTGGCCAAATCGGATAATTAATGGCCCTGGAATCATGTAAAACATGCACTTTCTGACCATGTGTGCACTTCTGCACCTGCGTTTTTAATTTGATCCTCGCCAAACTCACACAGTAGTTATATAATAATAATTTCTTGGATAAGCTCATGAACTGGTCAAATTGTACTATCAGTGCTGAAGTTATGGCCCTTGAATAGTCAAACATTTCTCTATCTGACCTTGTGTGCATGCTAGCACCAGCATTTTTAATTTGATCCACACCAAACTTGTACAGTGATTACATAATTATAATATTTTGGACTTTTTAAATTAAATAATGTTGGAGTTATGGCCCTTGAATTATTAAATATTGTGTTAACTGACATTGAGGGCACTAGCACTTGCAGTTTTGATTTGATTTTCGCTGAACTTATACAGTAGTTATATAATCATAATATCTGAACAGGCAAAATCTGTTAATTTGTGTCGGGAGTTAATACGCTGGGTGCAAAGTGTGACCGGCCATGTGCATAACTAAAAAGAGCGATGGTATGCTATCTCGGATTGCCATGTTTAACTTTGAACACCTTTGATAAATCAATCTTCCATGAAACCATCAAAATAAATTCACAGACTGAATTGAGAACTGCAAGTATAGAGCATGTCAATTAGCAGTTGGTGTAATGACATGAATGTGTGCCTGAAGGGAGATTAAATGATTTTTATTTGTTTGACATTGACCTGTTAAATGTATAAAATGTTGGTGGAGAACTGATGAGTTAAATTATAGCATATTATTCAGATTTTGTATTTATTTGTACATATTTTTGAGACATTCTCTTAATCCATGCGAAAATATTTCAGGGTGAAGGCAAACAGTTACCCTTTTCCATCTGTCACACTTGGTTCAGCTTTTAAACAGTTAACGGGGCATGGATGATATTTCATATAAATATGTATCTCATAGAGACAAAAGTGTGGCAGGCAACATTTAGGTCCTTACTCTAGTTCCCTAGTTCAAAGATCAAGTTCGTAAACATAAAAATATGATATTCACTTCAGCCTAAACATTGAAAATATTTAGCTTGTATAAGTACCATATCATGAGTTTATTTGTTCAACAGATCCATCCCTGGATGTACAAGCATATGTCGTGCCAATACTTGAAAATGGCAGAGAACGGCCATCATTTCCTTTTACTGGAACTGGTTGAGCTTTTAGCAGGTATGTTTAATAAATCAAGTTTTTTCAATATGCTTTCTTATTTAGGGTCCATATATGTCCAGATTTGAATGACATTAGCTTTAAAGGTGAAGTAGATAATCAGGAAAAATTATATAATTTATATATAAGGTTAAAGAGTAAAACTTTACATTTTTGACCGGACTATGTCTGTCTAACAACCAGTCAACAATTGGCTTTAGGTTGGTTTCTTAGTAAATCATTTTTGGAATGATTTGAAACTTCACACAAATGTTAATTAACATGTCATGATATGAACTGCGCAGGTTCATTGGGTGGCATATAGTTATTGGCTGGCATATAGTAATCGCAGTGTCCGTCCTTCCGTCCGTCCGTTCGTCCGGTATTTCGTGTGCGGCCTGTAACTTTGTCATGCATAGATGGATTTTGTTGCTACAGATGATCAACATAACATGACGACAGGCCGCGAGTAAGACCCACACCCTTACCGCAAAGGTCAAGGTCACAATTTGATTTTGTTTGACAACACTTTCAGTTTGTGTAAGATTTCGTGTCTGGCCTGAAACTTTGTCATGCATAGATGAATTTTAATGATACTTGCTACAAATGATCAACATAATATGATGACGTGTCGCTAGTAAGACCCACACTCATACCTCAAAGGTCAAGGTCACAATTTGAGTTTGGTCTGTGTGAGATTTTCTGTCTGACCTGTAACTTTGTCATGCATAAATGGATTTTATTAATACTTGCTACAAAAGATCAACATAACATGACGACGTGTCGCGATTAAGACCCATTCCCATACCTCAAAGGTCAAGGTCACACTTATAGTTTATTTGACAACACTTTCAGTCTGTTTGAGATTTCGTGTCTGACCTGTAATTTTGTTATGTATAAATGGATTTTGTTAATACTAGCTACAAATGATCAAAATAACATGACGATGTGTCGCGCGTTACACTCAGAATCCCACTTCAAAGATCAAGGTCACAATTTAACTGTGTTTGATGACACTTTCTATCTGATTGAGATCTCGTGTCCGGTTTGAAACTTTGTCACCTATAGATAAATATCAAAAACACTTGGCTCAATTCATCATAATGACATTACAATGTGTCACGTGTAAGACTCACATGCGTACCTCTTTCAAAGGTCAAGGTCACACTATGAGTTTGTTTGACAACAGTTTCAATCTGTGTGAGAACTCTTGTCAGGTCTGTAACTTTGTCATCTATGGATAAATTTTAAAAACACTTGACTCAGTTGATCAACATGACATTATTAAAATGTCGCATGCAAGACCCTAACCTTGTTTTATCTTTTTGTAGTACAGTATTGACTGAATTCATTGTGTTCTCATGAATCAGACATTGTATTCATTTCAAGTCACTTTGACCTACTAAATATACCAAGTATTGAATTCAGAAGCTTGCTTTATAGAAATTTGCTGTTGGAAGTATTTCAGAAAAAAAATCAGATCCCACCACATGTCCTTCATCTGGCCTACATATTGTTCATACTTTGTACATACATTGAACCTCAAAAATCCTATTTAATTTCTTGCAAATATTTCATATCATTTTAATTTCAGATATTCAGGACTTTTCTTGAATAATCTTGTTTAAATATTTTTTAAAAAACATTAATTTTGTTTTGTTTGTATTGTTCTTTTAATTGCACAATGAGGATTTTTTTAATTATCTTAGAGGAAGAAACGATAACATTGTCATAAACAGATCTGATGTTGCAGAAACAGAGAACACTTTACAAAACGATCATGGACAGGTACATAGTTCTTGTTTCATTCTATTTGATAAATTCCACTAAACCATGTGTTATATCCCTGCAACAATATGGTCTTGTGGGGATGTGCTGATACCAATCTCTCTGTCACAAACTACAGTTCCTGTTGGCTTGCAGTGCATTCATTAGCGGATGTAATGATTTATACAACCTGAAATTCCAAAAATTTACGCAGGCATATATCATAATTCCTTTAATAGTGACAAAATTGTGCCCTTTTTTTAGGAAAGCACCAAACTTGACACAAACATAGGACACGCCAAACTGATTATTTCAACTCGAAGACTCCTCGGAATACTTTCAAAATGGTGGGGCAAATCCGTGATGGCCATCAAATAGGCAGCAAAATTTTACAGATTCCATATTTTTCTTTATATTTACAGTATTTAAAGACATTTGATTGCTCTTTATAACCAAGGTTTACTAAATACATTTATATTTTTTTATTGTAATGCAAATTGAGGCGAGTGTGCTGAATCAGTATGAAATTAATCTAAGTGCTGATGTGTCCATATATTTACATTATTCAGACTACTTCATTCTATATAGCCAAATTTAATGAAATAAAGTTTATAAGTCAGTGATATGCAAAATATATATTGGCTTAAAATGCCAGATATTTGAAGTCTATACTAATAGTTTGCGTTGATAGTAGTGCGTTGATAGTAGTGTCTTGCTATGCTAAGTCTATACTTACTTTTCACATTGAATGTAGTTATTTGCCAGGTGTTTGTACGATTATACTGACATTTCACATTGAATGTAGTGACTTGCCAGGTGTTTTACGACTATACTTACATTTCGCATTAAATGAAGTGACTTGCCAGGTGTTTTGAGTCTTTACTTAAATTTCACATTGATGTACAGACATGCCTTGTGTTTGAAGTCTATACTTACATTTCACATTGAATGAATATAGTAGCTTGCCAGATGTTTTGAGTCTATACTTACATTTGACATTGAATGTAGTAACTTGCCAAGTGTTTGGTGTCTTTAATTACATTTGACATTGAATGTAGTTACCTGCCATGTGTTTGGAGTCTATAATTACATTTCACGTTGACTGTAGCAACTTGCCAGGTGTTTGGAGTATATACTTACGTTTCACATTGAACATAGTGATTTGCCAGGTGTTTGAAGTCTATACTTACATTTAACATTCAATAGAGGATTTGCCAGGTGTTTGGAGTCTATACTTGCATTTCACATTGATGTAGTGACTTGATAGGTGTTTGAAGACTAAACTTACATTTAACATTGAATTTAGTGACTTGCCAGGTGTTTTGATTCTATGCTTACATTTCACATTAAATGTAATGACTTGCCAGGTGGTTGAACCCTATACTAACATTTCACATTGAATTAAGTGAATTGCAAGGTGTTTAGAGTTTTTATTTACATTTTACATTGAACTTATTGACTTGCCAGGTGTTTGGAGTCTATACTTACATTTTACACTTGCCAGGTGTTTGGAATCTATAGTAACATTTTACATTGATCATAGTGACTTGCCAGGTGTTTTGAATCTAAACTTACATTTCAGTTTGATGTATTGACATGCCAGGTGGTAGTTGTGGACTATAGTTACATTTCACATTAAACATAGTGATTTGCCAGGTGTTTTGAGTCTATACTTACATTTCACATAAAACATAGTGACTTGCCATTTGTTTGGGGTCTATATTAACATTTTACATTGAATGTAGTTACTTGCCAGGTGTTTTGAGTCTAAATTTGCATTTCAAATCGAATGTAGTAACTTGCTATGTGTTTGGAGTTTAAACTTACATTTAACATTCAGTGTAGAGACTTGCCAGGTGTTTGGAGACTATACTTACATTTCACATTGAATGTAGTGTCTTGTTAGATGTTTTGAGTCTATATTTACATTTCACATTGAATGTAGTTACTTGCCAGGTGTTTGAAGCCTTTACTTACATTTCATATTGAATTTAGTGACTTGCCAGGTGTTTAGAACTTTTATTTAGATTTCACATTGAACATAATGACTTGCCAGGTGTTTGGAGTCTATACTTACATTTTACATTCAATGTAGTGACTTGCCCGGTGCTTTGAGTCTTTACTTAAATTTCACATTGATGTACAAACTTGCCTTGTGTTTGAAGTCTTTACTTACATTTCACATTGAATGTAGTAACTTTCCAAGTGTTTGGTGTCTTTAATTACATTTCACATTGAATGTAGTTACTTGCTAGGTGTTTGGAGAATATACTTACATTTCACATTGGACATAGTGATTTGCCAGGTGTTTGAAGTCTATACTTACATTTAACATTCAATAGAGGATTTGCCAGGTGTTTGGAGTCTATACTTGCATTTCACATTGATGTAGTGACTTGCCAGGTGTTTGTAGACTAAATTTACATTTAACATTGAATTTAGTGACTTGCCAGGTGTTTTGATTCTATGCTTACATTTCACATTGAATGTAGTGACTTGCCAGGTGTTTGAACCCTATACTTACATTGAAATTAGTGAATTGCAAGGTGTTTAGAGTTTTTATTTACATTTTACATTGATCTTATTGACTTGCCAGGTGTTTGGAGTCTATACTTACATTTTACACTTGCCAGGTGTTTGGAATCTATAGTTACATTTTACATTGATCATAGTGACTTGCCAGGTGTTTTGAATCTAGACTTACATTTCAGTTTGATGTATTGACTTGCCAGGTGGTAGTTGTAGACTATACTTACATTTCACATTAAACATAGTGACTTGCCAGGTGTTTTGAGTCTATACTTACATTTCACATAAAACATAGTGACTTGTTGCCATTTGTTTGGGGTTTATATTTATATTTTACATTGAATGTAGTTACTTGCCAGGTGTTTTGAGTCTATATTTGCATTTCAAATCGAATGTAGTAACTTGCTATGTGTTTGGAGTTTAAACTTACATTTAACATTCAGTGTAGAGACTTGCCAGGTGTTTGGAGACTATACTTACATTTCACATTGAATGTAGTGTCTTGTTAGATGTTTTGAGTCTATATTTACATTTCACATTGAATGTAGTTACTTGCCAGGTGTTTGAAGCCTTTACTTACATTTCATATTGAATTTAGTGACTTGCCAGGTGTTTAGAACTTTTATTTAGATTTCACATTGAACATAATGACTTGCCAGGTGTTTGGAGTCTATACTTACATTTTACATTCAATGTAGTGACTTGCCCGGTGCTTTGAGTCTTTACTTAAATTTCACATTGATGTACAAACTTGCCTTGTGTTTGAAGTCTTTACTTACATTTCACATTGAATGTAGTAACTTACCAAGTGTTTGGTGTCTTTAATTACATTTCACATTGAATGTAGTTACTTGCTAGGTGTTTGGAGAATATACTTACATTTCACATTGGACATAGTGATTTGCCAGGTGTTTGAAGTCTATACTTACATTTAACATTAAATAGAGGATTTGCCAGGTGTTTGGAGTCTATACTTGCATTTCACATTGATGTAGTGACTTGTCAGGTGTTTGTAGACTAAATTTACATTTAACATTGAATTTAGTGACTTGCCAGGTGTTTTGATTCTATGCTTACATTTCACATTGAATGTAGTGACTTGCCAGGTGTTTGAACCCTATACTTACATTGAAATTAGTGAATTGCAAGGTGTTTAGAGTTTTTATTTACATTTTACATTGATCTTATTGACTTGCCAGGTGTTTGGAGTCTATACTTACATTTTACACTTGCCAGGTGTTTGGAATCTATAGTTACATTTTACATTGATCATAGTGACTTGCCAGGTGTTTTGAATCTAGACTTACATTTCAGTTTGATGTATTGACTTGCCAGGTGGTAGTTGTAGACTATACTTACATTTCACATTAAACATAGTGACTTGCCAGGTGTTTTGAGTCTATACTTACATTTCACATAAAACATAGTGACTTGTTGCCATTTGTTTGGGGTTTATATTTATATTTTACATTGAATGTAGTTACTTGCCAGGTGTTTTGAGTCTATATTTGCATTTCAAATCGAATGTAGTAACTTGCTATGTGTTTGGAGTTTAAACTTACATTTTACATTCAGTGTAGAGACTTACCAGGTGTTTGGAGTCTATACTTACATTTCACATTGAATGTAGTGTCTTGTTAGATGTTTTGATTCTATATTTACATTTCACATTGAATGTAGTTACTTGCCAGGTGTTTGAAGCCTTTACTTACATTTCACATTGAATTTAGTGACTTACCAGGTGTTTAGAACTTTTATTTAGATTTCACATTGAACATAATGACTTGCCAGGTGTTTGGAGTCTATACTTACGTTTTACATTCAATGTAGTGACTTGCCAGGTGTTTGGAGTCTATACTTACATTTCACATTGATGTAGTGACTTGCCAGGTGTTTTTAGACTATCCTAACATTTCACATTGAACATATTGACCTGCCAGGTGGTTGGAGTCTATACTTATATACTTACATTTCACATTGAACATAGTGACTTGCCAGGTGTTTTGAGTTTATACTTACATTTCACATTAAACATAGTGACTTGCCATTTGTTTGGAGTCTATATTTACATTTTACATTGAATGTAGTTACTTGCCAGGTGTTTTGAGTCTATCTTTGCATTCCACGTTGAATGTAGTTACTTGCTAGGTGTTTGGAGTTCATACTTACATTTTACATTCAGTGTAGAGACTTGCCAGGTGTTTGGAGTCTAAACTAACATTTCACATTGACTGTAGTTACTTGCCAGGTGTTTGAAGCCTATATTTACATTTTACATTGAATTTAGTGACTTACCAGGTGTTCAGAGTTTTATTTACATTTCACATTGAACATATTGACTTGCCAGGTGTTTAGAGTCTATACTTACATTTTACATTCAATGTAGTCACTTGCCAGATGTTTGGAGTCTAATCTTATATTTAACAGTCAGTGTTTTGTCTTGCCAGGTGTTTGGAGTATACTTACAATTCACATTGAATGTAGTAATTTGCCAGGTGTTTGGATTACATACTTGCATTTCACATTGAATATAGTGACCTGCCAGACGTTTGGAGTCTATAATTACATTTCACATTGAATGTAGTAATTTGATAGGTGTTTGGAGTCTATAATTACATTTCACATTGAATGTAGTAATTTGCTAGGTGTTTGGAGTCTATACTTACATTTCAATACAAGAATGTAGGATCTTGCCACTTGGATGGGGTTGGGATATTTAAAAGATAGAAAAATATAAAGTTTTAAAATGCATTTATTATGTCCTTTATATAATTATAAAATTACACAAAAAAGTGGTGAGGCAACGGAGGGAAATAAATTATATATTTCCTAAAAGGCAGGATAGAAAGTAGATTTGTTGGAAGAAGTTCTTGAAGTGGCCAAATCGGAATATTAATGTCGGAGTTATGGCCCTTGAAACATTACAAAATGCACTATTTGACCTCGTGTGCACTCTAGCACCCACATTTTTTTATTTGATCGTCACAAAACTTGCACAATAGTTATATAACCATAATATCTCGGACAAGTGATTGAACTGGCCAAATCGGAACACTAATGTCGGAGTTATAGTCCTTGAACCATTAAAAATGCACTATTTAACATTGTGTGCACTCTAGCACCTGCAATTTTTATTTGATCTTCACTTAACTTGCACAGCAGTTATATAACCATATTATCTTGGACAAGATCTTGAACTGGCCAAAGTGGATTATTAATGTCCCAGTAATGGCCCTTGAAACATTTAAAAATGCAATATTTGACCTTGTGTGCACTGTAGCACCCGCATTTTTGACCCTCACTTAGTAATTAAATAACCATAATATATTAGACAAGTTCTTGAACTAACCAAATCAGAATAGTAATGTCCCAGTAATTGTCCTTCAGTTGGGTAATTAATGTCTGAGTTGTGGCGCTTGGCTCATCAAAAATTGCATTATTAGACCTTGTGTGCATCTGGCACATGCAGTGTTCATTTAATCTTTGACAGTTGTTATGTAACCATAATATATTGAACGAGTTCTTGAACTGGCCAACTGGATAAATATTGTCAAAGTTATGGCCCTTGAATTGTCAAAAAGTGTGTGTATTTGATGTTGTGTGCACTCTATCACTCACTGTTTATATTTGATCTTCGTTAAACTTACACAGTTGTTATGTGACCATACTATCTTGGACAAGTTGTGGCCAAATTGTATAATTAATGTCAGGTGTTATTGTCCTTGAATTGACAAAAATTGCATGATATGAATTAATGTACATTCTAGTACCTGCGAAAATTTCCTTCTTTGCCATTGTCTTCTCTGCGATAGTTGAACGATTAAGGGCCATTCTGGCCCTCTTGTTTTTATACCCTGCTTCAACAAAGCAGGAGGATATAGTGTTTACCTTGTCTGTCTGTATCCAAATGGTTTCAGAAGGATATCTGCGACACTAATTCATATAGAATCATCACACTTTGTGTGTAGGTACACCAAAAGTAGGTCACTATGACCTATATCTTGACCTCTGCCCTACAAACCAGAAATCTAAGTTTCCGGAGCATATCTCTAGACTCTTAGATACAGTGTCATTGAACTTTTTTATAGGTAAATGTATGGAAGGTAGCATGTCGCATACCAAAAGTAGGTCACTGCAACCTATATCTTGAACTCTGACCTACATACAAGAAATCATGGTTTCCGGGGCATATCTCCTGTTCTTTTTGATATTGGGTCATCAAACTATATTTAGGTACATGAATGAAGTTTTATAAATACAAAAGTTCTAGGTTTCCAATGTACGTTTCCTATGTTGAGAATTGATAGAGTGTCATCAATTTTTGTGCGTATGTGTCACACACCAAAAGTAGGTCACTGCAAACTATATCTTGAACTAAGACCTACATACATTATAACTATTTAAAGAATAAACTGCCAATTATGCCCCATTAATCTAATTTAATTTTGTGACACTTCTCTCCCCCAAGAACCTCTGCAAGTCATGATTTAATTGCTTTTTGAGTTTAAATTTAAATAAAAGTGACAATGAAGATAATCTTTCAGGTAATATTAATTGGTATTAGAACATACTCAATGAACTTGATGCAGATCTGTAAGAATATTGTTCTGACCTTTCGGGAACAAGCCTGCTGATCTGGATTAAAATTGTTTGCTACTCAGGGTACGCGTTTCTGTTTAAACACCCCTGCATATGATAAATGGTAAATGGTCTGGTCTGTATTTAAGGATGGAAGAGAGGGCCTTCTGTGGCTGAGTGGTCTAAGACACAGTTGCAAGATCACATACCTCTCATCACTAAGGTCATAAGTTTGAGTCCCGTTCGCTCCAAAAAATTTGTGAGAAAGTTCACCAGTTACTTGCAGGTGGTTGTTCTCAGATTCATTAACAGGTCTTCCTCTACCAATAAAACTGGATATGGCATATACTATTATTAAAACTGAAATGTGTTGAAAATGGTGTTAAACCCCATTATAAAAAATGGAAGAGTATATTAAAGAAATACAGTAGTATATAGCAACTACCATTATTTCATCAAGATGTAATACAGAATTTTCCAGGGTGTCTCTTTATAGCCATAACTTTCTGAGTAACAGTTGATGGGAATGATGCTACTGTCCTGATGAGAATTGCATATTATTAGGTTCCATAACTCTTAATTTTGAACAGAGTTATGTTCTTTGTTGGATTTAAATGTTTGTGTGTTTAAGCCAGTATATCAGTTATTAAGTAGGAATGAAATGGAACATAAGGTATTTGTTCAATAAGAGTTCATGATGTTCAGGTTCAATAAATAGCCCTCAATTTTGAACAAAATTATACCCCTTGATGGACTTGGATTTTTCTATATTTGCATTTCAGATTGCTTTTAACTCAATTTCTAAGGAACAATATTTATATATTTATCGACCTGAATGGTACTTAACTTCACAGATTAGTTTACTTCATGTACGAGGTCCTTATTTGATATGCACAGGTTCGATCACTAACCATGCGTTTACACAAAATTATATCCAAGGTTTTACTGTTCAGTTTCCAAACCAATCAAGCCTTAATAGGGTAATCCAGTATTTTCACCTATCTTTTATTTGATCTTCATAAAACTTGAGGAACATGTAAATAATCTTGAACATGTCATTTTAAATGTTCCGATTGGACTAGTTAGCAATGCCCTTGAATTCTGAAAAATAGCCAGTCAGGCTGGTATATGATAATACATAACCTGTGATTGTAATGGGAAATGGCTGATCTCGAAATTAATATTGCATATTATATGTGGTTTTCATTGGTATATTTCATTTAAATGTCCATTATTTTTAGACAAACCCTCATCACAGAAACGGGTTACCCTTACACAGAAAAAGAGACTATATAAAGGTAAGTTATGCACAACATCAAGTTAAAAAATTATTTATTAAAATGAATAAAGAAAGAAGGCTATGATATTTCCCTCAGTTCCAATCTACATTGTATATTGTCTAATCCTCAATTAAAAAATGAAAAGTCTTATCATATAAAAATGCATTTGGTTTGGCCTTGCAATTGATGTGCACAATCAAATTTATAAAATTCGAACGAAGATTTTCGACCTAGAAATATGCAGTTTTAATAAAGAAGATATTCATCCATTGAAATGGAACTTTAGAAACTCTTTTAAATTGGAAATTATGTCTGAAAATGTTGCCACATGTTAGAAAAGTATTTTGAAAAAGAAATTCCAAGAAATATAAATATTTATCAAGTAAGACTTATATAGGAGCAGATCCACTTTCCAAACTTTGACATGGGCATATAAAGCTATACATAACATTTAGAATCGCAACATGTCTTGATTCCAGCAGGTGTGAAGGTCTTTAGGTTAAGGACTTTTAACCTTTTGACCTCTGTTCTATGCAGGTTAAGATGTTAAGATTTGGTGTTTAGGTCTTTCCAACAATCTGTATCTTGGCACAATAAGTGCCACACAAAGAAAAGTGATATTGTACTTGCATGCTGTTTTGTACATAATAAAAAAAGTTGTAATCCTAGGAAATTCTGGCCATGCTTAAGTCAAACATAGACTATCATACAATTTTTATCAAGTATGTGAAAGTTGACTTGACCTTCACCTTTATAATCTTTTATCTAATTCTTAGACTTTAAATTTAAACAAGAAAACACAATTCAGAATTGTGTGTTTTTTTCAGTGTCACCTATTTAAGATACAACTATTGTCTTGACCCTCACCAATATTTGGTATGATAACCTCGTCCTAGTTATGGCACTTCTTAATTTTTACTCTTATTTATAAATTTGTTTCTTTTATGCTGCCTGATATGTACAACTTATTAGGTCACATGATTACATTGTCATAACAAGTGTAAGCATCCACTTTGGATGCTCTTGTTATTAATAGTTGTAGTAAATTGCTCTTATTAATTGTTGTTATTTCAATGCTTTTGTGTAAATTGTTAATAACATTGTTGTTCTTGTTGTTCTAGGAAAACATACATTAAATTCCACTGAGAAAATGCCCTTGAGGTCAGATTCGCAAGAAACATACCATTAGGGAAGACGCCAGACCATACAGACTGTTTGAATGCTATGAGAAACGAACGTTGTCTTATGGTTCACGGTTGGAAAAAGTGAAATATACTGTTTACAGTATCATTTTATCTAGACAGAAAAAAACAACAAATAATCTGGGAAGTATACAAAAAGGATGTCAGGAGGAGCAGCCTTAAGTCCGGTCGTAGAATGTGAATGGCAACATGGACTTTTTGAACATTATTAATTGTATACGACATAACTGTTCTACAAGAATTGTGGCTTAATAAAAATACTTAAATGTATTTGGATGCATGTGCGAATATTTTAATGGTAATAAGACTCTTAGCATTAAGAAGGGTACCAATAGTTGTGGTATTTTAGAATGTACAAGAACTGTGTTACTATGATAGAAAAACAATGTGACACTACATGGTTAAAAGTAAACAGTGATCTTTTTCTTTTTAACCAAGACACGTATATACACATACTCGGTTTATATTCCACCCAGTAATTTGAAAATCCTTAACAATTCGATGTAGATATGTTTGAACTGATTGAACTTGGTATTGAAAAATATAAAACACTTGGTAAAATATTAGTAAATGGGGACTTTAATAGTTGGACATCAAATCGGAAAGATTATATTGTTTTTTGACAGTTATCTATATAGATATATTCAATTGCCGAACTATGTCATAAAATATCGCGTAAACATTGACATTACAATAGTTTATATTACACTGTAAAACATCCAGTTTACAAATTATAAATGGACGGGTCTCGAATGATAAAATTAAACGGGCCTACACTTTCCGCAACAGTAGTGCGTCGAATACAGACGACTATGTATTGCTAAATTATGAGAATTTTCACAATGTTGTACAGTTTGGAATAAATAAGCCTGCTGAATTCTTGGATCAGTGTGCGATTAATGTAAATATCGAGAGAACTTTTTGGACAGTTATTATAAAATATGATACTGTATAGAGGTCTCTTTACAAAGAGGTTTATGAAAAAGTAGAGGTGTTGTTCTGAGAGGTTTTAATGTAATATGTTGCGTGTACTTGCCCCTATCCTATGTGTGATGTTGTATATACAGTGGATAAGAAATTGACTTGTATAGCTTATGGGGGTAAAAAGCAACTCGGTATGTTAGGAATCAATTATTTGATAAAATAAATTCAATTATTGTAATATACAGATGGGGTACTTGACAGTTATAATTGTAATTGTATTAATGAGGCATATCATTGTGGTATGAATTGTATAGTTAAACCAGTTGATCATCTTTTCAGATGAATGTTTATAGTTATATAGTGTTCTCCTTGATCAGTACTGGATTATGGTAATTAACTTGATATTGTAAACAGTACTGTGTTAATGAAATTGTAAACTGAAACGTTAAATGGAACAAATTCCTATTTGTCACTATATAACATACACAATGTGCTCAAACTTGTCCTACATGTATTTCCAGTTTTCAATATATATTTATATATATAACTGACAATTATGAGTGGTATAACATTTTGTATTGTTCGCTATATTGACAGTTTTTATGCCTATAACTATGTGTTGCATTTAAGACCCAGACATAAGTGGTCAAGGTCATATTTTCAATTTATTATGATTTTATGTTAGGTCTGTAACTTTGTCTGACATTAAGGGATTTTAACTTGGCACAAGTGATGTCCATAAATACCTACTATAATATATTGTTATTTTCGTTTATACTACTTGTGGGTAAGGTGTATGTGGGAGGGGGGGATATGTGACTTACAGTTACATTTCTTGTTTCAAATATTTCATGACTTTTTGTTAATAAATAGAATACTTCCTAGTTAGAGAAACATGAAGTACATGCATTACAGTGAGATGAGGGATTCACAAACCTTATTCTAACAATGCATAGAGGTGAGGAAGTAATGGGTCTCCTGTACAGGAGTAAATATATATATTGCAGTTCTTTCTTTGTATGGTTTATTTCAACAACAAAATAATTAACTTCAGTGGCAAAACATATTTGTTTTCTGTACATTACAAAGCGACATGAAATGACAGTTGTATTTTGGGCATTTGATGTGCACTTTGTAACTTTAATACGATCTAATTGAAATGGGTACAAGACTTTATTTTCTACCATTGGTTTTTAGCTGTACTGTCCTGCTCATCAACATTCTGGTTGCGACCACTTGAGTGTTTAGCTGATCTTAACCCAACTTATTTAGTTTCATTTAATTTCTGGAATCAATCAGACCGAACTTTTACAGTCTGAGTTATAGCCCTTTCATTTTTTATAAAAATACATAATTTATCCATTGACCGACAATTTAACAGGTAGTTCAAAACATAGATATATAATGTAATACATTGTTTCTATTGTCTCGCTTTTTTTGGGAGTAAAATTGCTTTATTTGGTATTTTTAACATGACACACCATCATTTTTTATATGATCTTTATCAACATTTAGGAACATGTAAATTTACATAATATCTCGGATAATATCTTGAATCAGTCTTATTGAACCATTTTCGGCAGAGTTATGTGCCCTTGAATTGTAAAAATTACCAGTAGAGTGATACATGACCACTTGGGCCTGACATCTCTCTCATAGACACAAACACACATTGTTTTAAATTGTGACAAAGCATTATATGTGATACCTATATTTCCATGGAAATCTCATGTTGGTAACATTTTGCGTTCTTTAGGAAATATTTATTAACTAAAATGATTAATAAATTGTTAATATGGAACAATATCTGAATAAATTTTACATAGGTGTTGCTAAAAACTATTTAATAAAACCTTGTCTAATTACTAAATTTGTATCTTCCCTTTTTATAGATACATGTATGAGATAGATATGAAAAGAATTAGAAAACAAATGGTAATGTTCAAAATGTCTGTTTTTAATTAGTTAACATTCTTTTTATTTCAATACATGTAAGAAAAAATGGTAACAGTTTGATAATAAAGTGGAATTCGCAGAGACATATTGGTTTTTGCCTTTGATTTTGATGTCCGTCTTGTTTGTCCGTCTGTCTGTCTAAAATCGTGTCCACTTCATAACAGGTATGCATGGATGGATTAAACAAAAAATTGGCACATTTACTCATCACATCGAGGCCACGTGCAAAACCCACCATTTGGGCCCCATCTTCAAGGTCAAAGTTACAATGTTGGCATATTTACTTGTTACATGGAGAGCCCATCATATAAATCTTCGACTTCATTGTCAAGGTTACACTGAAGGTAAGGTCATTCTGCATATTATGGCTTACAACCTGTAGTGTGAGGAAATTTTTTGTAAAAAAACAACCTCCACTTTAGTCAACCTTGGTATAGGTTCAAGGTGAGATATTGTGAGTGATATGTGTTCATGATCCGTCATTATGTCGCCCGTGACGAAGTCTCCTGTGACCATTTGCAAACGCATTTTGTCCGTCATTAAGCATTGACTTGACAAAAACCTTAAGCCTGATTCGAGGTTGGACCAAAACGGCCAAGACTATTAATAGCCAAGTTTTATTGCGTGCCCCTATCCCTATATGGCCTTGGGGATGGGGATAAAATAGTCAAATTCAAACTTTCAAGATCTTCTTACTATGGTCATCATGATCGTTAAAGCCTATGGGTCCTTTATGAAAATTGTTAATTGCATACACCCGGTTTTCAGAACCTTTTTTTCTGAATATACTTCCTTGAATATTTTTTTGTAACAATTGGCTTTATGATTAATGTGTAGCTGTTGCATACGTATGCAAGTACCATGTACTATACCATGTAGTGGTTTGACGGTGTGTGGCCACTAACTGCTAACGTACAATTGGTGAGTTACATTGAATAATTCAAGTAGTGACTTGTCTGTGACAACTACCGTGTGAACGTGAGCTGAGTTATGTCTGATCCTACTGAAAGTAACTCTTTAAAATGAAGTTTCTGCACTGAGCTGGGCTCGAACTCACAACTTGAGGGGTGTGAGAGAGAGAAGTGATGTTGAGAGCGGTAGGCAGTCTGAGTCATATATATCTCAGCGGACGGTGGTTCGAGTCATGTATGTATCAGCAGTAAGCAGCCTTAGTCGTTTATATATCAACCGTAGTCAGTTATAGTCATGTATGTATCAGCGGTAAGTAGTCTGAGTCATGTATGTATCAGAGGTAGGCAGCCTGAGTCATGCATATATCAGCGGTAGATAGACTGAGTCATGTACGTATCAGCGGTAGGCAGTCTGAGTCATATATATATATTTATATCAGCGATAGAAAGTGGGAGTCATGTATATTTCAGCGTCCGGCAGAATCACACACACACACACACACACACACACACACACACACACACACACACACGTACACACACACACACACACACACACACACACACACACACACACATGTATCATGCATGTATCAGCGGTAGACACGAGTCGTGTATATATCAACGCTAGGCGGTCTGAGTCATGTATGTATCAGCGATAGGCAGCCTAAGTCATGTTTATATCAGCGCTAGTCAGTCTAAGTCATGTATGTATCAGCGGTAGTAAGTCTAAGTCATCTATATATCAGCGGTAGGCAGTCTGAGTCGTGTATGTGTCACCGTAGGCAGAGAGTATGTATCAGCTGTAGGCACGGGTCATATATCTATCAGCAGTAGGCTGTCTGATTCATGTATATATCAGCAGTAGGAAGTGTGATTGATGTATATATCAGCGCTTGTCAGTCGAAGTCATGTTCGTATCAGCGGTAGGTATTTTGAGTCATGTATATATCAGCAGTAAGAAGTGTGAGTCGTGTATATGTTACAATTTCATGAAATCCCTGTTTTCACAATCTTACTGTAACATATATATCAGGGTAGGAAGTATGATTCATGTATATATCAACGCTAGTCAGTCGGAGTCGAGTATGTATTAACGGTAGGCAGTTTGAGTGATGTATATATCAGCAGTATGCAGTGTGAGTCATGTATGTATCAGCGGTTGTCAGTTTGAGTCATGTATGTATCAGCGGTAGGCAGCCTGAGTCATGTATATATCAGCAGTAGGCAGTTTGAGTCATGTTTATATCTGCGCTAGTTAGTCTAAGTCATGTATGTATCAGCGGTAGGCAGCCTGAGTCATGTATGTATCAGCGGTAGGCAGTCTGAGTCATACATGTATCAGCGGTAGGCAGCCTGAGTCATGCATGTATCAGCGGTAGGCAGCCTTAGGCATGCATGTATCAGCGGTAGGCAGCCTTAGTCATGCATGTATCAGCGGTAGGCAGCCTGAGTCATGTATGTATCAGCGGTAGGCAGCCTGAGTCATGCATGTATCAGCGGTAGGCAGCCTGAGTCATGTATGTATCAGCGGTAGGCAGCCTGAGTCATGTATGTATCAGCGGTAGGCAGCCTGAGTCATGCATGTATCAGCGGTAGGCAGCCTGAGTCATGTATGTATCAGCGGTAGGCAGCCTGAGTCATGTATGTATCAGCGGTAGACCTCCTGAGTCATGCATGTATCAGCGGTAGGCAACCTGAGTCATGTATGTATCAGTGGTAGGCAGTCTGAGTCATGTATATATCAGCGGTAGGCAGCTTGAGTCATGTATGTATCAGCGGTTGGCAGCCTGAGTCATGTATGTATCAGCGGTAGGCAAACCGAGTCATACATGTATCAGCGGTAGGCAGCCTGAGTCATGTATGTATCAGCGGTAGGCAGCCTGAATCATGTATGTATCAGCGGTAGGCAGTCCGAGTCATACATGTATCAGCGGTAGGCAGCCTGAGTCATGTATGTATCAGCGGTAGACAATCTGAGTCATGTATGTGTCCGCAGAAGGTAGCCAGGGTCATGTCTGTGTCATTGGTAGGCAGTCTGAGTCGTGTATATATTAGCAGAAGACAGACTGAGACATGTATGTATTAGCGGCAGGTAGCCTTAGTCATGTGTGTATCAGCGGTAGGCAGTCTGATTCGTTTTTGTATCAGCGTTAGGCTGTCTGGGTAATAAATATATGAACGGTAGGCAGCCTTAGAGTTATGTATGTATCAGTGGTAGATAACCTGAGTCATGTATGTATTAACAGTAGTCAGTCTGAGCCATGTATATATGAGCGGAAGGCGGTATGAATCATGAATGTATCAGCGGTAGGCAGTCTGAGTCGTGTATATATCAACGGTAGACAGTCTGAGTCATGTATGTATCAGCGGTAGGCTGTGTGAGTCATGTATTTACCAGCGTTTGGCAGTCTGAGTCGAGTATATATTAGCGGTAGTCAGTTTGAGTCATGCATGTATCAGCGGTAGACAGTATGAGTCATGTATATATCTGCGGTAGGCAGTCTGAGTTATGTATGTATCAGCAGTAGGCAAGCTGAGTCATGTATTTATCAGCGCTAGTCAGTCTGAGTCATGTTTGTATTAGCGGTAGACAGTTTGAGTCAAGTATATATCAGCATTAAGCAGCCTGAGTCACGTATTTATCAGCGGTAGGCAGTTTGAGTCATGTATGTATCATCAGTAGATGGTCTGGGTCATGTATGTATCAGCGGAAGGCGGTCTGCATCATCTATATGTGTGCGGTAGGCGGTCTTGGTTATGTGTGCATCAGCGGTAGGCGGTCTGTGTCATCTATGTATCAGCGGTAGGCGGTATTGAGTCATGTATGTATCAATGATCTGGGTCATGTATATATTAGCGGTAGGCAGCCTGCGTCATCTGTATAGCAACGAAAGGAAGCCTGAGTCATGCATATTTCAGCGGTATGTAGTTTAAGTCAGGTATATATCAGCGGTTGTCAGTTTGAGTAATCAGTATATCAGCGGTAGGCGGTCTGAGTCATGTATTTATTAGCGAAAGGCGGTCTGAATCATGTATGTATCAGCGATAGGCTGCCTGGGCGTGTATATATCAGCGGTTGACATTCTGGGTCATGTACATGTATGTATCAGCGGTAGGTACCCTGAGTCGTGTATATATCAGCGGTTGTCAGTTTTTTATAATCTATATATCAGCGGTATGCAGTTTAAGTCATGTATATATCAGCGGTAGACAGTTTGAGTCATGTATATAGTAGCGGTAGGCAGCCTGAATCATCTATACCGCAGCGGTAGGCAGTCTGAGTCATGTATATTTCAGCGGTAGGCAGCCTGGGTCAGGTATATATCAGCTTTTGGTAGTCTGAATCGTGTTTATATCAGCGGTAGGCTGTCTGAGTCATGTATATATCAACAGCATGCAGTCTGAGACATTGATGCATCAATGGTAGACTGTCTGAGTCATGTATCTATCAGCAGTATGCAGCCTGAGTCATATATATAGATATCAGCTGTATGCAGACTGAGACATTGATGTATCAATGGTAGACTGTCTGATTCATGTATATATCAGCAGTATGCAGCCTGAGTCATGTATATATCAGCTTTTGGCAGTCTGAATCATGTATATATCAGCAGTAGGCTGTCTGAGTCTTGTGTATATCATTGGTACGCAGCTTGAGTCATGTATATATCAGTGGTAGGCAGTCTCAGTCATGTATCTATCAGCTGTATACAGTCTGAGTCATATATATATCAGCTGTATGCAGTCTGAGTTGTGTATATATCAGCGGTAGGCAGTCTGAGTGGTGTATATATCAGCTTTAGGCAGCCTGAGTCGTGTATATATTAGTGGTAGGCAGTATGAGTCGTGTATTTATCAGCTGTAGGCAGTCTAGGTTATGTATATATAGGCAGCCTGAATCATGTATATATTAGCGGTAGGCAGTCTGAGTCATGTATATATCAGCAGTATGCAGCCTGAGTCATATATATATATATATATATATATCAGCTGTATGCAGTCTGAGAAATTGATGTATCAATGGTAGACTGTCTGAGTCATGTATATATCAGCGTTTTCGCAGTCTGAATCATATATATATCAGCAGTAGGCTGTCTGAGTCTTCTGTATGTCAACGGTACGCAGCAATGTTTATATCAGCGGTGGGCAGTCTGAGTCATGTATTTATTAGCTGTATAAAGTCTGAGTCATGTATATATCAGCGGTAGGCAGTCTGATTCGTGTATATATCAGCGGTAGACAGTTTGAGTGATGTATATATCAGAAAAAACGGCCAATTGTTATAAACGGCTGTCACAGCTCAATAAACCATCAATAAAACAATACAATCTTACAATTTTTTGTTTTAATTTAATGACGAAGCCATTACCTTTGTATAAAAATGCCTTTGAGCACTGGTTACATTACATTTATAAATCTGAAGTAGTTATATATAATGGTCCTAAAATAGCGAAAATACCCTGTCACAACGTTGTGTCCTAAGTTTTGGCCTTCAATACATGGAAGATGGCTGTCCTGTTATGAGGGTAATATCTTCTCATTCTATAACAGAAACATCAAAATATGACTTAGTGGTACAATTTAGATAACTAAAAAGCATAAAATTTTTCGGTGATTTTGTCTTGTCACAGAAACTACCGTGAACTACGTTACCATTTGGAGTATGTATTCCGTAGTTAATAACTATATAAACAGTCAATATGAATAGTCTCTGAAAAGAAGTATGGATGAAAAAGTTACCCTATAAACTTATTTGGAACATGTTCATGGTTTAAAAGTTCGAAAAATCATGCCAAAAATGAAACCCTTTGATTTGCACTTTTTTGTGAACTACGTTACTCACCAATACAGTTACATGCCAGTAGAGCCAAGGCATGCCATTCCGCCAGTAAGTGTATGTCTATGAACCGTATATATGAAACCTTACAAAGTTTTATTGTGTCCTGTTTTAATAACATCAGACTAACAAAACCTAAATTTCATGAACTACGTTTCTGTGAACTACGTTACTAGCAAAATAGTAAAACGTCGTTTTTTTCATCTTAGGACTAATTCAAAGTGAATTACTTTACAAATATAGCGAATACTCTTAACGGTGCTCAATGTTAATAAATATGGCGGGTCACTAGAGTGTCTGCTGTGAGAAATTTTGAATCAAAAGGTAAGATAAGACTTGTTTTCGTATTTCTCAAAATAAAATGTGCATGCCGACTGTTAAAACTATACTTATTGTTTAAAATGGTAGAACTATGATCAATTTGTGTTGCATTACTGCCAACTTATCAGTACGTACATTTATTTAGGAGAAATGGCATGATGAATATGGTAACGTAGTTAACATAATGGTAACGTAGTTCACATTAACTTATTTTATGGCCGTAATTTTTTTATGACGTTATAGACAATGGGCAAGACAAGGGCGGAGTTAAAAAAGCCTACATAGAGAGGAAAAAAGCAGAAAAGAGCACAGCATATTCAAAAGAAGAAACTAAGAGAGTTAAAAGGAACGCAATGAAAAACAAGAGATTTCGAGACCAACAGGATAGAAACAATAATGAAGGTGTAGATAATAACATTGTTATTAACCAGAATAATAATGAAGCACTCATTAATAACGAATCAGATATGACTGACGTAGATACTGACAATGGTTCGTGTGATTCAACTTCAGCTACAATTATGCCTAGTTCATCGATGTCGACAATTCCTAGTACATCATCAGTAGGAAATAAAGCACCTGCAAACAGCCTTATTGTCAAAATGAACTTTCCAGTGATGGGACAGGGCAGACAGAAAAGGAAAGAAAATGCATCAGATGATTTAAAAGGGCTAAACATAAAACCTATTAAAGGTACCATGAATGCCGATAGCGCAGTGTGTCTTGGCAATAATTGTATTGCAGTACGACATACTTCATGCTTTTGTGAGGGAGATTTCCATGCAAAATGTAGAGGGTGGAACATACATAATATTGAATTCAAAGTAGATTCTGATAGTACTCATGTATCTGTTGAGGAAAATAATGACAAAGTGGACTGAAGCATAGAGGTAAATGCTACTCACGTTTCAGCACAAAGCAACAATAACGCAGCCAGTTTTGACGATCACGAACAAAATGATGCAAAGGAAACAATTGAAAAAAGCATGCCACAGATGCATATGTAGCCGCGCTTCATGGCGAGAAATGGTACATTGGAAAGATCATACAAAATAACCATGGTGACAATACCCATCAGATTTCATTTATGACAGAAGCAAACACTAAACACGGCGTAACATTCAAATGGCCAGACAGGGAAGACATCCTCTGGTTGCCTAACAGTTCCATTTTATGTGGCATTGAAGAACCCATTCTATATGGAAAGACACGTATGTTGTACAAGTTGTCTGTTGAAAATCTTCAAAAATAGAAAATTTATACGACCATTGATTGAGTAGCTCAATGAGCTCCAAATCAACGTGAACTACGTTACCATATTATTCTTAAGTCTAGGAAAGAATTGCATTACGTGAAAAACTTTATAAATTATTTGCTATAGTGCTTACTTTATATACAGCTAGTGTTTTGGGATAAATAAAACATGAAATGATTACTAGTACATGTAAGTAGCATAAGTATAAAGTTGAAATGTGCTTTATTGGAATAATGATTAAAAATGTTTTCGACACTTGTTTGTTAAGCATTTAGCCCTTTTCAATGTTATAACTGTTCTTTTACACAAAGTTCATTGGTGTTTGATGAGAATCCATTAGATATAACATGTTATTGCTTTTATTATTTATATTGAGTGCAAAGTAGCATTTAAGTGAACTACGTTACATATCAAATGTGAGTAGTAACTCTGCCACCTTACTTTCTAGTTCAAGTTTATAGTGTTTAAGTGTTATTTGTTATTTCCCATAAAATATATTTGCAATAAGCCTATTCTTAATAAGTATTACTGCATTCAAAATAGTTGAATATTATGACTACATCATATTCCAGCTATAAATTCCTCATAAATACATGTTTAAGACGTAATTTGTGTTAGAACTATTATAAAACTTTGTGAAATTGGTCTACATGTATATGGGTTATAATAAAATCAGTCGTGTAAATGATATGAACGAAAACAATACATCATTCATCTGTATAATATGCATTGTCTGCAAATTATAATGTTGTGAACTACGTTATAAATACTATTTGAGTTTGTCATACCTGTGTTGCATTTCTATTTGTATTATGTTTCTATGCTGAAGTATTTAAACGGTCACCATGTATCACTCAATTAACATAGCGTACGTATTAAGACTCATCTTATCAGTAGTAGGCTGTCTGAGTCATGTATATATCAACGGTACGACGCTTGAGTCATTTATATATCAACGGTATGCAGCTTGAGTCATGGATATATCAATCTGAGTCATGTACATATTGGCGGTAGGCAGTCTGGATCATGCATATATCAGTAGTAGGCTGTCTGAGTCATGTATATATCAACGGTCGAAGCTTGAGTCATTTATATATTTACGATACGAAGCTTGAGTCATTGATATATCAATCTTAGTCCTGTACGTATTGGTAGTAGGCAATCTGGGTCATGTATGTATCAGCAGTAGGTTATCTGAGTCATGTATATATCAACAGTACGAAGCTTGAGTCATGTATATATTAACGGTACGGAGCTTAAGTCATGTATTTATCAACGGTACGAAGTTTGAGTCATGTATATATTAACGGTACGCAACTTGAGTCATGAATATATCAATCTGAGTCAGATACGTATTGGTGGTAGGCAGTCTGGGTCATGAATGTATCAGCAGTAGGCTGTCTGAGTCATGTATATATCAATGGTTCGAAGCTTGAGTCATGTATATATCAACGGTATGCAGCTTGAGTCATGGATATATCAATCTGAGTCAGGTATGTATTGGCGGTAGGCAGCCTGGGTCATGTATATATATTCAGTAGGCTGTCTGAGTCATGTATATATCAACGGTACGCAGCATGAGTCATGTATATATCAAACTGATTCATGTACGTATTGGCGGTAGGCAGCCTGGGTCATGTATATCTATGCAGTAGGCTGTCTGAGTCATGTATATATCAACGGTATGAAGCTTGACTCACGTATATATCAACGGTACGCAGCTTGAGTCATGGATATATCAAACTGAGTCATGTACGTATTGGCGGTAGGCAGCCTGGGTCATGTATATATCAGCGGTATGCAGGCTGAGTCATGTATTTATCAGCGGTAGTCAGTTTGAGTCATCTATCTATCAGCGGTATGTCGTCTAAGTCACGCATTTATCAAGGGCAGGCAGTCTGATTCATGCACGTATCAGCGGTAGGTAGTCTGAGTCATGTATATATCAGCGGTTAGCAGTCTGAGTCATGTATGTTTCAAGGGTAGGCATTCTGAGTCAAGTACGTATCAGCGGTAGGCAGTCTGAGTCATGCACATATCAGCGGTAGCCAGTCTGAGTCATGTATATATCAGCGGTAGGCGGTCTGAGTCATGTATGTATCAGCAATAGGCAGTCTGAGTATGTATCAGCGGTTGGCAGCCTGAGTCATGAACATATTAGTGGTAGGCACGCATTTGTCAGCGGTAAGCAATCAGAGTCATTTTTGTATCAGCGGTAGTCAGTCTAAGTCATATATATATATCAGCGGTAGGCAGCCTGAATCATGTATGTATCAGCGGTAGGCAGCCTACGTCATGTATGTATAAGTGGTAGGTAGCCTAAGTCATGTTTATATCAGCGGTAGGCAGCCCAGTCATGTATATTTCAGCGGTAGGGAGCCTGAATCATGGATAAATCTGCGGTAGACAGTCTGACTCACGTATACATCAGGTATAAACAGCTTGAATCGTGTATGTATCAGCGGTAGACAGTCTGAGTCATGTATATATCAGATGTAGGCAGCTTAAGTCATCTATATATCAGCCGTAGGTAGTCTGAGACATAATGATTTTTACCGGAAGGCTGTCTGGGTCTTGTATTTATCAGCGTTAGCAGGCTGAGTCATGTATGCATCATCTATAGGCAGCCTGAGTCATCTATATATCAGCTGTAGGCAGTCTGGGTCATATAAATATCATCGGTAGGAAGTCTGGTCATGTATGTGTCATCTAAAGGCAGTCTGAGTATTCCATATATCAGCGGTAGGCAATCTGAGTCATGTATTTATTAGCTGTAGAGAGTCTGAATCATGTGTATATCAGCGATAGGAAATCCGAGTCATGTATTTATCAGCTGTAGGCAGTCCGATTCATGTATTTATCAGCTGTAAGCAGTCTGAGTCATTTATTTATCAGCTGTAGGCAGTCTGAGCCATGTACGTTTCAGCAGTAGGCAATCTGAGTCATATATATATCAGCTGTAGGCAGTCCGAGTCATGTATGTATCAGCACTAGGCAGCCTGAGTAGTTTATATATCAGCCGTAGTCAGTTATAGCCATGTATTCATCAGCTGTAGGCAGTCTGAGTCATGTTTTTATCAGCTGTAGGCAGTCCGAGTCATGTATTTATCAGTGATACAATCTGAGTCATGTACGTATCAGCGGTAGACAGCATGAATCGTGTTTTTATAAGCGGAAGGCAATCTGAGTCTTGTACGTATCAACTGTAGGCAATGTTAGTCATGTATATATCAGCGGTAGGCAGTGTGAGTCATGTATATAGCAGCGGAAGACAGTCTGAGTATTGTACGTATCAGCAGTAGGCAATCTGAGTCATGTATATTTCAGCGGTAAGCAGTGTGAGTCATGTATATATTAGCGGTAGTCGGTCTGAGTCATGTGTATGTCAGCGGTAAGCAGTCTGAGTCATGCATTTATCAGCTGTAGGCAGTCTGAGTCATGTATTGATTAGCGATGGGCGGTCTGAGTCGTGTACGTATTAGCTATAGGCAGTCTGAGTCATTTATTCATCAGCGGTAGACAGCATGAGTCATGATTATATCAGCGGTATGCAGTATGAGTCATGTATTGATTAGCGATGGGCGGTATGAGTCGTGTACGTATTAGTGGTGAGCTGTCTGAGTCATGTATATATCATCGGTAGTAGTCTGATTCGTGTACGTATCAGCGGTAGGCAGTCTGAGTCATGTATTTATCAGCTGTAGACAGCATGAGTCATGATTATATCAGCGGTATGCAGTATGAGTCGTGTACGTATCAGTGGTAGGCAGTCTTAGCCACGTATTTATTAGCGGTAGACAACATGTGTCATGTTTTTATCAGCGGTAGGCAGTATGAGTCGTGTACATATCAGCTGTAGATAGTGTGAGTCATGTATATACCAGCGGTAGACATCCTGAGTCACGTATGTATCAGCGGTAGGCAGTGTGAGTCATGCATATATCAGCGGTAGACATCCTTAGTAACGTATGTATCAGCGGTAGGCAGCCTGAGTCACGTTTATATCCTGTGTTATGTATTTATCAACGGTAGGCTGTACGAGGCATATATATATCAGCTGTGGGCAGCCATTATCATGTATGTATCAGCGGTAGTCTGTCTGAGTCATGTGCATATCAGGGGTAAGCAGTCTGAGTGATGTTTATATAAACGGTACGTATCCGCCTTTTTCATGTATATTTTTTTTGCACAACTTTTAACACAATTTAGGTAACATACAGTATTAATTTTATTTATGGCATAGTCTGGTGTCAATTCCAATACTCTCCATTACTTATTCATGCTGAAAGGAGTGTATGGGACTAGATTACCCATGGGTATTCAATGATGATTAATGGAGGAGGATATAAGAATGACAGAAGGGTGGTAATTGTATACTCAGATTCAGTTTGAGGTCTACCTCAATAGTATGCCATAATAAATATTATATCATGTTAATTAAAATGTGTTAATATGCATACCAACTATTTTTTTAAAAAAAAATGTCTGTAAACACCTTTATTTAGTATCATAACTGAATAGCCAAAAGGTTCAAAGTCAATATCACTTACCTGCCACCTCTAAGGTTGTGTGTTCAAGCCTAGCTTGGTCTCAACACTTGATTTATGTGAGAAAGTTTACTAGTAACATGCACGTCGAAGTTCTACTAAGATTCATGTATATACATGGGATATACATAAATATATACATGGGATATACATAAATATATACATGGGGATATACATAAATATATACATATAATCATGGGGTTATACATGAATATATACATGGGGATATACTTAAATATATACATTTAAACATGGGGATATACATAAATATATACGTATATACATGGGGATATACATAAACATATATGTATATACATGTGGATATACATAAATATATACATGGGGATATACATCAATATATACGTATATACATGGGGATATACATAAATATATATGTATTAACATGGGGATATACATAAATAAATACATATATACATGGGGTTATACAAAAATATATACATATATACATGGGGATATACATAAATTTATACGTATATATACATGGAGATTTACATAAATATATACGTATATACATGGGATATACAGAAATATATATGTATATACATGGGGATATACATAAATATATATGTATATACATGGGGATATACATAAATATATACGTATATACATGGGGATATACAGAAATATACATGGGATATACAGAAATATATACGTATACACATGGAGATATACAGAAATATATACGTATATACATGGGGATATACAGAAATATATACGTAAATACATGGGGATATACATCAATATATAACTTCATCAATAGAAAGAGATGCGTAATAAAAGAAACCAAATAGTAAACAAACTCATACATAGGCATGCATGCACTAGACTCGTACACACATACACACACCAAAATATATGTTTATTTGCACGCTGATCAGTTGTATTTGTTGTTGTTGCATGGTGTTAAGCATCGCTTTCAACAATTTGCGAGGCTGATGCTCCACCACTAGACCACGCTTCAGTTGTAAGCTTATTAGAAGAAAACAAATTTAGTATTTAGATAGGTGTAATTAGTACCAGAAGTTTTCATGCATGAGTACTAGCCTGGGATAGTTCCAGGTCAGGTGGGTATAGTGTGGTATGATATGACTGGGTGGCGGATCCTACCTACCATTTGTCTCCAGTGAGACAGTGCTTAGAATACTGTCTACAGCAGATACCATCATGATATGAGTGACCAATTGTTACTGACTGACATACAATAGAAGTCACATGAATTACGATTGAATTTTCATAAAATTTGACATTTTCTGAAATTTTCAATCAAGTTTGGTTTCATTTGGAGTAATATATTATATTATGAACAATACTTACTTAACGTTTACGACCTATTTTTATCATGTAAGATTTTGTGTGAAATGCTACCCTGATATATAACTGTGTATAAGATCGCTGCTACACTGATATCTAACTGTGTATCAAGATCGCTGCTACCCTGATATCTGTGTATCAAGATTGCTGCTACCCTGATATCTAACTGTGTATCAAGATCGCTGCTACCCTGATATCTAACTGTATCAAGATTGCTGCTACCTTGATATCTAACTGTGTATCAAGATCGCTGCTACCCTGATATCTAAATGTGTATCAAGATCACTGTTACCCTGATATCTAACTGTCTATCGAGATTGCTGCTACCCTGATATCTAACTGTGTATCAAGATCGCTGCTTCCCTGATATCTAACTGTGTATCAAGATCGCTGCTACCCTGTGTATCAAAATCGCTGCTGTAAGATGACTCAGTCCTTGTGCATTTATCGACTTACTGCTTCTACATGATACCTCAAATGGATATATTCTCAATCCATTTTATTGTAACAAAAAGATGTTGCATAAAATTAACATTGATATTAAATATTTTAATGAGAACTGTAAAATAGCAATGAATGTAATTTGTAAAATCAATAAAGAGTCGTTTGTTGGCGAGTGGTCTTAGGCCCCCTCTCATGTTATGCACAAATTCAGTAAGAAGTTTTGCTCTACCAGTAAAACTGGATGCCTTGCATAGCTGTATATGTGCCTGGTTAGCTCAGTTGGTATCCTGTCTGACTATCAATCCAGGTGTTGTGAGTATGACTCTCTGCCCTGCTACAGTCTCCGTGATGATTGATATATATGATATTGGGTCTCATTGTCATTCGTCTCTCACTGCTGAATCATTCGGTCATCTGTTAGCCCTTGATGGCATAAAAATTATGCTAAATATTCAAACAAACATAACCTGTATTAAATGTTTTGTAAATGAGGCACTCAATATTATATAACAAACAGGTTTAACTACAACAGGTGCTGTATAGTTTCATTAAAAAAAAAATAAATGTCCGTTTTATGCTACTTGTATTTTAAATCAATTTTGTTTTAACCCGTATTAGTTGTTTTAATCTATACCTGAAATCAAGCATTTGTTAGATACGTCCGCCTCACATGCAGAAGGTCGTGGATTCGATCCTCGACCATGTCATACCAAAGACTTTAAAATGGTACTAGAAGCTTCTTCGCTAAGTGTTCAGCATTTAGAAGAAAGTTCTAGGTCTGGTCGGCCGGGTGTCGGTATAATGTGACTAGGTGGGTTATCATACATTGTGTCTGTGGCATGATACTCCAGTGTGACAGCACTTAGAATATCGTCTCAAGATGACACCGTCGCGATATAAATGAAAAATTGTTGAAAGCAACGCTAAACACCATACAACAACAACAGCAATTGTTAGATATCTTATCCCCATTAAATATGTGTCAAGGTTTACTATCTATCTTATAATAAAGAGTAACCATTAACTGGCTTTATCACTTTATTTCACAACTGTTACACTGTGCCTTTGTAGCGAAAAATATACGATCACGAGATGAAATTTGATCTTTTGATCATTTGATCATTTCAATTCTGTTTATTTTGACCTCAATTTACCAATAGATATTATTGGATTAATAAACAATATTAGTATGTTTTTGTTGTTTTTTTTCTTTTTTTTTAAATTATTTTTCAATAAGCAAGTCCTGACAAAAAAAAATTTCTCATAATTTCACTGTTTGAAACAGTATCTATTATAACAAATTATTGATCCGGATGATTATGCTTTAAGTTTTCAGAGTAATTATGCACCCCACTATTTTGACTTGGTTATTTTATATGTTTATATTTTGTACTTATAGGGTTGTGTTTATATTTTGTACTATTATGTTTATTTTTTGTACTATTGTGTTTATATTTTGTACTTATAGTGTTATGTTTATATTTTGTACTATTGTGTTTATATTTTGTACTATTGCGTTTATATTTTGTACTTATAGTGTTGTGTTTATATTTTGTACTATCATGACTGTGTATATTGGTACTATTGTGTTTATATTTTGTATTTATAGTGTTGTGTTTATATTTTGTACTATTGTGTTTATAAGCCAAGTAAGGGTACTTTGATTTTTACATGGGAATATTATTGGAAAACAAGAAATTCTCTTTTCTCATCTATTTTAGGCATTATTTTACTTATCTGAATATCTGGAGCATTGCGTAGTCAACAGTCAACAAAAAGGGATAAAATTGTGATTTTCCAGAATTCTTCTTCTAAAAGAGACATCAGCCAAATTTGTTTTTATTGATATAAATGGTTCCTATGAGTGAGATTTCAAGTTTGTTGAAATAAAGGAGCACTCTCTAACACATTCGACTCACTACATTCACCTCTGTCATTTGCTCCGTACTACTTTTGGCTTCACGTGTTCTAATGTAAAATAGTGATGATTTGTTTCAAGTTTTGGTATCTGGTATCTGGTATAGTCTTACAACTGCATATTAAACTGTAATTACTAAGTTTTGTAAAAAATCCTGACATTTAGCCTGTCGCAGAGGTGAATGAGTGTAATGAACAGTACCTCTATGAGGGAGATTAAAAAAGGAGATGTGCTTCTTTGGCCTTCAGTAAGGGGACTTCCATTTTTACAAAAGGAATATACATTGGAAAAAATAGTAAATTCTGTATTTTTCAGGTAATTTTGAGAATTGTTTAGTCGTAACAATTAAGTCTTTTTAAAGAGAATTTACTTTCAATAAGGTGCAAGCAGAGACCCAAAAATGGACAAAATTGTGAATTATAAAAAAGTCTTCTTATAAAGAACTGATAAGCCAAATTGATTCACATTTGGTAAAAATGATCCATATGAGCAAGGATACTAAGTTTGATCAAATAAAGGGGCTGGGGTTCATTAAGACCTAGTAAAGACACTTAGTTTTTACATCGGAAAACAGATAATTCTTCTTTTTCTCTCCTAAATAGGTTTTATCCATTCAAAATTTGAAATAATTATCAAAAGACAGACACCACACGAAGACCGTTTGGTAATCAGCAAAGGGGAGGTAATTATAATTGTTCCACTTAGAAATGTAGTTATTGTAGTGGAAACCATAAATCATCTAATTGTAGAAAGAGAGGGATTCGGTACAGTGTTGCCACAGTCGATGATATGGAGGGCAAGATAGTCGCGAGTGCCAATACTGGCAAGGTAAATACGTTCGTCCCTAGAAACAATTATCTTTGATAGGTTTAGAGGAAGAGGTAGGTATCGAGGGATAGATCGTGGGGGGATAGAAAGAACCGATAGCGCGAGTTGCATATTTGTATGTGATGAGAGTTCAGAACAGTTAGGAACTTGCATGGATATACATTGCCCAACTAAGGTAGATTTTGTAAACGGGGAAAAGGTCCGAGTGATGAGAGATACGGGTGCCACTTGTGTCATGGTGAGGAAGAGATTTGTCCAAGAACACTAATTTTTAGGTAAGAGCAGATGTTGCAGGTATATTGATGGGTCCGAAAAGAGTTTTCAAGTAGTTAAGATAGAAGTTAAGACGCCATATTACGAAGGTACCACGGAGGCATTGAGTATAGAATCTCCACTGTATGATTTAGTTATAGGAAACATCAAAGGAGCAAAATATCCGGAACCTGAAGACGTGATGAACGCAGTACTGACTCGAGCACAAGCACAACAGGAATCTAAGCCATACAGGAGGTTGAATGTACAAGGTAAGATATTAGACATCTCACAAACAGAATTTATAACACTACAAAAGGAAGACAAGACATTGAACAAGACGAGAGAAAGAGCGAAGGAAGAAGTAAGGAAGAGTAAAGGTGGCGGACATGATGACATTTATTTAGAAGTAGTTTGCTATATAGGGAGTACAAATGTCCAGAGCGGAAACGGGCATATCAGTTTGTAGTTCCGAAGAAATGACGTGAAGCTGTAATGAAGGAAATCTTGGGATACGCAAGACTAGTGACAGAGTTTTAGTTGAATTTTATTGGCCAATTGTCAATTCAGATATCACTAGGTATTGCAGATCGTGTGACATTTGTCAACGAACTATGGCAAAAGGTAAAGTACTGCGAGTGCCGTTAGGGCAAATGGCATTTATAGAAACCCCTTTTAAGCGAGTAATTATAGATCTGGTAGGACCAATAGAACCCATGATAGATAGAAAGAATAGATACATTTTAGTAATCTTAGATTATGCTACGAGATATCCCGAGGCCGTTGCATTGCCAAGTATTGAAACTGAAAGGGTAGCAGAAGCACTGGTAGATATGTTTAGCAGACTTGGACTCCCAGAAGGGATGTTGAGGGATATGGGGTCACAGTTCACGTCAAATATGATGGCTGAGGTAAGTAGGTTATTGTCATTACGTCTGTTAACCACTACGCCGTACTACCCTATGTGTAACGGGTTAGTAGAAAAGTTCAATGGTACATTGAAACAGATGCTGAAACGTATGTGTAGTGAGCGATCAAAGGATTGGGATAAGTACATAAATGCAACGTTTTTTGCTTATAGAGAAGTACCTCAGGAGAGTTTTGGATTTTCACCATTCGAATATCTATGGTAGGTCTGCAAAAGGATCGTTGAGTATATTGAAAGAATTATTGTCAGGAGAAGTCAATGATAATGAGGTAAAGTCTACTTACCAGTATGTAGAAGGTCTACGAGAAATACTTGAAGAGACATATAAGATGGCTCAAGAGCAATTAGGCAAGGTTAAGTTAAGACAAAAGAAGTATTATAACAAAAGGGCGAGGTCGAGAAAGTTTACAGAAGTTATGAAGGTTCTAGTATTACTTCCAGTAAACAAGTTAGTATTGCATTGGAAAGGTTCATTTACTGTTTTATAAGTCATGAACGAGATGGATTATAGGATCGATATGAATGGTAAGGAAAAGATATTTCAAGCCAATATGTTGAAGAATTTCAATGAGAGGGGAGTAAATGATAGCAATGAAGGTAGAGGTATATTGGCAGTTGTTTGTGCTGCAGTAATAGAAAGTGAGGAAGACAGGAAGGTAGCTGAATCGGAGGTAAATTGGATTGATGTAGATAAACCATTAGGGTGCCCATCTCTAGTAGGTCAGGAAAGTGTATAAGATGTCCATATATGTCAGGAAATGTCTTGGAAACAGCAAAAACAGGTAGATCAAGTATTGAAGGAGTTTGCTGATGTTTTAACTGACATACCAGGAACCACTTCATTCATTAAACATGGTATTATTGAATAAGCTAAATACCAGTGAACCAGTTAGATGTAAAGAGTATTCTATACCATAGCAGTCGTTAGCAACAGTCGACGAGGAAGTAAGCAAAATGTTAGAGTTAGGAGAAGTCGAACCTTCAAACGGACCATTCCAGTAGTATTGTTGAGAAAGAAAGATGATAGCATAATATTTTGTATTGATTTAAGACAACTAAACATGGTTACTGTGTTCGATGCAGAGTCTATGCCAAATACGGAAGAGATTTTTTTCAGGAGCTAGGTTTTTCTCTAAGATAGATCTTAGTAAAGGTTTTTGGCGGGCCCCTTTAACAGAGAAGGCAAATGATATGACTTCCTTTGAAACATCCAAGGGATTGTTTTGGTTTAAGAATATGCCATTTGATTTTATATGTGCCGGAAGTACATTCTGTAGGTTAATGTTAAAGGTATTGAAAGATATAGCCTGTGCCGAAAGCTTAGTAGATAGTTTAATATTCACGAGTACATGGAAGCAGCATGTTATCTCTTTACGTGAAATATTTAACAGACTACGGGTAGTTAGTCTAACAGCTAGGTTATATAGGGTGTTGCAAATTAGAGTTTTTAGGACATGTAATAAGTGAGTCGCAGACGTTGATGCCAGTACAAGAAAAGATTGAGGCAGTACTGAAAACAGATAGTCCGACTACTAAGAAGAAGGTAAGATCTTTCTAAGGCGTAGTAGGGTTTTACAGGAAGTGTATTCCTAATTTTACTGCTATTGCGGTACCTTTAACAGATTTGACATAGAAGGGCCAGACAAATAAGGTATTGTGGGGAGAAAGTCAGGATTTTGCTTTTCAGACATTGAAGAAGAGTCTGGTAGGACCTCCTATATTGAAGTTACCAGATCTCAATAAGCCCCTAATACTCAGTACTGACGCTTCCGACGTGGTATTGGGAGCAGTGTTACTCCAAGAAACGGAAGGTGAGAAATTACTAGCAAGAAGTTACTAGACAGGAAAATAACTATTCAGTTATTGAGAAAGAGTGTCTAGGGGTTATTTGGGGAATTTCGAATTTCCAGCGGTACTTGTTCGGTAAGAAATTCATATTAGAAACTGATCACCAGCCTCTCACTTATTTGAATAAGTCGATGATGGCGAATTTGAGGTTGATGAGATGGGCGTTAGCGCTTCAACCATATAGGATGAGAATTCAAGCAATTCCTGGAAGAGATAATATAGGTTCAGACTATCTAAGTAGATTGTCGGATGAGGTAAAAGAAGATTAGATTAGTGAGTATAGCAGAGACTGAGTAGTGAAGTGTAAGTGGTATAAGTTCAGTTCGTTATTTCAGAATTATATTATTTTAATTTTACTGAATCAAGTATTATTGAGAAGTAGTAAATAAGGTCAGAGAAGTCTATGCTTTAGGAGCTTTGTAATTTGTATATAGATATATATTTAATTAGGTAACTAGTAAATGTAAACTAGTAAAATGCTAATGAACAGAGGGAACCTAATTTGTTTATTTATTTTGTTACTTATAAAAAGTGTAACCACTTTTTTCCTTAGGGGGAACGTGTTGAAACAAAAAAGTAAGGTTATTGTAGCCTTATTTAGTAGTGTCAGCTAGCAGGTGTCTATTGTAATGATATAGGCTATATATAGAACATGAAAACGTAGAAACGTATCGATAGCTCGATAGGAGTAACGTTTTTAAGATATTTTAACATGTTCATTCTTTGATAAAAGAATAAATCATTTTGAAGTTTTTTTCATCAAATTCCATTAAGCATTAAGAAAGAAAGTTAGAATAATTAAACGGGTTTATTTGTCATCAAACTAATTAAAATTTACATTGGGCCTTATAGCGTTTAAGCCGCAACGTACCATATCGTACGATATTTGAAAGTTTGTTGTTTCATTATTTGCACGAAACTCATAAACGTATGTGGAGTGTTTTGCTATATATGTCTGACTGTATCATGAAAATTCTGTCCTGTCTAGCAAAAACATCGTTTGGAGTTGACGTGACGAGATGGATTGAGAATGTTACTGTTCCAAAACATAACGGCAGATGTGTATATGAATTTTAAATTTTGTTGTATATGGGCGAGTTAATTAGATGTCTGAAAGATATATTTTGACGTAATCAGATCTAAGTAAAGTTGTATAAATTGTTCATATCCATTCCGACGAAAATGTCTGTAATCTAATTTCACATCTGCGGTATTGAGAGTTGTTTGTTAGAATATAGGCCGAAGAATCTGAGAACATATTTTGAGCTGCTGATATATATCGTGTTTACGATGAAGTATTGCAATTTATCATGTTAGAATTGATTGATATGTGTAATTAGATTTTGTGGATGCTTATTCTGATATTCACAAAGTGAATAGATACAGAATTGATCTGTAATTGTTTATATTATAAATGAGAAATTATGTAGAGATATAATTGCTATTTTGAAATTGACGGAAGTTCATATTTGAGATGTTGTTTAAACTAGCATGAAACTGCAGATAGTAAGAATGAACTGTTATCATATATTGATAAATCAGCCTTGAAACTGTTAGATGGTAAAAATTGAATGCACTGTTATAATATGTTGATAAATCTACCATGAAACTGTTAGATAGTAATAACTGAATGCACTGATATCATATATTGACAAAAATACCATGAAATTGATAGATGGTAAGTTATAGGCGCCATTTTATTACGTATTGAGTAACAAGTAAATCTGAGCTTTTTAGACTTACGCAAGGCATGTGTCCGCTATGTTAGCGACGCGTATACGTGAAAGGAAGTCAGCTGGCGGTAGTACCGTCATAAGGACAGCATCCCACATACTCATTATATGGACGACTTGACGATCCTGGCGTCGGAGTACAGTCGGAGAAAGCCGGTACAAGACGATGAATAGCCAGAAAACTCAGTATAGAGTTCTAGGGAAGAAAACCCAGTTTATATAGCCATTGCCACAAAGGACGATTGACGCGGTAGTAATATCTTAAATACCATATAAGTGTATTTAACATTCATATGATCTTAGCAGTTTGGATCGCGACATAGATTTACGGAACGTGTAGGAGAATGAATTTTTGTAAAAAATGTGTACAATTATAGGACATTTTAAACCATCTGTGTGTGTTTTTTTTTGAGTAACTAGCTTTTAATTGTATATACTGTATAATTGTAATTTATTCACGTAAAATTAAATTTTTAAATTTTATTTTGAGTATACTTGTATTCTACTCTCGTTGTCGGCCCTTGGTCATTTTGTCACAATATAAAATGATGGTGATATACCGCATTAGTATTTTAGCTCGTGTACGATGAAAACTCAGAGATTAAATAAACCATGGTCTGCTCTCATTATCGTTAAACAGCCGACTGGTTCCCGAAATGTATCGTGTGATACGGGCTAATTGGTGTGTATTATATAACATGGAGTTGTGTCTTAAATTTCATATCTCAGCTGCAGTCTATATTTTGTTAATGACTATTTGGAATGTACTGTGGTTTCATTTACATCTTAGCAAGAATGTATTATGTGTGTGAGATGTGTATGTACACGGTCAAAGGGTCTATTCAGTGCGTGGTTTTAGTTAATATATGTATTTAGTTAGTTGATTTATTAAAATCAAAAACAAACAATAGGTATTTGGTTGGGTATCAAGGTTTTGTTTAAATATAATTTAAGAAGGGTATTGGTTAAATACTAATTACAAAAGGATATTTGGTGTTGAATACCACATTAAAAATATATTTGGTGTCGAATACCACATTAAAAAGGTACTTGGTGTTGAATACCACATAAAAAAGGTATTTGGTGTCAGTAACCATATAAAACGTTGTTGGTTAGATACCAAGGTATATGTTTGACGGGTGTTTGGTTAGCTACCACATAGTAAAGGTATTTGAGGTTGTACGTCACATAAAGAGGCATTGGTTTTGAATACCACATAAAGAAAGCTATTTGTTTTGAATACCATTTAAAGAAAGGTTTTTGGTTTTGAATACCACATAAAGACAGGTATTTGGTGTTGAATACCAAATAAAGAAAGGTATTTGGTTTCGAGTACTATATAAAAAAAAGGGAGTTGGTTTTGAATAAAACATAAAGAAAGTTATTTGATTTTGAATATCACATAATGAAAGATATTTGGTTTTGAATACCATGTAAAGAAAGGTATTTGGTTTTGAATACCAAATAAAGAAACGTATTTGGAGAATACCACATAAAAAGAAAATAACTTATTTTGTTAAATACCACATAAAATGCAAATGGTATATGGTTTGCATACCACATAATAAAAAAGGTAGTTGGTTTGAATACTTTCACAAAGATTTTTTTTGTGATATTGTACAAATTTTATTTTTATGTTTTAGTTATTATTTCAACAATTGTTGAAATATTAAATAACATGTTAGCCATAGTTGAAATGTAAATATTAATCTTTATTTTTTTGTCATAAGTTACACGTACATGAAAGTTTTATTGGTTAGTTTGTGTCTTAAGGACAATCAAACGAAGATCAAATAATCACAATGACAAATAATTAAACAGTTTCCTGTAATTAAATCCTGAAGTAGGTGTATATATAGACTGGGTTCGCAGTTCAGATATACACTCTTTTTCGGGATATATATTATTGCAGTTATCATTTGTTCCCCGACAACAACAACTACTACAACAACAAAAACAACAACAACAAAACCAGATAATAACAATATCAGTTCAGAAAGGGATTTAAAACCGACCTGTCTGAAAAGTGGTGAGAGAATCCGGCGAATGCCCAAAAAAGAAGACATATATTCCAGATCCACAGCTACAACGACACACCAGATCACGCCAAATTACTCCAGCGACACCGAAAACAACCAGCAGAACAACCTACCTAAGATGAACGACGAAAATAGAGGTAATGTGAAAATTGATTTTCATATGTGCGAAAAGCCTGATCAATCAAACAAAGACCCCCACACATGGCTTAAGATTCTTTAGCAATGTCTACATTTTTAGCATATACAGCGAACGAAAAATGTGCTGTTTTTGAGTTATTTTTGGCAAGTACCGCATTTGAATGGTACTCGTGTTTGGCAGAAAACATTAAAACGGACTTTGACGAATTAAGTAACCAATATCTTTTAAGATTTAGCCCTAAAATTTCTTGCAAATATACCGTTATGCGCGAAGTTCTAAATTTAAAACAAAAACCAGATCAAACAGTCAGAGAATTTAATAAGTCACCAACCTAAAACTCTTGAAGAGGTTATAAAAAGAACTGAAATTTCCGAAACAGTTCATTAGATACAATATGGTTTGCATTGTAGCTAGGCGCACTCGCCGTAGTCTGGTCTGTACATTTATGTCTTGGTTATTCACAAATAATTATCTCCATATATATATATCATGCATTGTGAATGAGCACCTGAAAAGATCCCAAAAATCGTAAATTCCGTTGTTGTGAATTTAATTATCTCCCTTTATATATATATATGATAGCTTTCGGTAGTCGAATATGTGTGTATGTTTTAGGTATCAGTTATACTTCAATTATGATAAAATATAACAACAATAATGCATTTTTGTAGTGCGGTTTTATATTGATTAAGTTAGCGTCATTTTTATGTTCATTTAACATATCATGTTTTTCTGGGATAAACCAGTACTCGAGCACACCCATCTCCGTAAGTAATTGATAACTTTACCACTTGAGTTAGTTGTGAGAAACGAATGACAATGAGACGAACGTCGTATATGAATCACCACGGTGAATGTGGTTCGGCGGGGGAGGGGGGGGGGGGGGGAGGGGGGTTCGTTTATACAACTTGTATACAAAATTTGTTCGATCAACCGTATTCATATGAATGTATTGCGCAATGCATATGATTTAAAGCTAAATGTTTATCGATACCTTTTAATTTGGAATAAAAAAAATGTTGATAAGTGCAAATGAAACTTATTGTGCTTAATACAATGTGTTTAGTTTAATATTATCCCTTGAATTACATAATACATAGACTAACAGTGTCAGTTTCATAAACAACAAACCAACATAACTCATGACAATACATAATGTGTTTTAACATGCGATTGTAGAATTATCATTTTGAAAGTATACCCATCTTCTTTCTTTCGAGCATGTAAAGTATAACACTACCCTTTGTGGTTTGTCGGTGTTCAATATTTATAGTATACGGATTTATAGTGTAAGCACGTTAAATGTATGTTTTCAACGCAGAAGAGCAGTCCATAAGACAGCGCGCTCGACATTTCGAATCATTTTTCACAGAAGTACAATCTTTCATTGAGACTGATGACCAATCCAAGTAAATTCATTAAACTGAGTAGGTTTTATTATTGCAAAACCTTGTATGACGTTTTAATCAAAAACATGCAGTGACTGCTGAGGTAAACTTTAACCAGAATGTTTGAGTCAGACAAGGGTAATAATTTGCAAGCCTTATATAAAGTTTCGATCAAATACATTGAGTGCTTGGCGAGGTACGTGCACGCAAAGCTTTAATCATAAAGTCAAGCTAGGGCCGTTATTTACATTATATTCAAACAAAAGTTATCTAACTTAGTTATCATAGTAGATGTGATGACAGGGAAGTCTTATGTGAATGTAATACTTGCAATGGTTACATGTAGGGCCGTTGCACGCAACACTTTAGCCAATACATGATACCGACGCCGAGGCTCGAGTGATTAGAATAGCCCTAAGTAAAATGTATGGAAAATAAAGTTTTTAACTGGTCCTCCGAACAATCAAAAGCATTTGAAAGTGACCTGTTTAAATTAAATTTACTACCAAAAATCGAGGTATTCAAAAATTGTTTAAAGAGCTGGCATCACAGAAAATTTACACCTCTTGGAAAAATACCGTCGTCAAATCATATGCACTTCCAAAATTAATATATCCGCTTACTGTTTTGCCAAACCTTTCAAATAACATAATAGCTGAACTATCTTATATAATAACATTTTTTTGGAACACCAAACCCTATAAAATTAAAAATTCAACAAAAAATTATTAAAACGGAGAAAAAATAATTGCTTTAATAAACTTTTTTTCGTTCTCTTAAAGCAAGTTGGATTAAAGGCTTACTCGATGAAAATAACGGCCCATGGAAACATTATATATATATATATATTCATCAACTTGAAATAATTATTCGAGTGCAATCTGATATTGGAAGACATACAAATACTATTTTCTAAAATATATATACATTTAGAATATACTTGTTGCATAGGGAAAAATAAATGAAGCAAATGAATATAAAATGATTGGAAAGTCAGTTATACGAAAAAAACTCTGATTTAAATATGAATAATACAAAATTTTATTTTACTTAAACAATGGTTGAACAAAGGAATTAAGTATTTTGAACATCTATTTGATAACATAGATAAACAATTTTACTTCTTTGATTGTTTTCTGATTTCTCCATGATATTCCAAGGACTGACTTTCTCAAATATTTATCCCTAATCTTAAGTATACCAAAAAACTAAACTCAGCAACAAAAAATAAATATTATAAACACAAATGACATGATCAATTAATTAAAAACAAAACAAAACATGTGAATAAACTGTTAAACAACAATCAACTAAATATGAAAAACTAGACGAGATTATCCAACAACAAAAATGGACGGAACTCTTTGGTAATGAAACATTAAAACTGAGTACAATTTACCATGTGCCTATAGTTTCAACAACTCATATAATATCAAGAAACTTATACTTATATACATCGAGGCTGGTTTACGAACACAAACTAGCAAAGCGATCACTGGGGGAGCTTGAAGCTGGTTTACAGAACAATCACTTGGGAGCTTATGGCTGATAAACGAACACAATCTGTCAAAACGATTACTTGGGAGCTTGAAGGTGGTTTACGGACACGACCTAGTAAAACGATCACTGGGGGAGCCTATGGCTGGTCAACTAACACAACATCGCAAAACGATCACTGGGGGAGTTGAGGGTGGTTTACGGACAAAACCCTTACGGCTGGTTAACGAACACAACCTCGCAAAACGATCACTGGGGGAGTTGATGGTGATTTACGGACACAACCTAGTAAAACGATCACTGGGGGAGCTTATGGCTGGTTAACGAACACAACCTCGCAAAACGATCACTGGGGGAGTTGAGGGTGATTTACGGACAAAACCTAGTAAAACGATCACTGGGGGAGCTTATAGCTGGTTAACAAACATAACCTCTCAAAACGATCACTGGGGGAGTTGATGGTGGTTCACGAACACAACCTAGTAAAGCGAACACTGGGGGAGCTTATGGCTGGTTAACGAACACAACCTCGCAAAACAATCACTGGGGGAGTTGAGAGTGGTTTACTGACACAACCTAGTAAAACGATCACTGGGGGAGCTAATAGCTGGTTAACAAACACAACCTCTCAAAACTATTACTGAGGGAGTTGAGGGTGGTTTACAAACACAACCTAGTAAAGCGAACACTTGGGTAACTTATGATTGGTTAACGAACACAACCTCGCAAAACGATCACTGGGGGAGCTTGAGGGTGGTTTACGGACACAACCTAGTAAATCGATCACTGGGGGAGCTTATGGCTGGTTAACGAACACAACCTCGCAAAACGATCACTGGGGGAGCTTGAGGTTGGTTAACGGACACAACCTAGTAAAACGATCACTTGGTGGAGCTTATGACTGGTTAACGAACACAATCTAGCAAAACGATTATTGTGGAGCTTGAGGGTGATTTACGGACACAACCTAGTAAAACGATCAGTGATAGGAGCTTATGGCTGGTTAACGAACACAACCTCGCAAAACGATCACTGGGGGAGCTTGAGGTTGGTTAACGGACACAACCTAGTAAAACGATCACTTGGTGGAGCTTATGACTGGTTAACGAACACAATCTAGCAAAAAAATTATTGTGGAGCTTGAGGGTGATTTACGGACACAACCTAGTAAAACGATCAGTGATAGGAGCTTATGGCTGGTTCAATGACTCAACCAGCAAAACGATCATAAGGGAAGCTTAAACCTGGTTAATGGACACAACCTAGCAAAACGATCACCAGGGAAGCTTGATTCATTTATGGACAAAACCTAGCAAAACGATCAATAGAAAAAGCTTAAGTCTTGTTTACGGAAATAACCCCGCAATACGATCATAAGGGAAGCTTAAACCTGGATTATGGACACAAACTAGCAAACAATCACTGGGGAACTTGAGTTTGGTGCACGGACTAAACCACCAAAACGATCATAAGGGAAGCTTAAACATGATTAACAACCACAACGTAGCAAAACGATCATTAGACAAGTTTAAACCTTGTTTACGGACATGACTTTGCAAAACGATAATAAGTGTTTGGTGTTTTTTTCACTGATACTGATTGATGATAAAACACGGTATCATTGTACTAATATTATTTTCATAAAATGTATGGGTCACATATAATTTATTTGGCAAATATAATATTGAGTCATCATGTTACCACTAGGTGGTGCTTACGGGTAAATTACATTCTATTATGCTATTGAGTCATTGTGTAACAACTAGGTGGCCCTTTAGCGGTAAAATTACATACTATTAAATTATTGTGTTACCACCAGGTGGCGCTTACGCAGCAACTTACTTACTATTATGCTATTTATGTCATTGTGTTACCACCTGTGACCCAACGCATGAATTATGGGATTTGTTGTCATTTGACCTATTTTATGTCAAAGCGTTCAAACATACAATTTACACTGCTCAAGTGGTTTTGCAAATTAATGTGATAAAGTTTTAAGGTATGTTTATTGACATTCATAATATTTATCTACATAATATTTAGAATTGTAATCTTTATTTATGTAATTGTGAAATAAGAGACAATCTATGAGCAATAGTCCATGTCTTTTTTGCATTTAAGTAGCGGTGCTTCCATTGTCTATAGATAGGTTTTACGTATTATTTAATAACTCTGTAAAGCTTTGTAAAATATGGTTAAAATCTGACTTAGTCTATTAATTTTGCGATGCGTAACATTGGAAATAATTCTTTGAAGAGCTTAGAAATCAGACTTGAATATTTTGTTATGAGCAAATGTATTATAGGGAAGTGTTTATCTACTTTTTAAATCCAAAAGGTTTCAGACTAGTTTCTTGAGACAAATTTTATGCTGAATCTGAAAATTCATTTTTTACGAATGGCTGTTGTAGCGTTTGGTCACACATCCAAGACGGCCGCCAAAAATGGCCCCCAACTATTGAAATTGTTAAAAGTTAGACTTATTGTGTTGTTGTAAGTTATAGGCCATGTTAAATGGTAAACAAAATTAAAACAGATGGTCAATTCATGTAAAATTCTCAAAAAGATAGGAAATAGATTCATTCATCTGCTACATATATCACACATTATAGATTAACACGATTCTGGCAACATGCAAATGATACCAACTCTCATCTACGCGCACGCATACACATACACACACTCTGCCTTTTATATTTGCATAAAGTACATATTTCAAATCAAGTACCTATGCAACTGTACATCGAAATTTGAATATGGGGATAAACAACACAACAATAAAATCAATACAAAAACAAACAAAAATCAAATATTACTTTTACAAAAACTAATGACGGTATGGTATGTATTAAGCATAAAGCTGTTGGAAGTACATGTATTTCTAATACCAATTTCTTTTTATCCAAATCAAGCAATAACTTACAAAAGCGTTTAACGAACACGCGTTTCTCATACTAAGTTGAATACTATTCCATATGATTGCATCCGAATAAACAGTTCTATTCTAGGTTTCGGAATAAAGACATTTTTATTTAAACTTGAACGCAACACGATGGATGTATTGTTAATTGACTCCCCGAAGTTGAATAGTTCACACAAATATGGTGAAGCTGTACCATTTGTTATGTTTTACATGAGTTTTGCCGTGTATGATGAAGTTTCTTTGTAGAGAGATTGTAAATGTTTATTCCATAGCATGCAATCCTCAATAAATTTTCCAAGGATTTTATCGCCTGTTGTAGTAGTCTATTCTGTATTTGATCTCTGTTTGTAAGGTAAGATTTCATCCACCTCAAAAAACGATCACTGTATTTATAGCATTTTAGTTTTGCTAGTAAAATAGTATGACTTAAGAGATCAAAGGCCTTCCGAATATTGACAATGACAGTCCCAACTAACTTGCAATCGTTAATTGCCATTAGTCATTTATTAATCAACCTAATTAATGCATATTCAGTTAAATGACCTTCCCTAAAATCACTTTGTGTTTTATGCAATAAGTTTAATTAGTCATAAATGTCATCAAATTAATATGAATATTTTTTTCTAAACGTTTTGAAAATGTTGGCAAAATAGATATAGGACGATAATTATTCACGGCACACATTCGACCGCTTTTATAGAATGGTTTTATCTTTGCCTGTTCCAATATATGTGGAAATAATCCATCTCGCAGACTTTTATTCACAATAAACATAATACTTCAGATATAACAGGGGATGCAAGTTTTAGCAACCTTGGACCAATGCAATCCAAGCATGTAGCTTTGTATATATCTAAACGAGATCAATATTTTGAAAAAAAAGCTAATTTTATGTCTCGGACGCCAAAAAATATGTTTTGATGCATGTTAGGGTTGACAATAGCATTATGTATATCAACATTCGAATGCTCTATCGAACCTTTTAATTTCGAAGCAATGTTTACAAATTATTCATTAAATACATCTGTTTTATCCAAAGCATTTGATTATTATCAGAGCTTTAAGCCGAGCCGAATTCTTTAAACAACTTAATATTGATCGTGAATGATCTTTTCCCTGTTCTATTCTTGTATTATACGATTCTCATTTGTGAAACTGTATTTCGTTCTGGTTTCTATATCACCGTTTATTTTATATTTATTTCTAACCTTCATGCTATCTAAATGCTAGTGCTTATCCAGTCTGGTTGTTTATTTTGCTTTGTTCTATGTTTCTTTATGGGAGTATGTTTGTCTACTACTTTTAAGAATTGATCCAATGTTCTTGCATGTCATCAACATCAAGTTTCCAATAAAATACATATGATTTGGTTATAAATATATGTGTTACTTTTTATTTTGAAATTGGGCCAAAAACGGGGCCCAATCTCACCTAGCGCAAATTATCCGAATTCATCAGCTGAAGTGTCCGGAAATACTTCACGCAACCCCACCTCTTGCTATATTCCACGCAAGCCTCATACCTAGATTGCATATAACATTGAAAATTGACAAAACATATACATGAAAAGCAAAACTCCAATTTCTTATTTACATTCTCGTTAACAACTACGTGAAGCTTGGCAACCTAAATCTTCTCCAAGAAATGACAAAGCTTGGATTAAAACTGTTTGCCATACACTGTGTATTGAACACACAACGCATATCTACTCATGTAGTAGGAACGGCTTTTCAGCTAATTATAAAACCATAACTGTAATTTTTATAAATCTATATTGAATATTCACTATTGATAATTATGGAGTTTTACTAGCATTCATACACTTTGATACAATTTACTACCTTAAGGTTATTCATTACCTTAAAAACTATTTATCGATAAAATATTTAAATTTCTATTGTTGTGCTTGCATAAACTGTCCATTTAACATCTTGGACATTTAAAGGTCCAATAAATAAATAAATATAACTTAATAATTATATTGCAATGTTATCGTTCTGTTTCATTAGAAATATTAGAATGTCTAAGTGTATATTAATATTATTTATTATTACTTATAAAAGTGTATTTCTAAAAAAGTACAATATAGAAATTTTAAGTTTTTAAGCAGGTTCATATTCATAAACCTATTAATGTATATGACTAAAACTTCACATGCGAATTGCACGTCATCTGGGAAACTCATAGAGATAAGAACCATAACTCTTGATTGCCCTTTGGCAGATTGATTGCCCTTTTATACTATGGTTAGAGATTTTTTCAGGTTAAAGGTTTTGAGTTGGTACAACTGTCATTAACCAATCATTGGATATTAATGAAGCTTCATAAAATATGTGTGTTCAGTATCATCTAGGAAACACCTAGGGACAAGAACCATTTTCACGAAATTTTAACTTTATGTAAAAATGTTTCTTCATTTTCATGAAAGGGTATCCAGCTATGATAAACTGTGCATGCTGGTACAATATTATGTCCACTATTGATAAATTTTTTATTTTTAATGAACTGTTACCAATATATTGCCCTGTGATGTAAAATTGGTGCATATGAGCATATGAAAACGCGTAGAATGTGAAAGGATATCCAACTGTGATAAATTATGCATACTGGTACAATATTATGTCCACTATTGATCCATTTTCATGTTTAATGAACCGTCACCAATATATTGGCCTATAATGTTAAGTTGGTGCATATTGTCAGAATATTAGATTAGTCTATACTGGTAACTGTAACTGTAACTGTAAACTAGACAGGTATATATAGTACAGGTACAGGTTTATTCAACTTTGAAATATTTTAGTGAAATATTTTATACATGTTCTATTGCTGTTTTACTTTAGATGTGTGCAGATGCAAGACACAGACAGGTCAAACTACTTGGGTTTAGTGGCCAGGATATAAATACATGGTGTGGTGAAGAAAGCTGTGTGCTCATAGTTGTAGAATAACGATGTGAAGCTGTGTGCTGCAATGTATAGAATAACACTGCAAAGCCGTGCGCTCCGGGCTATATATACTGATACCATAAGGACATCAAATTGATATAATGCTAGTACTGTGAAAATGTATGCTCCAACGTATAGACTAACATTGTGAAGCTGTGTGCTCCAACATATGCGCTTTGTGCATTGGATGGCTATATTTGATGACAGTAACAAGAGACTCCAACAGAAGAATCTACTAAAAGCTTATGTGCGTAACTTTGAAGTCTCCACATAGAAGATGCATATATACGATGACGCTCTGTGCTCTGTGACCCAAATGTATAGTTTAGGACTTCCATTATAGACTTGTGTATATAAATGAAAGATTATTATATAAGTGTGGTATGTTATTAGTGTGTAATTGTGAATGTGTAATAAACTTATATTAAAGATGTTATTTGTGGCTTAACCTTAATAATATAATAACAAGCTAAACTAGTTTGTGACACATATGAGCATATGAAAACACGTAGAATGTAAAGGTATCCATCTATGATACATTGTGCATACTGGTACAATATAATGTCCACTTTTGATCCATTTTCATGTTTAATTAACTGTTACCAATATATTGCACTATAATGTGAAGTTGGTGCAAATGAGCATATGAAAACACGTAGAATGTGGAAGGGTATCCAGCTATGATAAACTGTCCATGCTTATAGATGATTATTTTATGTATACATCCATTTTCATGAACTGGTACGGATACGTTTATTGCCCTTTGATGTGAAGTTGGTGCATGTTTACACGTAGTAAAACATGTTTCATATTATAAAGAGTCCGAATGACGCCAGGCAGTAGTTATGTGCTGCCTACTTTAGATTGGTGATTTCGTCTCAAGTTTACCACTCCAATTTAGATATAGACTTTGTCACGTTTTGGTGGCTTTGCCATACCAAATCATTCGGATGAGATTTATTAATGATAATGAAATACTTTTTATCAGGCATTTTAATTATTATTTTATTTTAAGACATCTCTAGCGTGTTTTCCTGATATACTCCCTTTAAATTTAGAACAACAAAATATGAAATGTTGATCTATTTCATCATTTAACTTACATTGCTTACAAAATCTCTGGTCTCTAGGTATTTGAACATATAACATATACCTTCTCTGATATACATTCCTCTAGCTTTTTCTAAATAATACATACATATTAGATATTTTTAATACGTATAAATCGGTAGCAAACCATAATCTGATCCCCAAATACATACAACATACGCTGTTTCGTAAGATGTAAGAACTAGAACAAGTGTAGTTTTACCGCAGGACAATGCATCGACCTATTCTGTTTCCAAAAAAAGGTATTTTATTCAAGACATACACACGTTAAAATCCCTAAAACTTCATTTATCAAGTCAATATTTGGCGTCTTGAGGAAGACTGGTTTTCAGAATCAAGTAAACAATATAACTATAGAGTCAGGGCAGTTTTGGCAAAGCAGAGCATTCGGCATAAATATTTTCTGACATAATGAGGACATATACCTAACAAGTTGTAGAACTACTTGATAACTATCCCGCGAACTGTATAATGATATATATATTTACTGCAATCAGTGTAATTGAATACTATACGTCTCAAACACAAATTAATTTTGTACTGTCTTACAGATAGAGATACATGCACTTCTGGAAAACTGAATACATTGCCAATGGTTCTAAGAGTGTCTTGTTTCCATAGATAGTCTCTGTTAGTCAAAATAGACAGGAAAAACATAGAGTTGACTAGATTGCTTATTCACATAGTCGATAGTTTGATGACACCCCTTTTATTTTGACAAGTATGTCCATTTAGTGCAGCGTATCACTACGCTTCTTTAAACGATTATAGCTGATCCAACATTTTCCAATGTCATCCAAACTTAGCAGACCTCATAAATATGTTCCAATATCTTCATATGGACAAAAAAAATTTGACTATTTAAAGCATTTTCAACAAAAAATATTGCCTAACCGATTCACAGAGATCTAATTTCTTCGGCGCAATAATTTCCCTACTGTCATAAAAGTGGAGGCAATTGGTAAATGAGAACTACATAAAATAGCAATCAATAAAGCAATTTTGATATATATCGGCCATTAATTTATAAACGTTTTTTTTTTGGTCCTATGTCACATAGATCTAAGACGTAGTATTATGACCACTTACATCTCATCGTTAGGTCGTGAGATCTAACCTGCTCGATCGAAGAAAGTTTACCATCTACTTGCGGAATGACGGTGGTTCTACCCAGACCCATTCTGAGGTCTTCCTCGATCAGAAAAAATGAATAATAATTATGTTATATATAAGATGCCATGTGTTGGAAATGGCATTGCGACCCATTAAAATAATATAAATAACATAAATTACAAAGAAAATGATGAGAAACATTTAAAGGTGTTTCATATCTCACACAAATTCTCAAATAATGTTCAACAGCAGATGCCATATATTTGTGTCTGAACATCAACATGATATAATTCATAAACCATCAAATATTTATGATCAGGGTATAGACAACAAATTACAACATATTTAACCAGCACGCTATCACAGAATCGAGTACTTTATTTTGATGAAACTTCTTATTTTTGTGTTGCTAAATCATTATTTGCTGTTGATTACAGAAATGTGTCTTATATACTGTAAGACAGACTCTTCTTATAAGGTATTTTTTTATCTTTTGATCTACGTTATTAATGTGTCTGCTTATTCTAAATAATATTATAGGGTACGTATAAGTAATAAATGAATAAATATTAAGAATCACTTATGTTTTGAAATGTCAATGTAAAAATATATCTTCTCCTTTGTGCTTTATCACTTTTCAATTTAATTTCTAATAACTAGACAATGCAAAATTGCAGTAAACAGTCAAATCAAATATGGCTGCTTAAGATAAATATGCTTAATATAGTTGACCGCTTCAAAGGTTTGAATGTATTGCAAAGTCTATACCGGCAATAATACCACTTGTGAAAAACATATGTTCGCAAAAACCTACATGCATGTAAGCCTTGTGTCAGAAAGATGTTTTGTATTCTCGTTGATTAACTTGTGTTTCTAAACATACATGTATGTTAAGCATGCGTTACTTTGTGTGACGGTGTGTTTGTAAAGCGAAAGCTCCCAGTTTGGAGTCCCAGACTTGCTCTATATTTTTTTCTCTTTCTTTTTCATTGCCGCCCAATGTGGAGCTGTGACTTATATACAGTAAAATTGCGATTGTTCAACATCACACCATACATGTACATATATATTAATACATCGAAATGGTTGTTCGAGCTCTTTGTGGTATTCCAGCCGTCCGTGTTCGAGTCAACGAAGTTCTACTGTATATTCACACAATTTTCTGGTGTCTATGGAAACTCGGGGATTAATTTCAAATTTGTGATGAATAAGTGACAGTGAGTAAGTAAATTGTAAAGGGAGCTGGCACCACTTAAATTTGGAAAAAATACCAAAGTATTGTTGGCTGAAATCCGATTCTATACACTGTGTATGCGCCTTAAACGACCATATATATAATACACCCCTACAATTGTATATATATCTTTTCATAGCAAGTCATTATCATGCGTAAAATTTTATTCTTAGAATAATATACTTTAATTTTGCTGAAAATCATACCATAATGGCATGATTTACATGCGTTATATATATTTGAAATATATATGTGAATCTTATCCTATTTATGCGATACTTATGCATTTCACAGGAGAAATAACGGTATCATTTGTATAATGATTCCATTAATTGAACGAGTTGTTTAACGATAACTTCACTCAGTGGAACCAATGTTCAAACACATATCATACATTGGCAAAATTGCACACATGCAAAAAAATCGAGGCCAACTTCGTTACTTGTAAAAGTAATTCCCTAAGTTCAACAATACTATTCTGTCCTCAACAGTAAACTATTATTTTCACCAATTGGTCCTTGATGATTTAACATGAAAGGTTTTGTGTGAGGTGTTATAAAACATAAATGACACTTTATTTTTATTTCTGTAGCATAACAAAGTAAAGAAGAATTTTCTCGTAATAGGTTTAATTCGGATGAAGCCATCCCACACTAAAACGTACATAGTAGGATAATTATTTCACAAGTCATGATGAGTTATGAGCAAAACAAGAATGCAAACACTCATATTTTCATGTATTTTTGATACTCAGTAGCGGAAATCAGTGTGACTAAATTGTCTTAAAATACTATTCAATTGAAACAAAAAAAATAAATAAATAAAAATGACAATTGAAAATGTTTTCACAAAATTTGATATGACTAAAATTTGACAATAAGGACAGGAGAAAAGAACTATCTCGAATAAGCATTTGATAGTTACACATTTGTTTTAAATATTGAATATTTACTTGTAAAAAAAAACAAACTTTACCTTATAATTACTTTCGTTTTTCCTTAATTCAAAATATTTAAATACATACATTGCAAGATCTCGTCTGCTTTCAGACGTAAATAATTGGATAATATAAACATACCAGCTTCAATTTCGAGACGATGTGAAAGTTAAGTTAAGGCAATCTTAAATTTTCTTACATTCACAATAGTAATATATTGTTGAAACTTAAGATCTGAAAAACTACGATATAAAGTTGCCCTACTTAATAAGTTAAAACAATATGTATTTGTTATCCACATATTACATATACATATATTCAAATATACAGCGATTATTAACAATAGAATTTAGAAGAAAGTTATTTCTAGCTTATACAAAGTCTGTCTTATGAATATCGTGCAAGGACTATACAATGGTGTTACAAAAAACTGCTTAATTGATTCAGATGGTCGTTCCAGTTTTGACATAGTTATCATTTACGCGTTTTTTTGACATATTTAGAAATTAATGTTATTACTGATAGCAGGTTTCAACGAAACCTAAATTAATCATTATTTACGTAATTTGTTTTATTTATTAAACATCATCTTGTACACACTATAAATGTATTTACATGAACTTACATTTTGCAATTTAAACAAGTATTTAATAATAATATTAATAATAAAAAATACGAGTTTCATATTTATTCTTCCAAGTTCACCATAAAAAAAGTCTTTTTGTGTTGTATTATAACACAAAGTATAGATTTAGCAAATTTGTAAGAGTACCCTTTTTATATTGTTAGCTCGAACGAATCACCAAACCTTGCTACCTTGATTCAATATTGGTGTAAATTGATGGATACAAATATATTTTTGAATTATATATTTAACGGCTGTAAAACGCAAGTTTGGTATCATATGGATATTTTAGACCGTTTAATTTGATTATATTAAACAAAGACATAGGCGTTTTACACTTCCATTTTATTCAAATAAATTCATTCATAAAAAAATCAAATTGAGCTAAACGTTCTCATTTTATAGCAATTTTGAAAGAGGGTAGTGCCAAATTTTTACGGAATATTTTGATGTTGATGTTCGTTAAGTTAACTTCAATAGTGTGTATGTCCAATAAGTTATAAAAAAATATAACGCACTTAAAAACTTTTTAAAGCTGTTGAGTATCTACTGCTTTTTGGGTTTCGCCTGATAATGTTACCTGTGAATTACTGAAAGAACTCTCCTGTTGCAAAGTCTACAAAAGATATGAATATTTATTTGCTATTTCAATATTTCTTTATTGTACGTAAAGTTGACATTTCTTTGTAAACGCTCCACCCCCTCTCTCCCGTTTATGACACACCATTGTTTTAGTTTTATTTATGTTTATTTTTAGTTTTCATCGTTTAAAATAATTACTTATAATGTTAAGAGTTAGTTGCATTTCTTCAGCAGATTTTGAAAACAGAAAAATGTTATCAGAGAATGACAAACAGTTTCAGCATTTCAATGTTAATCCTTCTGATCCTTTAGTGAAATATTCATCTTCGATATCGTTCAAATATATTCAAAGCAAAAAAGGCTATACCGATTGTTTTGCCTAAACTCTAATAAATATTCAAAACTCTCGCTAAGTTGACTTTCGTGTTTAATGTTTGACCTAACATGTTCATACAAAGATAACGTAATGAAATGACGAATATATATGAATCTTCATAACTACAACGAACATTATTTAATCAGCATAAAGAAAGTAAATGATCGGTCTTATGTTACTTTAGCATGGTATAGTGAGTACTCAAATTATCGGGCTTTTTTATGTTAAAAAGGGTAGAATGTAAATTGTGATTATGTTGATAATATATATCCAGATAGTTCAAACACTTAAAGTAACAAGATTTTATGCAATGGAATTTTCTAATCCAAATATGTTTTTTACATGGATTGAAGCTGAATTTGATATAGACATAATTGAATAAAATTATATAACTATTTCTTATATATCAATGTTAACATAAAAAAAACAATATGAACAAGTTCGGCGCTGTCTTAGTTGATTGTAACACATTTATATTTAATTATTTGATATACATTTTACAAATTGTTTCTGTCTGTCAATTTTATATTCGTTTGTGATTTTAACCAATTATCATATACTGTACTCGTACTCGAGTTCTTATTCTATGTTTTCTATACATTTTCTCGTTTGACCGACTTTCTGTCCCAATGATTGCCTTAAGTTACTGTTTTCCATTCTTCTGTGGGTGTTGATAAGCGCAATTGCTGCTCTCTCTCTCTCTCTCTCTCTCTCTCTCTCTCTCTCTCTCTCAGGATGCGATACGTTTTATTTCCTAAACGTATCGGTCAACTCCCCGGCAGCTTACAGTCCATCAAGGTCTGAACATCGGATGTCTGTTTTGCTACCACGGCAATTTATTGGCTTGTCTTTTCTTAACATAACATCTCTCAAATGTTCCTACATCATGTCTCTTCGCCGCCTTGTAGTCCCTCCTACATATATTATATTTTTTTCGCATAGATCACGTTCCAAAAAGTGTTTTTGCTTCGTGCACTATCACAAATGACTATCCGCTTCGGTCATGATCTATAAAAATTGCAGTTCTCATGACAATCTGTTTCGGGTTGTTTCATTACATTAAATTGTCTTTATCTACACGAAGAAGTCTCCCTAATTTCTGTCCCGTTTATGTGCTACTACTATTGGTTCATTAAACACAACTTTGATTCCACTTGACTGGTACAACACACTCTGTATTTCGTTATAATACAATATCTTTTCTCAAATATAAAACGTTTCAAAAGAGTAACACAAAATCTCACAATAACTAAGTATTTAAAGAAAGTAAGTGATAAGGCCATCTTTATAAACAGCAGTGCGACTAACCATTACGTATATTGCACACTGAATTTTTTCATTCCCGGTGAGGCGGATGGCAACTCCCTTTTCAAATCGGTATTGTACAGGCAAATCTGTGGCACTAAATTACAGTCGAACACTACTTCAAATTCTCAGTCAAGAAAAACCTTATCAGTTTCCTTGTTGAACAACGATTAATTGTTGGCATAAAAAACGTATTCATCCGAATTTACCCCGAACTTGTTCGCATAAAAATAATCGGGTGACTTTTATGACATAACTATTTCTTTGGCGCGGTTGGTAATACGATTAATTTATTATCGGAGTTTGAAAACTGATATTAGAATTGCGCATATGATAGGCCCATGATTGCACTTGTAACTTTCCGTCAAAAATGAAACGTTTATATTTTGAGATGATTTGGCCTATATCGAACATTTCCACATCTTGTACAGATACTCTCCATTTATCAGTGAGATGTTGTTTTATAGATTTCATTATATTCCTTAGTGAAACGTCTTCTTTTGATAGTACCAGTTTGACAACAAAATGCTTAGCTACGTGTTCCTCTGTATATTCGGGTTCGTATTCGATGAATATATGTTCAATATGCTAGTATTTGTTCCAAGGTGAATGTAATAAAGTTTTAGACGAATTTAAACACAGTCGTCCTTTGCCTATGTACTTTAGAGTTTCGTGTTTAAAATGAAGTTTCCGGGTCCTGTCTTCTTGAGCAAGATCAAGATGAATTATAATGTAGTTATAATACATGACGGAGTCTATAAAACTACACGTGCCATCACGAACACGAACGTGGCCTGAAGGCCAGTGTATCTTTCGACACTTTCTACTTCCATTCTGCAAATAACAATAGAAATCATTTTAGTAGATTTTTTATAGAAATATGAAAAATATATTTTATTTCTGTTTATAAATATAACTGATGTATGGAATAATCAAACGGATTATTTTATTTTTGATTACTTTTAATGTCAAAATTCTTAAACCTGTGGCAATGCTATTTTTGTAACGTTTGTCTTCATTGCAGATATGACAAAATATATTTCCATACATAGCTCTCGACCGGTATGGGGCGAATAAACCACTTTCACAGGCTGTGACGATCTGCTCACGATTTAAGTTCTAATTTTCGGAATAGTAAACAATGGCTGGTTACATTTGTCTGTAACATTCTTGAAACATAACCTATACTTCATATCATTTATATGACCTGGATATGAAAACTGTAAATGACATTTTGAGGGATTTGTGTCCAAATATAAATACTGCAGATGGGACGATAACCCCCCCCCCCCCCCCCCCCACATGTAATTGTAATTTATACTGTCAATCCGGTCGCATGTTAGCAATATATCCCAATGAACGCCGTCTGTGACTCCATGGTATTACGCACATCGAAACTTTGTATATCTCCTCAGTTTGCTTAGAATAAACTGGAAGAAGTCTTCCCCAAAGTATGTAGGATTTTCTACTACCATAAAGTATGAGTTTCACAAATGTGATTTTTCTTCAGGGGGATTTGCCGTTGTTGGATATATACACTGTTCCTTATTTATTTCAACACTTGTGTTAAGCTCCGAGAAGCAGCAGCGTTGTGTGTAACTGCAATCAGTATCGCAGGAACAATCTAATAAAATAATATCAATGTTAGATACGTTACAAGACCACACCTCACAACGCTGTACCATATAGTTTACATGTATATACAATACAGGATTATTTCATAACTACATGTACAAAATATGGAAGAATAGGAAGCTCTCCGTAATAAGTGGTCTAAAACACTGGCTCAGTGGTACTTAACTTTCACCGTTGAAGTTCTGGTTGCAAACTCAGATCGGTCCATAAATTTCAGATTCATCTATACATGTATATGACATCTTTATGTGTTGAAGGTATACGAGAACATTAAGTAAATCCGTTTGATTGCCTCCCAACAGCCGACGTAATTATATGAGTACAATAATTAATTTGGAGAAAAATATGCCGGATAATTGATAAATAGGACATGTTAGTATCAAATGGGTCCATTTATAATATAAGTATTAGGAACAAACTTAATTTGTTTAATATTCATGAGATATGAACTTACACACATCGAGTAATGGATACTAAAACCCATTACGGGTTCATTTACTTTCCATGAGTTATATGAAAGTTCATATCTCATGAACGTTCAAACTGAAATTAATTCAGTAAATGTCTATTAACAGGTCAATGTATTTTCTCATATTTTGTATTAATACCACTATATTAACCTACTTATTCTAAATATAGAAAAACATTTGGTGTGATGTTGTTCTGTCACACTATATAATATAGTATAAACATGTAATAAAGCGTTATTTGCATCTGTATTTACCCTTAGCTATAAAAGCAGAAATAACTTTGTCTTGTATGAATCATGTTCAAAGCAAAATAACTATATAAACCTATTTCTTTTTAAACATAGAAAACAATCGATGTGGTATTGTGCTGACATATGCTATATATAACTTATCACGAACTTTTAATAGCAAACATTACGTTCAGCGAAACCACATAACTACAGGATTTACCACTGCCACTTCACACTCAGATATAATAGTATATATTAATACATATGCTACAAATGTACATACATATATTACAACATGCATTTTATCATAGTCATATACATGTGTAATATAACAGATTATTTACTGCATTGTTAAGTCATTTTGCATATTTTGTTAGTGAGAAATTTCAACGATGTCTAAGTAAACACTACATTGTATTTACTTGGACAAACAATTCCACGTGGCCAGTGGATGGAGCAATAGTCGTTCTCGCGAACAGGTTCAGCATTAAGTTTTAAAATACGAACTAAGCAACATCGTGTACCAAATCGATAAAAAAATATCTAATTTGTGTAATGGTTATAACTACCAGAGTTTGCATCCTCTCAATTAAAAATAAAACACTTGGATAATATAATGTTTAATTTTACATCTATACATAATTGAATAATCATCATAAATTCATTTCATTATTAAAACATGCATTGAGCAAATTAGCGTACCGAAACTAAAACTATAAAAAATCCCCTGAGAACGAGATAATACGCAAAAACTAATAGGTAGAGTGATTACGTAAAACAGATAAAAAAGCAACATGTCTATAAATACCATGGCAGAAAGAAGTGCTCTTTCTCTGAGTTTGCTTGGTTATATTCCGCCTACATATGTCCGCAATGTTTGTTGCTATAAGCAAAACGAAAATAAGTAGATCGAGCATTTTCGAGTTCTTTAAATAATATCAGCATCAAGTACATGCCATTTATGCCAAAGTTTACACTATGTGCAAATGGTGTAACTCCTTCTACTGCTGACAGCAACTTATTTTGAATACGAAGAACGCAGTTATATAGGCAAGGATTGGTTAATATTTTATCGTAAACTCATTTTTATTTTCATTTTTCATGTTACGCAAATTATATTCCAAGCTTATTAATATTTTATCCATGTTTTTCAACGAATCAAAAAGTTATCAAATAAATTCCTGCCTCCAGGAATGGCGCAAGCGCAGATAGCAAGACTGCTTTATACGCAATACTGACCAGATGACTAGATTGTAGTTTTAAGCGATGTTGCTGTCACGACGACCCTGTAGCGGTATTGTGTTTTTTAAAATGAAATACGTCAATAATTATACCATTTCTTTGTTTTAGTATATACATGATCTGTGACACTAATAATGTTAAATAACAAGTATTGTTAAACCTGAAAACTATATGTCTACTTGATGCAAGTATCAAACAGAAAGTTTCTAGTCCTTACATTTTTTCAATGACAGAAACTATAAAATAATATTTCAATTCCATCAGATTTTAATATCGATTTGATTAAAAAATCAAAAGAACTATTCGCTTAATTAAAATATATTATCTGCAGCAATATTTAGTCTTTATTATGTCGATTTGAAAGCTCGCATTAAACATTTAATAACACAATAAAGCCATTTTTAGAATGGTCGGCCATTAACTTTTAAAAGGCTTAAGGGTCCTACTTGGTCGAATGATCTAAGGCGTAAACGTCGTATGACCGTTCGAGTCTAGCTTGATCCAAATATATATTTCCTTTAGTTGTAGAAAGTTTCTATATAACTTTATCTGATATCTTCCCCCGCCAGTCTTGAATGGGGTTTAACGTCATTTTCAACACATTTCAAGTTACATATCCAGTTACATTGGGGGAGAAAGATCTCAGACTGTATCTGAGTAGAACCTTCGTCTTTCCGCACGTAACTGGCGAATTTTCAATTTTCATTTTTAGCGAACGGGACTCGAACCTTTGAACTTAGGGGTGAGTGATATGTGATCTTGAGACGGTGCCTTAGACCTCTCGGCCATGGAGGACCCTCCCTCCACCAGTTAAACTGGATATGCATATGCAGTATGTTGTAAATGCCATTAAAGTCATAAAATCGTTTTTTAAACGTACTCCATGAAAAACTATTTCATGCGTGTTTTTTGAAACCTTTATAGGTGTTATAAATTCTAACAAAAGGTCCTTTATAGTAATAAATAAATGTTAAACGCAAGATGATCGTTTTTTGTGAACATACACATGTTGCAAAGCAAATACCATCAAATATTTATAGTCAGACTATAGATGTATAAACACCAAACAAAATATAAAAAACAGCTCGCAATGATGGACACGAGCTCGTTATTTGTATGAATGCATTACGTTTTTGTGCTGCTAAATCAATGTTGTACAGACACCTTTCGTCGTTATTGACTGTATATAATAAGACAGCTTCTCTCTACATTTTTATTTTATTTTTTGACTTCCGTTAATTGTCTCCTGATTTTACTTTCAATATAAGTATATAATGGACATAAATAACAATGGTATATGTTTTGAAATTCCCTTTGGTTTTTTATCACCGTCTTAACTTATAAAACTAAAAATTAAAAACCACCAGACAAGGCAGATTAATAAACTATTACATAGTTTACACAACCCATGTGGTTCAGGGTAAGACTAGAATCACTGTCGATCTCTGCATAGGGGTAGGAATCCTCCGAATGGGTGTCATGTTCCTTGTATTTTTTGTCATGTTTTTTATTGTGACTACACCACCAAACCCTGTATGGATCCATGAACACATATGAGTGATGGCAAGAATAGGATTACTGTGGCTCATGCATGTCGTAAGAAGCGACAATTTGAGTATTTCGATAATATTTGCTGAAAATGCAGTTCTGTAGGTACGAGGTCCTAGGTTCATTCTGCATATTAATGTGCTGCTTTTGTACATTTGAGATATTTGATATTTTGGACAATGAATATTTGACAAATTTGGGTGAAAATAACATATTGGTAATCATAACATGGTAAAATAAATGCAATAACTATATAACACATTGCAAGTATTTAATATTTTTTCAATGTTTATATGTTCTTCATTGAATAAAAAAAATACTTACTTCGAACCACATAAAAATCGACCAAGTGTCTGAAAATTTGTCGATTTCTAGAAAAGAACATAACTTTTACATGGTTTTACTATGACAAAAATGGTAACGCGATATTTTTTTCTTAGATTTTTCGGTTATGACAACTAAGTACTTATTGTGCACTTTTATTAAAAAGATAGGTCCTCATTCTCATAAATATAACGAAACTGATTATTTTTTAAAAAAAAGGATACAAATAGATTTCCAGTAATATTTTAAAATGAAGTCAATGTATGGGTTTGTATAAAATATGTATACCCGATTAATAGTAAGGTACAAATGAAAACAATAAGTCAAATGCCGGAAACAAGGCAATATCAATGCCAACACATGTAATTTTAAACAATCTAAGGGCAATAGCTCGTACATATATATGTAATCCAACTCAACCAATTCAAACAATTGTTCAAGATTTTATCACCTGTTATGAATATATATATCTTCTGCGTAAGTTTAGTGAAGATCCTGTGCCAGAAACAAGGCAATATAAATAGATTATCTTGAGTGTTATACTCAGGCGATATAAAATATATATTGCAGCTACTGGACAGATGTGACATAAAATTTTAGGTTCCAAAATAAATCCTATACAACGGTTACTGCATAGATGTTACGTTATTAACAAATTTTAAATTTTTTAAACTTTTTCTTTTAAATACTAGTCACATCCATTCGTACAATCTGCATACCCATATACTTTGGTATGTTTGTTACAATAATGTCTTTGTACCTGATTCAATCCTTTGTTTAATATTAATTAATGAAAATATCACATTTACACGTCAACATTGCTGTAAGTTAGACATGAAACCATTAAAATGATTTGTTTCAGTTGTTAACAGAAACTAAGTCGTTAGTTAAAACACCAACCGCTACGGCATTGTGCTCTTTCCATGAGCAAAACAATTTATCCGAATATGCTTAGTACTGGTTATAACCAGGAATATTTCAAACGTGATTTGTAAAAATAAGTTTGTCACACAATCGATATAAAATAACTTTAACATCTAAAATGATGTTTTTCTTCTAATTTTTCAGTTGTATGATTCCTAAGAAGTGGTTTAACTTAGTAATAGTGATATGTATGTGTTTTCAGTTCACTTAATTGCAACTTCAACATCAGCCTGACAGCAAAATTGTGACCCTCCTGGTAAAAAACTACATCGTCTCTGTCTATCTTAAAAAATCTCACATGTGAAAATGAACCAAAGCATTAACGAAATGAACTTTTTGTTTATATTATTATAACCTTTCATATTTATTTTTAATTGATTATTCTTTCTTTTCACGGGCAAAAGCTCTTTAGTCAGTTCTAGTATTAGTAAACACTATTTTATACTTCTGTTAAACAGATCGGACGTATTATGGTATGCCCGCCCGGCAACAGTCTCATCGATGATTGGTCATCAAATATGGTCTATGTCAATGAACCTTCCACTACTGTATATGTGGGGAAGTATTCGTGGACTTTCAGAAATAAAATATTTATTTAGTACTGCTTGACCGGATCCAATTTAACGAGGCTTGAGTACGCAGACTGCTGTCAAGTAACTGAAACAGGTAAAACACACATATCAACAGCAAAAACATCTTATGGTGAGCGTAAAGAAATCAAACAAAGGATTACAGCGCTATCAGGTATCGAGATAACTAATATAGTTTTATGTTTTAGTTTAAACACTAGTTTATTCACAATGATACATATTTATACAAACATTTCGATATAAATATTTCAAAGATATGTAAGAGAGATATGAAAAGAGAACCAGAAAGAAGTTTAACGCTTGTATAATTTTTTCCTTATATGTTTAGTTCCAGTATACATCAAAACTGGTTTTGTGTTTAAACCATATACGGAATAAATTATATTAAAAGTACGGTTAAGTCAATACATGATTAAGCATGAATTTCAGTTAGATTTTGCAGGTAAGGTTCTTTTACAATTTTTTTTTTACCTTTTTATATTTTATAATTTTTGTCTCCTCATTTTTTTTTTATATTTGCACACCATTATGACCTAATACATAAATACAACATAAAAACATGGATGAAAACTTTAATGATATGTGTTTTAAATGACATACAGATAGGTCTTTTTGTTGCTGATCTATTGCAGCCATCAAGTACATAACTAACAATTTAGAGAACTTAAATCAGTTTAGCTGGCAGAATTATATAACATTGCACATGCTTGCTCTTTCGAATGATAATAACGGGCAATGTATTGAATTATAAATACTAGGAGTTTAAATATGCACTTTTTATAACAGTATCTATTTACTGTCATTGTAATGTAACATATTGCATTTAATGTAATGCAATCCATTAATTGTAAACAGAACATATTATACAAATATTGTCAGTTGTTTAAGTTATTCACTTTGATACAGACTAATAACCGATGGATACTCTAATCATAGATATGCGTATGCTAGTTTATTTATGTTCTTTAAGAGGTGCCGAATGTTCTCAAACGCCAACGTCTAATAACCACTTACCTCTGACCACTGGGGTCATGGGTTGGATCTAGCTGTCCAAAAAATGTTTTGACGGTTACTTACGGCAGGACGGGGTTTCTACTCATTTCGTTAGAAAATCCGTTCAAATTGCATGACTGCCGAGAACATACGCCAAAAAATAAGTGACCCTCAAAAATGATACCGACAGTGCAACTTCTGAAATTGCCATCGATGTTTTTGGACCTTTGACATATATGCTCAAACTGATCAAAATACTCACATTGTGACTTTGTTTGGTATACTCCATGGTGATACAATTATTACTGTCAAGTTGTTCTTCACCTATGATATATTGAAAGAAAACAGACACTCAAACAGGGTGGTTTCATGTAAAGTAATTTCATTCACATGTTTATATATTTCTCAATAATTGTTTCTAACTCTATATAATTCTAGGTCAAAAGCTAACATCTTAACCTTTTACTAGCATGTTACTCTAAGCAAAGCCTATCTCTAACTGACCATCCAAGTCTGTTTTTTCCAACTCATTACTACCTGATTATTGATCAATTTCGTAATTACTAAGTCCATATTTAACACGCCCACATCTAATCATTAACACGACCTGTCATCTTCAATTGGTGATAAACCTAAGGCTATATTTTGTCTGACATATCATCTCCAGCTGCCTGTCATCATGGACATTCATTAATCTTTGATGTTAGTTACACTGTACAAAGAATTTCATCTTACACATTTAAAGCAGCCTTCGCTGATGTTTTGTATATTACAAAAAATCCCCAAAACACGTAATAATATAACATTATGTGTACACCTATGTGCTTAAAAAACGGTATTTTTAAAATTTCAATTTAAACATAAAAGTAAAGCACATTAATTTTTTTTATCACAATACTCAATGAATATATATATATTATTAATAAAAATATTTAAACTACTTATAAAACAGAATATTTTGATTATCAAGCTATCTTGTACCGTACTCTTAATTCTATGATTACAAGAACAATGATTATGGGAATTAAACGTGTCAATAAGTCCGGATGCATTCCTCCAAGAACTATTTTATAATATATTTCCCAACTGAAATAGCTGTATTTATTAAAAGTATTCAATGATCTTAATTGTATTCAAGTTTGTCATTTAGATCTTTTATTATTTGCAATTAAAATATTCATACTAGTTTCTTAATTTGCAAAAAAATATGGAATTATTAAGTTGGTCTACTTATGATGTGATTTCGCAACATTCTTGGTTACAACAATGATAATTGATACAATAAAATCAAAGTTTGGACAACCCTCATCAGTTTTTACAAAATTTATATAGCAATTGAAGGTCAAATGACTTCATGACACTAAAGCAAGCGCTACGACACTGTAAAGTGTAATTATTACATACTTTAATTTTTCACTACGAATTAAATTCTGTGTAAGAGACATTGGTTAAAGATATCTGCATGTATGTTTTGAGGACATGTTATTTCTAGAAAGGTCAGTAAGACAGAATTGTAAAACAGAGGAGAGTGTGATACTATACAGTTATTGTACAGTGTTTTCTACAATAAAAAATTATATTTTACGAGTATTTATTGTGATGAAAACTGTCTTAGGCGAGACGTCTCGTCCAATATGATTTTCACCACAATACGTACAAGTACAATATATTCCCATATTGTACACAACACTGTAATGATATTTTTCTTTTATATCTCAGTCTTAAGGAATTTATAAAAAATAATAAAGAACTCTCAAGATGCTTTTAAAGAAAAAATATCGTAAGTTCAAAGCGACAGACAAAGGTAGTTGCAAAGACAGCTATTCGGATTTTCTCAACGTCTAGATCGTCATGCGGATCATTTTGTCGGTTTTTTGTTTTAATCGTTGCAATTTCTACTACATTTATTTCCCAAGGTCACATGAACGAGCGCACCCTAAATAATCAGTGATCGTCCGTTTTAGACATTCTCGTTTTAAAATGCTTCTGTTTGCAACAATATATGATGGTTATCGTAAACTGTATGCCATAAATGAATGGATGCGTTCCCAGTAGGGAATAACATATTCTCAGTTACACGTGTGCGTTAAACAATGTGTATATGTGGAAATGTAGTAGTTAAAGCGTTTCATTGAATACAACTCATGATAGTGTGTCCGTTATTAGATTATTTTATAGAAAAAACAACCTCTTCCTAAAACAATCGGTCCAAACAGAAGACGCGAAAGTTTATTTCCCCTTCACCTAGTGTAATGTCACCAAGAACATCAAAAAAGAAAAATTAATACTCCGTTATTATCCATAAAGAAAAGACATAGACATGAACAAATATTGGCATTATACACATTTTCAAACTTTTTTTCAAGATACCACATTCTCTGCTAGAGTATACATTGTGCGGAAAAAAATGTCGCGTTCTTCTTAACTGGGAAAAAAATACCAGATCTTTATTAATTTAGACAGTGAATTCAGCACAATTTTAGATATACATTACATAAATCTATTGTTTGTAAGTCATAAAAGCCCTCCCATGTCTAGATAGTGTCTCACCCTGCCGTATACGTTGCCTGGAAGCCACCTTGTACACAGCCACCTGTACCCCACCCACCCAAGCCAAGCCATGGAATCACGTCGCAGGAACTCGCAGCGTTTCACAATAACCCTTGGAACTGTACTTGCTACACTTCTCATCGCCAGCTACCTACAGATCAGAGACAACCAACCAACCACACAACTACCATCCCTCCTAGCTGGAATATCTACTCGTTCGTTGACATAGACTCTGGTCATTCGCCCAACCACTGAACATACATAAGGATAATACACTGTTAATCTGTATTCTTCTCATAAGTGGAGACATTGAATCTAATCCAGGACCAGCAGGAAATGCACAAGTTTTCCCATGTGGACTCTGTGAGCTACCAGTAACCTGGGATCACCATGACGGACTCTGCTGTGACGGTTGTGATATCTGGCATCACCGATCATGCATCTGCTCAGCTGACTATGACCTTCTAACGAAGCATTCACACGTACAATGGCTGTGTTGCAAATGTGACAATATAAACATTACCAGTTTTACATTCAGAAGTTTTGAACTCAGTACATCAAATGCTTTCCAACCACTTACATATATTGACTCGTCGATAGACTCGTTTTCATCGAACAGTGTCTTCAGCCCATTGTACACCAGCAGCCCAGCGGACAGGCCATCCAGATCCAGACGCCAACATTCATCAGCGTTAACCGAGAACACCCGGGGAAATACTTCATCACTCTTCTGCGTCTCAGACAAGAAGAATCTTCGCATCATGAACATTAACTGTCGTAGCATCAAAGGCGGTAAGAGTGCAGAACTAGCAGCAGCGCTCCACTACATCAAACCAGACGTAGTATGCGGCACGGAATCCTGGCTGAAAGGAATGAAACCAGGAAAGCCAACTACCTCAGATGCAATACAGTCATGTGAAGTCTTCCCAAACCACTACAAAGCGTACAGAAACGACAGAGGCATGCTAGGTGGAGGAGTATTTGTCCTAGTACATGAGGACCTGGTTGCGGAAGAGAAGGCCGAGTTTGTTACCAAGTGCGAGGTAGAATGGGTCCAAGTGAAGCTGAAAGGGAGGAAGTCCTTGTTAATATCCTCCTTTTACATGACACACCGAAACATGTCCGATGTCAACGAACTTCGACGGTCAATAGAACTAGTCATGACCGACAAAGAGCGTCTAACCATTATTGCCGGCGATTTCAACTTCCCAGATATCGACTGGCAGAATTCCTCGGTGCGAAGGGATGCCCAAGACAGAGAGGTACAGCAAGCGGTCCTAGATCTGTCCACAGATTTTAACCTCACACAAGTACACGACAAACCGACCAGAGATAACAACCTCCTTGACCTTATCTTCACCTCCAATCCATCATTGATTAAATCTACTGACAACGCCCCAGGAATATCTGACCATGATATTGTAGTTGCCGACTCCGACACTAAACCATATTATACCAAGCAGAGACCGAGAAAGTGTTTCCTCTTCTCCAAAGCCGACTGGGACGGATTAAAAACCAGTGTCACTGACATAACATCTCGCATACAGCATCTCTACAACAATGGGTCATCGGTTCACCAACTCTGGGACACTTTCAAGTCAGAACTTCTGGCTGCCATCCAGTCTAACATTTCATCAAAGATGAAGACATCAAACAAATCCACACCTTGGATCAACAGAGATGTGAAGCGCCAACTTAGATGGAAGGCAATACTGTACAAAAGAGCTCGCCAGACCAACGACTGGAAACAGTACCGCAACTGCCAGAAGGAAACCAAAAGACTCCTGAGAAAGGCTGAAATGACACATGTTAACAATATAATCAGCGATGGACTGCAAAAGAATAACACTAAACCCTTCTGGAACTACGTGAAAGCAAAGAAGGAAGACAATATTGGTATTGCTCCATTACGGGACCATGGCCACCTAGTTAGTGACTGCAAGGGCAAGGCAGAGATCCTAGTCAACCAATTTGAGTCGGTGTTCACCAAAGACGACGAATCCGCTCAGCCGCCACAAACTACTAACCGTGTAGACGTAGATGTACCAGCCTTAGAAATTGGAATAGACGGTGTATCGAAACTCCTGAGAAACATCAAGATCAACAAAGCAATTGGCCCAGATGAACTACCGAATCGAGTCCTACAGACATGTGCCACAGAAGCAGCACCAGCCATCACTGCCATCTTCCAACGCTCCGTGGACTCTGGAGAACTCCCCAAAGATTGGAGGGACGCCAACGTCGCGCCAGTATACAAGAAAGGAGATCGACATACTCCAGAGAACTACAGACCAGTTTCCCTTACATGCGTCCTGTCCAAGTTACTGGAACACATAATCTGCCACCACATTCTAAACCACTTTGACAAGCACAAGGTCCTCATTTCTTTAAATCACGGCTTCCGCTCAGGCTATTCCTGCGAGACTCAACTAGTAGTAACAGCCCATGATCTGCTCAACTACTACGACAAAAACAATCAAGTCGACACAGTCATCCTTGACTTCAGCAAGGCCTTCGACACAGTACCACACAAGCGCCTTCTACAAAAGCTCGACAACTACGGAATCAGAGGCCCCTTACTCACCTGGATTAAAAGCTTCCTGACCCAACGAGAGATGTGCGTTGTCGTCGAAGGTGAGAAGTCCCGCCCTGCCCATGTAGGTTCCGGCGTTCCACAAGGCACTGTACTTGGACCCCTGTTGTTCCTGTGCCACATAAACGATCTGCCAGAAAGAGTCACATCACATATACGCCTGTTTGCAGATGACTGCTTTCTGTATAGAACCATCAAGACCGTCAAAGACCACCAACTACTCCAAAAGGATCTTACCGATTTACAGCAGTGGGCTCAAGACTGTGGCATGAAGTTCAATGCCAAGAAATGCTACCTCCTCAGCTCCAAGAACTGGTCCAGTCACTTCTACACTATCGATGATGTGATCCTTAAACAAGTTCAGGATAACCCATACCTGGGAATCACTATATCAGACGACCTGAAGTGGAAAACTCACATCAACAACATAGTCAAGCGAGCGAACTCTACATTAGGATTCCTCCGACGAAACCTTAGGCACTGCCCAAAGGACTGTAGAAAGAACGCCTACATAGCGCTCATCAGATCCAAACTGGAATATGGATGCACCGTCTGGGACCCTTACCTGCAAAGTGACATCGACAAGCTTGAACGTGTCCAGAGATCAGCAGCGCGCTTCATAACAAAAGACTACAGATCCCAAGAAGTAGGATGTGTCAACGACATGCTGAGGGACCTAGAGCTACCACCACTACAGGAGAGACGACGCCACCAGAGGCTGACGCTGCTGTACAAGGTGGTGAAAGGGCACGTACCGGCTATCAACATTAACCACTATCTAAAACCGCTAAGACCAAAACGAACTGTCAGGGCAAAACAGTACTAGGACTGTATTCAGAAAAATATTGTAGAAAACAGTGTGAACAATAACAACAAGTGCTTTAAACCAATATTCACAAACACATTGAATTACAAGAACTCATTCTTTGTGAAAACTGCCATAGATTGGAACAAACTAAGTGACAATTTAGTGGAAGCTGACTCCATCGAGTGTTTCAAGTCACTACTAACACAATTGGACTAATGCACATTCCTTCCCGTTGAGTTAAAGCCAGCAGTGGTCACTTCAACGTATTAATCCAGATCCAGATCCAGATCCAGATCCAGATCCAGATTGTCAAAAAAATAATGAAAACTACAATGGGCGTTTCTCTACTGAAAACATCGGGTATACAATATTTAAAGACAGATTAAGATAATTTTCCTCCAGAAACACATCTCGCATAAGGTACTCTGATGAAACTAAAGAGTTCTTTTGGACAGAGTATTTGCACACAATGAAGCAATAGCTCAACACATAACAGCGGGAGGGTCTTATTCGCCGGACGATATCTAAACTAATTTCCCGGTTCCAACAGATAGAAGTTACAAAAATTTAAACACAGGAAGAAATTAAATGTTCTTCACAATGATTAATGGCAGCTAATATTACTTTATATTTCAAAACTAGTCAAATGTAATAATGTTCGATAGATAAAATATTATACCTGAAAGTGCTGTAGTAAACCTGCTTGAACAAAAAGACGAGCCTAAATAATATGTAATGAAAGAAGCATACAACAGTAGTGAGATAGAGATTATTCAATCGTCTTGGTGAATGACGGTGAATTCATTCACGAGAAAAGGGGCGTGGTTGTGTTTTCACGAACGAGTGTAGATAAGAGTTAATGATCGACAGTATGCGCCTAAATTTCTTTCGTGGTGGACCTTCATCACCACTATTGATACTACTACCAGTATTGCAAATGAAAGTACTTCCATTAATTGTTGTTGTCCCAAAATATGTTGACATCACTTGCTGACCGTAAGCATAGGAATCCATGGAAGATGCCGCTTGATGTGCTGGGTCAAATGAAGACGGATGTGGTGAACAGTTGACTTGGTAAGTTGATTTTTCTAGAGTTTTTTTCCGAATAAGTCGATACTAAAGGCCCAACACATTTTGTTTTACCCAACGCCTTAGATACCAATTTTTGTTTTTCATTGTTCATTCGACTGTAGCTATTAACGTTTTGTACATTTCTATTACCATTGATTTGAACCGTATTTGTAGGTGCTAGTTGAAGATCGCAGCATATCTGAACTAGAAGTCTTCTGACACTGTGATTTGTAATACATATGTCGTTTTAAATCTCACTGCACTGTTCTTTCATATTTTTTTGTTATTTAATAAATGTTGTTGATGCCAATGTGACTGTTTTTGAACTAAGCCTGGCCTGGCTTTGGTTCTTTTATATTGATAGCCGGGGAAAAGGGTGATTCTGGTGAAAGCATATTGGCAGGCCGTTTTGTTGCATACAGCTTGAATGCCTTTACGAGACATCCTTCAGGAACATCACAATTCCATGCCTTTGGTTTCAAATTTCTTTACTTTTGTGATGTACGAACCGGATCTCGTTTTAGTTGCCCGCTTTTTTACGTGAACCAAATATTCATATCACCTTCCTCTTAACCACAAGAAGTGATATCATTCATTCGAATAAATAGGTGATATCACTTATTTAAAAAAAGTGATATCACTTATTCGAATACGTGATATCACTTTTTCGAATAGGCTTAAGCAGCCAAAGAGCGTATTTAAGAATAATTATTTATAAAAAAAAATATTATTCAAATTTGTGGATCTACATTAATCGTTACCTCTATGACTAAAAGTATTAATATTTGACCTATATAGATTGTCAATAGGCCTAGCAACAATCTCTTCGTCCTCAGACTCCGAAGCCGCAATTTCATTTTCAATGGCAGGGAGGGCTGTGGCTATTATGCCTTGCATGTAACCGGTAGCCACCTTGTTTGATTTTAGCCAACAGAAGAGGACGCCAGTCGCCAAAATAAGTGGTCTTATATAATGATTAAAGAATAAACCAATATATATTCTACATTCACAATGATAATTATTTTAGAACACAATATTTTTTACACAATATATTTGATATTTCCATTTTGTTTTCGTTATAAATCTACATCTATATTTCATTAAATATATTAACATCCTTGGGAGAAATCATTGCCTATATTCATTTCGAATAAGAGATATCCCCTATTCGAATAGGTGATAACACTCATTGGAATAAGTGATATCACCTATTCAAATTAGTGATATCTCTTATTGATGTTAAATAATAAAACGGCACCCCATAGTGACCTCACTTACTGACTTAAAATTGAAATTACCCAAAATATTTTCTTCATTTTAGAAATATCATGATACAGTTAATTTTACACTTTTGATAGTCTTTGAAACTAAATAAAAACACACACACAACACACACACACTTGAATAATTGGTTTCATTGTTATCTGTTTATTTTTCCAGATGCCACAGACCATTTCGCCACCTCTTGCAACTAAGAAGGAACACTGAACATTTTGAAAGTTGATTTTATTGTAAAATAAGACAGATAAAATAAATGATATAAAGACTTACTGTTGTTTTTTGTTGACAGCTTGTTTTCATCTGGGAATGGGTCATAATATTTCAGTATCTCGCCGATATGCACCCAGTCTATATCTCGCAACAGATCTGACATTTTAACGTTTGGCGTTTGTTTCAGCGTTTGTTGTGTCTTTACATAATTTGCATAAAAAGCAGTCCCACAAAAACGGCACATGCGCATTGGAAACTTGTTTATCTTTCACACGTGTGTAATAACAATATTGTGAAGTGACGATGATATCTTTCACTGAGAGATCCTCATCTTTCTCCGGTTAAAATGTAATAAAATGAAAGAATAAATCTAGTTGAACAACTAAAAACGATACAAAATGATGACGTACTTATACATAAAATCGCCATTATCAGGAGCCTCGGTGAAATAAACGTTCTCACATAAAGTGTTTGGAGAGAGCGGGAAACTACGACTTTAGCGGTGAGAGGTAAGTGATCTTGAGACGGCGCCTTAGACCACCCGGCCAATAGGGGACCCTGGGCTGAAAAACTCTAAGTTTTGTTATTGATATACCAGTAGTTAAATTATTCTTTACTCTTGAGAATATAAACTTGTATGCGTTATATTTAATACATATATACGGGTGAGAATGAACAGTTCCGAAACATTTGAATATTTTCTGCAATGAAACAGTAGTTCATGTTACATGGTTGTAAAAAGTATTGGAACATTAAATCAATTAAGCAAGTTCTATATAGGTTCAGCAAGAATTGTAGGCACATCTAAAAATTAAAATAACTAAGTAAACTTTAAATGGATTACGTCAAACTAGTAACGACGATTTTCTGCTATCAAGAAAATTTATAATTATTATTTTATAACAACGAATATGACGTCTCTTTGATTTCTTTCCTCATTTATTCAATCCTATGGTATTTGGAATTCTATGCATTACAAGTTAACTTTTATGACAAAAAATCAACGATTGTCAGAAAGTTGGTATTTTGTTTAATGAAATTGTAGAAAAGCGAACCATGACATTATATGGTAAGTATGTTTTTACCAAAATCTCGTCAGCCGCTTAAAACTAATACAAAACGATATATTTAGTACAAAATAAATAAGCATTGTGAAAACATTCGTGGATTTGACTTAATGAATACTTATAATAAATAAATATTTAAGGATTGTAATGTCAGGATTCCACAGTGTACGAATATGTTAAATTTACATTGCCTGGATTGAATTTAGCTGCATGCTTACATTTTGGCAAAATCACATCTTCAGTGGTAAAGAAATATATAAGATAGTAACAGTGTACATGGTAACTCAAAATAGATAAATTCGTCACTTGTCATAAACCTATAAACATCGACCATTTTTATACTCGTCTGGTTTCTAATCACAAGAAAGTCCACATCAAAAGTTCTCAGCTAGAATGATCCCAATTAATAAGACATAAGCACATAGAAGCACATAGAAGTGCACCGGGTAAAATTATGATGACAGCTGTTTGAGCCAATTTTATTTGTCTCTGCAATTTGTTGTCCAAATTAATATCTGCATTTCAAATTATATTATATCATTCCAACTTCTTTGTTGTTAAACCATACAGAAAACAGGTTATCTTCTCGATTTCAGTATATTAAGATCTGGTCTGCGTATGGTTTATCACGAAGTTTTATTCTGTTTTGGATGTCCTTATAACCAAATGGTGAATGTTACATTGCTTTTCTACTCATTACCTCAAAGTTCAGTTTGCAGAGAAAATACAATATTAAATGCAGATCTACTTTAACTGTGTAGCTTTATGACCAACAATTTAATTTCCTTTGATTAACGGATGGCAGCTTCTTATGGACGCACTTATGTTAATATATTACGCTTTTATTGGTGAAATAAAAAAAATGTTACGATTTGATTGTTTGCCTTGTAAAACAGAACAGAATCCATGATATCAAATGTCGTCGTGCTACAGTCTTTAATAACAGAGTCAATTAAAAAATCTAGTAGCACTAGTATCATAGTGTATTGCTCAATATCATTGTACACCTTCTTACGGTAATTCAAATTGTACAAGGGTGATAACTTTACACACTTTGGTTTATATTATGAAAACAACATTTTTCCCCCTTATCACTAGCATGAGTGATATTTTCGAACGTATATTACATTCAAACGTACACTAAGATTTTTTAAGACCATTTTTAAAAGAATATGAAATAAATAAAGGTATTAGCTCTGTAATTACCTTTTGGTGACCATTTTAAGTAAAATAACTAACATTTGCCCAAAAGTTATTTATTGTGAGGCAAAATCAAATATTTAAGACAAATTATCAGTACTTTTATAACACTATAGGTATTTTCGGCTGCAGATGGAAGTTTTATTCAATAATTCACTGGGCACGGTCTTTCGAGTCAGATGCGCAAAATGTGTTTTATTCATGTACAACTAGCCATAACATATTTTGACATCTTGATGGAGATGAATTTACATATTATTAAGCTTTTTAAAGCTCATTTTTTGATATTTTGTACTTTGTTCGTATATATATGCGTGAAATATAATACAATATATATTGTTTTAAGCCAAATCTTTCAAATATTTCTTTTATTAACTTTACTCCTTTTACTTTGTAAGAGCATGCGTCACTTATTTGTTAAACATATCACTGACTAGACATTTATCTAAACGAATAAATTTATTGATTAAATTCTGCAGTATTCTGTATGACTGGTGATTGACCGTTTGAAACCATCATTTGTCATCCTGGTTTCGATGGCCAGTTTCTCTTGAGACTATATTTTAACGAAGTGGAAATGGTCATTAATTTCCGTAACCACTTTTAGACTAACTACTCGTGTGAACTTTATCAACTTGTAAACTGTTTGAACAATCATTGAACCATTTAATATATTTTGTAATCATTTCACTTAACACAAAAGCCAGGCCCGGGAAACCCAGTCAGTAGTGCGCCTGATTATCATATAGAGTCGTTAGTTTTACTTCGAGCACGGCCACAGTCTCCGTGATGATTGGCATATGTCAGTTAGTTTCATGGTCTCTCATCGCTGATTTTAAGTTGGAAGTTATCAGTTACATGTGGATATACTTGTATGGTCGAATATTGGTTAACTTTCCAGGAATCCAGAAAAGATTGGTTTGCTTACCTGACTGTCTGCTAGCCCTCCATGTCATAAACATGACGCTAAACACTCAAACACATAAAAACAAACATGAGACACATACATTCAATATTGGACTAGAAAAAATGAACGTTGAAAAAGAAGACGAATATAGTAAGTTGTTAGAATCAAAACATTGTTTTATATTCTCACTAATGGAAGTCAAGCTTTTTTTCACCCGTAAAAATAAAATATCTCATCATAAAAATTGAATTTATACAGTTGAAAAATACAAACTGTTTGCCTTAATTTAAACCACGGTGGTGTATGGAATTAAATAACACTTCCGATAATCAAGATTTGACAATGATTATCTTCACTAAAACAATAGAAAGCATGCTAGGTCGACACAAAAGTTGTTATTGAGACAAGATGATTGGGACCTGCTTTGAGCCTTGCGTGGGATAGTTCACAATAGAACCAAATGTCTTTTTGTATAATTATTTGTTTGCCCGTTATTCTTTATTTTAATTTTTGGAATGTTTCTCAGTTCAACAGTAACCAACTTCAATTGATTTTCCCATACATATTTAACAAGATGTTATAGTGGAACTAAATGTCCACGGCAAAGACAACACTTAAAAATGAAATATATATCTTATATATTTTTTTACTTAAAAAAGTATACAATTACATGTATACGCATATTCAAGATTCCTACTATATGTGTCACCCGGTAATTTCCACGGTATAACGATTGTAGAGCGAATCTTGTGCATTTTATATTGTGAAAATAAGTGTCTTCAATGTATTTTTCATTTATTTAAATAATGTCTATAATAATGTATTCTTATATTTAGATATTCGGTAATGATAATGTAGTCTACTAGCTTGAATATGGGTACTTTTTGAAAGAGACAATGGTAAAATATGAAGTGATATAATAAAACTGCAAGACAGAGTTAATAAGACTAATATCAGACAAATAAAATTGTGCGAAACGACATTGCAATCAAGTATTTTTTTCATTGTATTTAGAAAAATACATGAAGTGATCAGAAATAAATATAGCCACATACCAATAAATCAAATACATAACCAAATAATATGTTCAATTGCTTTTTAAGAGAAAGACTTGAAGGTTAATGAGACGTGTAAATCATGAACACTTTCTGGGACATTCACTGGGTTTTAAGAGATTGTCCGTATAATGAGAAGGTTAATGAGACATGTACATGATGTCATCATAAACCTTTACCGAGACATATACTAGGTTTCGTGACATTATTGCTTTGAATATGCTCGTGTTAATATTTAGCCTCATTTATATGCTATCGAGGGCTAATAGATACATTTAATTTCTTAGAAAGCACAAACTAATTACAATTAACAGCAAATGTCCTATAGAAGACGTGGATTTCAAATAAGTCAGCTGCCACAAGAGCATAAATATATCAAACACAATTACAATCAGATTAATACAAAATTATAAATTAGGTGACAACATCAGTCTTCAAAATCCAAAATTTCTGGTCAAACAAAATATATTTGAGAATATCAGCCATTTACGGGACACGATAATAACCATGTCGTCCCCTTCGTTGTTTTGTTAATATTTTGAGATTATACGGTATATTTCAAAATCAGAAAACTTTGACAAGTAGACGTTCATTTAAATGATGACGTCGTCACTTTATATGTTACTGCAAGATAAACATCCTTAGCCGATATAACAATAATCATTTTATTGTGGTGAGTAATAAATAATGATTTGATAAACAAGAAACAAGCGATGTTGCACGCAGATAATCACGAAAACATCTAAACAAAATATTGAGGTTACGTGTATTTCAGCTATTTGGAATCGTCTTATGCATGTTATATTTAAGTGAGTTATGAGAGTAAGTTTTAGTTCAATTAAGTATACACTCTCTTGTGTAATTAAAGTGCGGAAATGAGATTAAGACAGAATTAGTCGTCCTCCGAACAAAAAGCAATTAGCATGTATGAGGTTAAAACGTTGCTGTGGTGAAATGCCTCCAGTCAAATTGTATAGACATTCGATTTTATTAAGATTTCGTATCATTGATTTTCAGACAATAAAATCACTTTTATTTCCTCATGCGCGTATTTTGTTTATACATGCGTACTTTTTTTCACAGAACTACATAGTATGGGCTTTAGAACTATTTACTGTTCTTGTTGTTGCGAGATTATGAAACTTGTGTTTTATAAGAAGTGTAACAAATAAGCTGGTAATTATTATTTACTATTTAATGAGCTTAGTCATAATATCTTTTATGGGCCTTTTTTTAAAAGTCTAACAGTTCTACCGTAAGGTTGCTCGTTTATTACCCGTTTATTACCCCGTAACGGGTCTGCAGTGGTCAGGGTCATCCCGCGACAAACAGCACAATAATAGCATATATAAAATTTTACAAAACATAAATTGTCATATAATTTTTAAATCACTAAGACATTTATTTGTTGTTTGTTTTGATTTACATAAGTTAAACAAAATAAACATACTTGGCTGTAAGAAAATCATATCTCACACACAGGATAGTAATACGTTTATATTTACTATATATCGGAATATAGGCTCAGACAAAACGTACAAGCTGATATCTTAGCATACAGCGAAATTGTTTATTTAAATTAATGTTTTTCACATTTAATACAAGTTATGAAAACTTTAAAAAAATAAAGAAAAAACATTATAGATTTCATTAGTTTGTTCTTTTCGATTTGCATAATTGCATTACGTCAATATTCATTATATACTGGAATGTCGGCTGAGACAAAACGTACAAGCTGATCCTTACCAATATCCCATCATATAGGGCAATTGTTTAGTATAATGTTTTATTCACATTTTATATATTTATATATTTATTAAACTATAGGACAAGCGAGTAATCTTATAAAACATATAAGCAAACAACTGCCGCCCTATTTAGATACAGTTTACAGAGGCATCTTGTTAGCATAACAATCTTCACAAAACGAAACAAAAGAGTTGCGCTATATATTAAGAGATGCTATTTTTATATTTTTTAAAGAATGCCATGATCAACAAATCAAAACATGTTTGTATAATTTATAGCAGCAATGTTTTCCTTAATTGGTTTTAAATATACACTCTGTTTTTATGCAGCGTATTGTATTAACAAATAATGTCTCTGAAACATTAATTTTTTATCAAATTTACAGCTTTTCCTGTACTTCCGTATATTCCATTTCAATTAAAATACATGTACAATAGTATTTAATAAATTGTATTTATTTGAAAAATTGTAATAGCCAAGTACAATGTCGGCAAATTGCAAATTGCGCAAGCCTATATCAAATATGTTAATTGCTTTATTGAGTATAATCTCAAAGTTTGCTAAAACGGGTTTTATAATTTCGCAGCTAGAGAATAAATGATCAATAGTTTGTCTTTCCCGTTTGCATATATTACAAAGCCCGTTAGATGCTCCCTGTTAATTGGCTCAGTAATATTTGAATTGTGTAAACATGTCCACTGAAATTGCTTTGCTCTGTTTGATCAGTAAGCCCTTTTGATAATTATCCAAACTATGTACCAATTAAGATTATTTCAGTTTAACTTTTCTTCCCAGTTTCGTTGTGCTTTTGGTTGAGTTGTACTTTTGGCATTAATGTACGTTTGTATTTGTTTCGTTTTTTAATATACATGGCGAGATAATTTTTGTGTTAGAACTTAAAAAGTTTGTTCACTCTGTATCTTAAATATGCAAGCTTTTCCTAGAGGTCTCAATATTTTGTTCTTAGTTTAAAATTCTTGACGTATTTCTGTTGTTCCATACAAAGTTGAGCATATTTTTTTTGTAGATCATTTTTTTTATGTTATCAGGTATTTCTCACATTTCTAGCTCATAATCTATTTTCGATAATACAAAAGTTTTTAAAATAAGGTTTTTCCTGTAAATGTTTAATCTCTTGACTTCCATACGTGTAGACAGTTTTTTACTATATTTATTTTGTCTAGCCATATTGCGTTTTTATCAATTTGGTAACCATGGCATTCACCCAATGTTTTCACGTGAGTTTTTGTCCTTATTTCGTTAAATGGCGGGTTACTCTTTTTTAATTTCCTTATGATTTTTACTTGTTCATTTTTGCACCAGACGCAGTTTGTATAATTTCAATTATTTAAATCGGTGCAATAAAGACATTTCTTTTTTTAGATAGAATTGTATGAAATAAACATATTGATTTAGCTGATATTAACTTGTTTATTTTCGCAAATTGGTATATTTAAACCGTCGGCGTTGTTGTTATTTATTACTGCGCATGCCATAGCATTGGCTTGAAAAACTTCAACCTTGCTTTATTGAACACGATATATTGAAATATATATTCTGAAATAAAACCTTTAGTTTTTATGGCCGTTTTAGATGATTTTAGGAGCATATGCACCAAATCCAAACCTTTGTAGACACATTTGACTCAAGACCACTTGACCCTGCCGAATGCTTTGGTCTGGTCAAGAAAGACTATAACCCATTAATGTTTTCTGCATCGGCATACTTAACGATGTCTTGAATTAGCATATATGGTTCATTTATGAATTTACCATTTACATATCCTTTTTGATTTGTGTTCATGAGCGTTGGTAGGATAGGGTTAAATCTGAGTGCAAAGTACTTTGCAATTATTTTATAATCTAAATTTACTACTGTTAATGATTACAAAATTTTCAAGTTTTCGCGTTCGTTATTTTTATAAATTATGGATAATATACCTTTATACTTCCGTCTAGAATTTCATGAATAACCATACTGAATTAGTTTTTCCCCAAAATGGTTTCGATTTCAGTTTCGTATAGCTCAAGGTCACGATCAATGTCCGGATTACTTTTTTTATCTAAGTTACATAAAATAATACTAGCAGAATCAGCGTATTTTCCTTCGAGCTTGTTCGTTTAAAATATATTATATCAAATTTCGTGATCCCATCCGAGCATTTTGTTTTTGGCCATAGTTTTTGTCCCCCCCCCCCCCCCCCCTTTGTTTTCTTTGACTTAAGAAACATTTAGAAGAATTTTCGTTTTCCTATATATTGTTAGCTTTATATCTCATTCTTGTCACGTTTGTTTGCATTTCATAGTTAATTTCGTTTGAAACTTTATTGAATATTTGCAGTTTTTCATAGTCTGTCTATTTTCAAGATTTTTTTTCAACTTTACGTTTAGTTAAATCCAACAATTATGTTTTCGAATTAAACTTGTTTGTTTCATTTTTTACTACTATCTCCTCTTATTTCGATTTTTCTAAAATACTTGCTTTTGCTTTCTTTAGGCCAGGTCCGTGTTTAATTTTATCAGTATTTAATGGGAGTGAAATGATCCGAGTATTGAAAGTGGCGTGTTTTGACTTGACTATATCATAATCAATAGATTTGTTACAAAGAAAAAATAATCGAATTCCCACTTTGTGGACGTACTAGAGAATGTAAACTCTGTTTTAGTAGGATTTCAGAGATCAGGTTTTTAAGTTCCATTTACACATTGGTCACTGGCGACGCCTGAACTAGATGTACGGTTTATTTCTTTATTGACTATACAATTATAATCGCCTGTAATTACGTGATTAGAATTGTATTCAGATAACGTTTTATTTATTTAATTGAAAAATAGTTTTTGTGTTTTGCAATCATAAGGTGAAAAATGTCAGAAACTATGTAGTTCAATTTGTCAAAGATACTGAGATAAACTTTGCGTTGTTGTCCTCATCAATTTGCGTCAGTTGAGTTGTAAATTATTTTTTTATTAAAATGGGCACGCCCCTAGATGTAATATTGCCATTATTGCAATAATTGGTTATTCCCAATTGTTGCCCCATGAATTCGACTCAAATTCGTCTTTCCAATATGTTTCTTGAAGTAAGGTAATATTGAATTTCTTTTTATCAAACCAGTGGAAAATACGGCGACTTTTTTATTTCCCTATAAAACATGAACATTAATTGAACATATTTATATTGCCATGTTGTACTCATAGTTTGTTTTGTTAAAATTTAGGACTTTAGTCATAAATAATTGTTTGAAATATCAAACACTGAATTAAATGCTATTCTTATGTCCCCTGTTTACACTTATTGGGTATACTGATGATGTCATGTTTGAAATATGATATGTTTTAATCCAATATATATTAACACTCATTAGACACATTGCTAATGTCATATTTGAGAGGTAAATATCTGTTTTTACTAAGCATATGTTAACATTTATTCGACATACTGATAATGTCATGTTTGATAAATAAGTATGTTTTAATTAAGCATATACGTTTCAGTTAATCAGGCTCAACTATTCGACTAATTTTGATAGACTGTCAAAAAATATCAATCCGATCTAAAATTTTGACACTAAGATGAATTTTATTAAAATATTTTATTGAGCTATAGCAACTACAGGTTTAACACATATATATATATATAGAATAAGCCATTTTCAGATTTTGTTTCAAATTTTCAATTTTTACTTCGCTTGGTCTACTGGCCGAATGAGGTGTAGACGAGATATTGTTTCTTGTTCGCTTCTTCATTGGGATTCATGTCAAGTTCACCGGAATACCATCCGATTAAAAGGCGGACAAGTTGCGATACAGACTTCCAGCATCATCCTCAAACACGTGAATTCCTTTCGGATTAGATTTTTTACAGCTTGACCGTTCCTTTTAAAAATGTTATAATTGTTTTAATAGTGCAAGTTTTTCCTTTTTACAGTTTTCTAGCATACAGTTGTTTACATACATACATACATAAATCATCATTAAAGTTTCGAACAATAAACTTTTTCCTATTTAAGGCATAATGCTTGAAAAAGCTACACGTTTTTTTGGCCAAGATTTGGCGAGCTTATTGATAGCTAATTGACAGTTCCTAGCATCTTCCTATTTGCGTATTTACAAATGTCGCTTGTGCCCGAATGCATGATGATAGCATATATGTTTTTATTAACAGATAAATCGAGTTTTTCTAATATTGAGTCAATGCTTTTGGCAGTTTGTCCAGATATGGACACATTTTACATTTCGTGGTAAATTACATGTAGTCTAGCACAGTTTGAATCACCTGATATCAAATAAGTGTTTTTGTCCATTTGGTGTGTTTTTGGTTCAGAATTTTATATGGGAACCTCCTTAAGTTCCGTTTGTTTTAGCGTCAATATGGCTGTTGTTGTCACGTTATCGTCTGTGTGCGTTGTTGATTTGTTGCTTCTATGGTGATTTTGAACATTTGGTATCTTGCGAGATTCGGTCGACCCGCGCTGAATGGTCTTTTGACCGTCGTGTGAGCATTTCTCACTATCGGTAATCGTCGTAACGGTTTAAAATTCATCAGCTAATTGGCCGTCCATTATATCGGCTGCGTAGTCACCATACAAGTTTTAACGGGTTTTATTCGTTTTGTTTGTGACTTATATTTGTACGGATACAGCTAATCGCATTGTTTGGGCAGTTCCTTTTCTCATGTTCTGTAATTTTACAGGTCAAGCCTAGTTTTTGATTTGTAGGTTTTTGGTTGTTTGGAGATTTGTAGTAGGGATGGTGCATAATGCCGCAGCGTTTTCACGGTGTGCTGTTATTGTCCGCAAAAACTCTCAGAGTGAATCTCTATATCTCAACAGTTAGAGGCAATACTGGAACACAGTTTAAGATTTTCACGTAACGCGTTCCGTTTTCGATATCCGTTCCTTTAATTTTTGCTGTTTTGGCACACTTCAAGCAATGGTGTTCCCATATTGTGACGTTTGGTTCAAAATGGTATTGTTAGGCATCTCAAAAGGGGTATCTTTTATGGTGATGTTTTATGAGGTTTGTTATATTGTTTTCCACGTCCGTGATGTTGACAATTTGTTTTGAATATGAATGAATTTCCGCTATGATTAGTTTGGTTTTTAACTGGTCATTATTGACAGATATTATACAATCGTTTTTGGAGATCTGGATCGCTTTAATGTCAGACGTAGTAGTTATCCTATCTAAGGCTGTAATAAACTCATCATGTGATAAACGTTTAAGAAATTGAGTACTTAAGTGTACTGACAGCGGTCTAGTTAAAACTGACGCCATCACGGCCGTTCCACACAAAGGAACTTTTGGCGGGCTTCCTGCAATCGTTAATAAAATTAACCTTAAGTGGTTAAAGATCCATTTTTTCTTCAAATCGTACATAGTTACCACACTCATATAAGCCTTACAGAACACAGTTTAATCCAATCGAGACAATGATTGACATTAATTGATTATTTAGTGTTGTTTTGATGCCATCTAGGGCTAACAGACGATCGGTTAACCTAACCACTGTTTCCTGGGATTAACCAGTGCTCGGTCACATCTCATCTCCGCAAGTAACTGATTACTTCCCCACTTGAATCATCGGTGAGAAACAAATGATAATAATACATAATGTCGTATATCAATCATCAGGAAGACTGTTGTCGAGCGAGGATGATTCAAACTCACGACCCCTGGGTTGATAGTCAGACGTGTAACCGACTGGGCTAATCGGGCCCGGCCAAACCGAGACAGAAAATTTAATATTAGAAAAAATACACATTTCTTGGCTTCGTGAGGAAAAAACACAACCGCAAGGAAAAAGAACTTCTTTTTTCAACTTTTTTGCGGGCCTTATTCAATTTTGTTTATGATTTAATGTGATACACCAGTTACTATCGATTTGTTTACACGTCAGTGTATATATATACAGCTATGTTTAGTATACATCTTTAATCCTTTTCTGTTATTGATTGAAAATAAATCACTTTGGTTTTCTTTTCATCAAACTCTTTCTCGAATTGAGAAAAAAGGATGTATTGATCAGATAGAAATCTCTATAATATTACCCACGTATACGAGATTTGTATGGATTATTATTTGATAAAACATATTGTCGATGAAAGTTGAGATATGAAGCATTGTGATAATTTGTTAATTTGTTTTCGATATATTATTATTGACAAAAAGTTATATTTCATATTGCATATACGTCTTCATACAAGGAAGAAAACATTACTAGAATTTTTTATGATACTATTATTGTATAGCAGTGTATGTTAATAAGGTTTCCAATCAAATAGTGGGACCTCAATACTCATAAAAACAACATAAACAATACAAACAGAATCATGATAATAACATAAAGATGATCTCCAAGTTTTACATGTACTAACGAACAATACAGTGTATAGTTATACAAAGCATATATACAGCAACACAGTCGTACACTCCAATGGCAATAAACGTATTTCCTCGTCAGACACATCATAATAAGTTTTGTTTTAAAAAAAATGCAAGTCTATAAATTTTTATTAGGGTTTTGCACCGCAGCAGCGTTTACGTTTTAACAGCGCACATGTTAATTGCTTTTTGTTCAGAGGAACACTTATTGCTTCTTAATCTCATAAACGCAAAGTGATTACACAGGAGTATGTATTTAATTGAATTTAAAACAAACTCTCGTCTATCATTTTATGTAAAATATTCGTATATGCCGTAGACGGTTCTAAATCTATTAGTTGACATGAACGTTATTATATATAAATGTTGTGTTGAATACAGCTGTTGGTTGGTGCCAAATGCAAGATATGACAAAAAAATGTGTGTTGAATACAGCTGTTGACTGGTGCCAAATCGAAGATATGACAATATATTGTGTTGCATACAGCTGTTGGTTGTTGCCAAATCCAAGATATGACAATATATTGTGTTGCATACAGCTGTTGGTTGGTGTCAAATCCAAGATATGACGAACTATTGTGTTGTATTCAGCTGTTGGTTGGTGTCAATTGCAAGATATGACAATATATTGTGTTGCATACAGCTGTTGGTTGTTGCCAAATCAAAGATATGACAATATATTATGTTGCATACAGCTGTTGGTTGTTGCCAAATCCAAGATATGACAATATATTGTGTTGCATACAGCTGTTGGTTGTTGCCAAATGCAAGATATGACAATATATTGTGTTGCATACAGCTGTTGGTTGTTGCCAAAGCAAGATATGACAATATATTGTGTTCATACAGCTGTTGGTTGTTGCCAAATCCAAGATATGACAATATATTGTGTTGCATACAGCTGTTGGTTGTTGCCAAATCTAAGAGATGACGAACTATTGTGTTGTATCCAGCTGTTGGTTGGTGTTAATTGCAAGATATGACAAACTATTGCTTTGTACAATGTATACAAATGTTGGTTGATGCCAAATGCAAGATATGAAAGAATATTGTGCTTTAGTCAGCTATTTGTTGGTGTCAAATTAATGGTAAGTACACACGAAGGTATTTACACGGCTTTGTATGAACGATCTTTTCTTGAAACAAGACTACAAAACGCGTTGAACATTATTTATTTCCAGCTTAAGACGCCATGAGTTTAAACACAACTACGTAGCTCAGATCGTACACTTTTTAATAAATGTAGAGCTGAATATCACGTTTTACGTCATTGTTGGCATAACAGTTTAAACAACACAAACAAATAGAAAATACAACGACATCACAATTAACTTGAAAAGAAGAGTTAGGTAGATAACGTATTTGAGAGATCAGCAAATGTTATTGTAAGCAACAATCCTAATTTACAACCGAGTTTGTCATAAACACTTCAAAACATTTAAACGTCGAATATAATTGAATTGAATTAAGTACGATTTGATTATCACTGAACAATACACACGTTTGAATATAGTGTATATGGGGCTTCTATATATTCAAATGCAGTGACGTGTTTATAAAGTAAATATCATGACGTCAATCCTTTTTACAGTTAATAAAAACGGTTTTCTTTCGAAACTCTGTTAGGAAAAACAAATATTTCTGAAGAAAATGATTCAAAATAGCAAATCACACGACGAAATTAGTATTGCAAAAACAGACTGAAAACATAAATTTCTTACGTTAACAACTGATAGGCGTAAAACAGTCTGATTTCTTTTCAAAATTTTGACAATTAAAGTTTTAAGTTGAAATTTAAACACCTATTTTGTGTTTTGTGATATTTCCATTAAAAAAGTTTGTAATTGTAATAGGTTTGATTTTATTCTACTTGATTTTTGATATTGTAATAGTTATTGTCAATAAAAAACAATATTCTGAACGATATGCCGATCAGTTGTCTTCCCAACGTAATTTCATCGCATGCAAACATTTTCAATCAGACATTTTCAACAGGACAATAAGTTGTTACAATCAATAGTAAAATCCGAGAGTTGCATTGAGATGTGCATGTTCGATATTTGATCTTAATGATATTTATAGATAACCTCAAACACTGCCAAACTAGACTAAACATTTTCAACACGCCAGTATCGTTTTTATATCAGATGTTATGATAAAACGACCCCTCCTCCCCCCCTCCCCCCAATTAAAATTATATATTATGATCTGTATATCTTAAAAATTGTGAAAACTATCCAAAACAAGAGACGTAGCATTCAAACAGGACACATCTACCTTATCAGCAAATATAGGGTAACTATAATCCAAATGGGAAATTACAAAGAAAATCACAACAGGTCGAGTGGTCAAAAGAAAACCCTACTTTGGGAAAATTAAATCTGTAATTTAAATTAAAAGTAAACACGACGTTTTGTTATTAAATGATAACAACATATGTTGCTTGTAATTTTTGTAAATAAGATTTTTTTTCATTTTATAAATATAAGATATAACGAAAAAACGCCACAATACAAGGTTGTTTGGCGAAGTTGTCTATACGAACACTCTGTTATTAAGATTTTATTGATAGCAGAAGCATATATATATTTCTTTATTTCATTCTCATCTATGTACATCGCAATAACAATAACAGTAATAACATACAATATATGTACATAGCCATTCAAATATATGAAAAAAAAATCTTATAGTATCGATTATCCCCTCTGATCAGATCAGAAAAGAACTGATTTGCAGCATACACATAGGAGTTGATAAAAAGATAACATTATACATATAAAACAAAAAGTGCATTATTTACAAAGGTAAGCTGCACGTCTTTGTAATATATCAAAACAGGGTTTGGCACAGACACGAATGAATCAAAGATGAGTGGGGAAATAAAATACTATCGAATATCATATTATCATTAATTGCAGCTGCTTTTTCAAATAAAGCATTTTTAAGATCTTTATAAAAATGACATTCTAAAATTACATGACATTCATCTTCCACTGTATTACAAAATGGGCATTTTCTATCTTCTAACCTAAGATTATCATATCAGCCGGTCTCAATTCTTATTGGGGCAACACCACAACGAAGCTTAATAAAAGAGGACCTATGCCTTAAAGGTAATTTAATTTTACAATAATTTTCAACTTCAAATTGATTTTTAAATAAACGGTAGGGCGTAGTTTGTTTTGTCCTTTACCAGATACACTGTCTACTCACCTTATAAATGAAAAACAATTTCTGGTATAAATATCCAGAACTGTCTTTGTGACGTCATCAACAAGAGTACACACAGGGATATTAACATTAATATTAACAGCATCAATACATGAAAATGATTTACAACCCCATATTGCAGCCCCATAATTAATTAACAGATTCACAGATATGTTAACACTGAGATTACATGTTGGCTACAAGCTATGTGATGTGTCTGATGTCTGCAATATTGTCGCCACACACTTCTTCTGTCTTGTATACATGTATGTACTTATTTTTCGTGGTTAGTGCTTGATTATTTAATAAAATGAAATTACATGTTCAATTAATAAACAGTTCACGTGATGTGGCAATGTTGAAGTTGGTCAGTGTGTATCTGGCATTTACATGAGTCACTTACAGTGACTTGAATGGAAATATTTACAGCTTCAATAACTATAAATTAGGTTGGAGTCACGGAAATCATTCGGTATTTTCCAAATAAAATACCACTTAAGCCGTTGCAAGGGAAGATGCGATATGTTGAAGACTGATTCTGATTTGTGTTCGCTTTGAAGTGTTCTGTGTTTCGATATATTACTGTAAGATAATATAACTATTTAAAATATATAGATTAGACTATTCAGATTAACCAAAATATCATTGTTCACGGCCCACTTCATCTAAATCAGATGAATTTAAAACAAATTCGTAGAAATTTATTTACATAGCTTTTAATAAGCGCTAAACACGGGATATAATCAATCTTTTATATCCTATTTCAATTACTCTCAATTGCAACTATTAGAATAGAAATATAATTAAATCAATATATCATTTCATAAATTGTATTCTTTGTGATGTTGTTGTGTTGCTGTTGTTGTGTTTTGTATTATTTGTTTCCTTCGTGCATTGTATTAATTGTAAATATTCAAATGTATACAGTAGGAATAACATGAACAACATCTTATTTATGTTATAATTCGTTACTGTATGCAGCAAACTCCGGGATAGGTGATAGATTATAATGATCACATATTATATAGATGCAGTTCGTTGATGAGAATTGTGATTAAAATTGGTAAGATATAATATATGTTTATGTACAGAATGACTTGCAAACTCTACGATATAATACCTATTCCTGTCATCCAATTATACGCAAATTATATCAACATAGATAATTTTAATTTCTGGTGAAAAAGTATCCTGTATTACGTACTAGTAAATACACTTACACTGACCTTCTTTGGTAAACACAGAAACACAAGTGGAATTCGTAATATTTAATGAACTGTGTGTCTACGTAACAAGATATTTAGAATGTCAATCATTCATTACGTTATCGGCACGGGTATGTTTTACTTATCCAATAATATGTGCCCTTGACAAACATAGAGACGCCTACCATTCATGCTTGGACCAGTCAAATAAGTTTCATGTTTTGCACGACATTATATCACCTGTTGCCTAAATGATTGTTTAATTTAGGTTACCTCTTGATCATTACGCTTATTTATCAAAAGTGTTGATGGTAAAAAAAACAACACATTGTAAATGAGTAAATAAGCATTTTAGCAAGTCACTAAATAAGTAAATAAATAAGTGTGACCGATGGTCGTTGGAGTCAATAACAACACGATCGTGTGAGGGGATTGTAGGGTTTATATGCGGTATTTCCGTAGAAAGTATTAAACATACTACAAGGCAAGAACCTGTAACGATACAGTACATAATTTACAAAACATAACAACAATGATTAAGACAAAATATCAATCGATTCACGCAATACACATTTCACACATTCCACACAATACAAGTATGTTCCTAACAAGATAATTTAAAAGTAAAATACGAATAATTCCTTACCAGGCTGATTAGTGAACTGAATGATATACAGTAAATCTTCCCAGATTTTCTAAGATTTGTTGTCGCTTTGATTGTCAGACGAAAAATGCATTGATGGTTTGTAGGAATTAGAAATCGTTAATTCATCTATCATGCAACAAAATCGCTTACTCAATGACTCACTCATTCGCTTAATAAATTCGTGCAATACATACATGTATATACACTGATACACTAACATCACAACACAAACAATTGAAACAGACTATACAATTATTTCTCCACGTCAGAGTGCTTGTAACCAGGAGGCTCACAACCATACATTATAAAACACAATATGGCCAAAAGTAAGCCCTGGTCACATAAGTAAAGAAGTAAATTATGCAGCACGCATTTATAATTAGGTAAGCAAACACGGAAGATAAAGGAAGTATGTAAGTTTATAAGCATTGAACTAATTAAGCAATGTGTTACTTAAGTATTTGAGTACTGGAATAATTAAGTAATTCAATGATTGAGTATATAATTAATTAAGCAATTTGGTAATTAACTAATTAAGTGATTAAGTAATTAAAACATGTAATAATACATTAATTATATAAGTAATTAAGTAAATGAGTAATTGAGTACTCGGATAATTAACAATTGAGTAAATCAGTAAGTAAGAAAGTAGTTTAATGCCTATCTTTATTTCAAAATATGCATACTAACTCATACATCATTCCCACAATGTATTATACTTTGATTTAATGTATTTCCCTTTTTCTACTTGTATTGTAAATACTCATATTTGTATTCATGTTTGTGTTTTATAAACCGCCAAAAAATAAAATGGCGATGTTATGCTGAAAAAAAAACTGAATTAAATTCAACTGTACTAAAATGCGAAATTATTGCAGCCACAGCTCTTTGTCAAAATCCATTACAGTTGTTACGTACTAAAATCCACTCAGCGTTATTATTCTTGTTGTCATTGAATTATCTGCAACACACGTCATTCTTTCTATAGACTTTATTATTGATACAGACGATTTATAATTATTTTGTTGTTCTTAACCATCCCGATATTAATATCTTCTTTAGCTTGTACTTACTGACTTTGTTATCATATTGGTTATGAACTATATTGAGTTTGGGCGTTTGTCAAAACATTTCCATTGGTTATCTACTGAGAAGCTGTTTGCTGTTGACGATTTATTGTCAAATCTGCTGATTTTATGTTTTAATTCATTGTATTAAAACCGTTATTGTACATGTTAAGTTGTTTACATTTACATTGCGTAATGTAAGTTTCTAATATTTTCTTATTTTGTTTCATTTCTAATATTACCAAAACATGAGAGGGCTTTTAAAATTCACAATAATTGTATAAGTCTGGTTAGTCCGGGCTTATCAAATGTCGTGATCTACATGACAATTATTTTGAGAACTTTCCTTTTAATAAACTAACAAATTTACATTAGGTTTATAAGTTTGATAAAACTTGTCATAATGTCATAATGCCCGGTTGAAATAATGCTTATGTCACGTGACACAGAGAATATAAAACATTTCCAATTATGTGATTGTGTATACAATGTCATTATATATTTTACTACTTTGCTTCTTTTAGCATTTGAACATTTGTCTTTAACATTGCATCATCTAATCTATGTTAAGCCTGTTTAATTTACATTAATTGTACAAACATTCTTACATTAAAATAAACAGATCACACACAGTGTATTTATCCACGTTCAAAAGTGTACTTAAATACCGATTTAAAGCCTAACCTAGGTCAATCGAGAGTGTTGCTGAAAATATATTGACTATCACTAATATACAACACCAATGTTAAAGTAAGTAGGAAAATATTTGTCCAGCATGAGCTGTCGCACAAAATAAGGCCAATACAAGCACACAGAATACTTGACATTAATGGTTACCATATTGAAACAGTCGGTGGCAAAATCGCCAATGGCCGGCTACTTTAAAACCGGTTTATTTTAGCACCATCCCCGCTCTTTCCCCCGTTATCACATCATAAATAGAGACAATTTAAACAAAAGGAGTCTCGACTGTTTATCTGCTACCAAATACAGCAGTATAATGTCTAAAACAAAAATATGCTCAGATACGTTTTGAATCAAAATGATTCTGTACGGAGATGAACTTGAAATCATATATTCATATTACATTAATCAACTAACGTGCCGTATTTTAACGTATTGTTTTAAAATATGTAAGGTTTATTGAAACATGGTATATTTTATACGTGTTAAAGTAGGTTATATAAATAAAAGTTGCATACGTACCTACTGGTGACGTTTGGAACAATATACTTTGCAATTTATTTAAGATTAATCCGCGTGTTTATTGCCCAATACAAAGTAATTCCAGAGATCTCGTACGTTTTATCACAATTCCACTCAGCACGTTTTTGCTTAAGTGGTAAGGAATATATTAGTAAATTAGAATGTGCGGTATGACGCATGAATAAGATTTTGCTGTTAAACACGATATATATTTTTGTAACCCAGTTCATTTTTGTTTCATAATAGGAAACGTGTCCTGTAAAACCGTGCCAATATCTACAGCATCTTTTCGTTTTAGTTCATAATGTTCGCACAATTATATATTTTTTTTATTAATATTGTAATGTTGGTATAGATAGTGGACTTGTTAGTAAGTTTTCTCGATAATTTATTATGTTGTATGTGGGACACTTTTATAGTTGGAAGACGGTATAAGTAGCTATGTACAAATAGTTCGAGTTGTTACATTTTAAATCATTGACATAATATAATTGCAGTAGGGAAGATGCGATATGTTGAAGACTGATTCTGATTTGTGTTCGCTTTGAAGTGTTCTGTGTTTCGATATATTACTGTAAGATAATATAACTATTTAAAATATATAGATTAGACTATTCAGATTAACCAAAATATCATTGTTCACGGCCCACTTCATCTAAATCAGATGAATTTAAAACAAATTCGTAGAAATTTATTTACATAGCTTTTAATAAGCGCTAAACACGGGATATAATCAATCTTTTATATCCTATTTCAATTACTCTCAATTGCAACTATTAGAATAGAAATATAATTAAATCAATATATCATTTCATAAATTGTATTCTTTGTGATGTTGTTGTGTTGCTGTTGTTGTGTTTTGTATTATTTGTTTCCTTCGTGCATTGTATTAATTGTAAATATTCAAATGTATACAGTAGGAATAACATGAACAACATCTTATTTATGTTATAATTCGTTACTGTATGCAGCAAACTCCGGGATAGGTGATAGATTATAATGATCACATATTATATAGATGCAGTTCGTTGATGAGAATTGTGATTAAAATTGGTAAGATATAATATATGTTTATGTACAGAATGACTTGCAAACTCTACGATATAATACCTATTCCTGTCATCCAATTATACGCAAATTATATCAACATAGATAATTTTAATTTCTGGTGAAAAAGTATCCTGTATTACGTACTAGTAAATACACTTACACTGACCTTCTTTGGTAAACACAGAAACACAAGTGGAATTCGTAATATTTAATGAACTGTGTGTCTACGTAACAAGATATTTAGAATGTCAATCATTCATTACGTTATCGGCACGGGTATGTTTTACTTATCCAATAATATGTGCCCTTGACAAACATAGAGACGCCTACCATTCATGCTTGGACCAGTCAAATAAGTTTCATGTTTTGCACGACATTATATCACCTGTTGCCTAAATGATTGTTTAATTTAGGTTACCTCTTGATCATTACGCTTATTTATCAAAAGTGTTGATGGTAAAAAAAACAACACATTGTAAATGAGTAAATAAGCATTTTAGCAAGTCACTAAATAAGTAAATAAATAAGTGTGACCGATGGTCGTTGGAGTCAATAACAACACGATCGTGTGAGGGGATTGTAGGGTTTATATGCGGTATTTCCGTAGAAAGTATTAAACATACTACAAGGCAAGAACCTGTAACGATACAGTACATAATTTACAAAACATAACAACAATGATTAAGACAAAATATCAATCGATTCACGCAATACACATTTCACACATTCCACACAATACAAGTATGTTCCTAACAAGATAATTTAAAAGTAAAATACGAATAATTCCTTACCAGGCTGATTAGTGAACTGAATGATATACAGTAAATCTTCCCAGATTTTCTAAGATTTGTTGTCGCTTTGATTGTCAGACGAAAAATGCATTGATGGTTTGTAGGAATTAGAAATCGTTAATTCATCTATCATGCAACAAAATCGCTTACTCAATGACTCACTCATTCGCTTAATAAATTCGTGCAATACATACATGTATATACACTGATACACTAACATCACAACACAAACAATTGAAACAGACTATACAATTATTTCTCCACGTCAGAGTGCTTGTAACCAGGAGGCTCACAACCATACATTATAAAACACAATATGGCCAAAAGTAAGCCCTGGTCACATAAGTAAAGAAGTAAATTATGCAGCACGCATTTATAATTAGGTAAGCAAACACGGAAGATAAAGGAAGTATGTAAGTTTATAAGCATTGAACTAATTAAGCAATGTGTTACTTAAGTATTTGAGTACTGGAATAATTAAGTAATTCAATGATTGAGTATATAATTAATTAAGCAATTTGGTAATTAACTAATTAAGTGATTAAGTAATTAAAACATGTAATAATACATTAATTATATAAGTAATTAAGTAAATGAGTAATTGAGTACTCGGATAATTAACAATTGAGTAAATCAGTAAGTAAGAAAGTAGTTTAATGCCTATCTTTATTTCAAAATATGCATACTAACTCATACATCATTCCCACAATGTATTATACTTTGATTTAATATCTACAGCATCTTTTCGTTTTAGTTCATAATGTTCGCACAATTATATATTTTTTTTATTAATATTGTAATGTTGGTATAGATAGTGGACTTGTTAGTAAGTTTTCTCGATAATTTATTATGTTGTATGTGGGACACTTTTATAGTTGGAAGACGGTATAAGTAGCTATGTACAAATAGTTCGAGTTGTTACATTTTAAATCATTGACATAATATAATTGCAGTAGACATTTATTTGTAACAGTTTCATCAGCTGGTACAAGGACAAAATAAAAATCCCATTCGTTATTTTTTTTCTAAATTTTGAAACAAAATCTAAGCTAAAATGGACGTGGACCAACACGAATTTTAATTATCTTGGATATTTAAGCATTTCAAAATATTTCAAATAAGTGTTGTTTAAATATGCTGTATAATATATTATTTAAAGAAATCGTCATGAATCTTTTTATCATTGATTATATGCAAACGGCATCTCATAACCTGCAAGAGATAAGTTACAAAGAGTGGGGAAGTTAATTTATATTGCTACAATCAAAAACAGTATATGTGATAATTATCTTTTAAGAATTTCACTCTAAGCTCAACTTTGAAAACATATACAGCACCACGGTGCGTGGTTAAAAGCATATGTCGACATTATTCATTTTTTCATAACATAGCCGGAAAACAGAAAAGAAAGGAATTTGACGTTAATAACGCTCATGTGGTTGTGTTGGTGTCCAGCTTACATGGAAAAAAAACACTTTAAAAACATATACAAAACGAAGGGATCTAAAATGAATTAAAATATATTTAATTGTTCAAACCTCTTCCTTTTTGTCAGGAATCGACAGATATTATTGAAGTATTCTTCATAATGAAGTTCGGTTCAACAAAATATGTATTATTCATTCCAAACCGTCCTTCTAAAACGACGGAATATTCAGGCATGTAATTATTTGGTCATCAATTAAGTTATTAGGAATATAAAGTTTTCTTATTACGATCGAGAAAATGTGGTGGTACCCATACAGCAAACTATCCATTCACACATTGTATATTTTCTGTCATATATGAAAAAAATATTCTAGTACGCTGTATTTTTGACTTGTTGTAAGACATTATAGCGTTGTGACGAATCTTTTTATACGTTTTAGTTTTATTTTGAATATACCGAATGATTTCCGTGACTCCAACCTCATTTCATAATTGATGAAACTGTAAATAATTGCATTCAAATCACTTTTATAGTATGTGACTCGTGTCAACGCCCTAAGTATAAACCCCTACCTGCTGATGAGATAGTTATTTTGTTTCCCCTATAATTATAATGGTATTATTCTTAATACTTATTATACTCACCGTTATCATAATCAGCAATGTAATAAGCAATATGTTTCAAATTGTACCGCCTGATACATACTGACCAACTTCAAGATGGCCACACCAGGTCTACCGTTTATTAAACATACATGTAATTTAACTATATAAAATAATCATACCAAGTTCGAAGAACAAATACATACATTTATATAATGGTTAATAAGATAAAAGTAGTGAGTGGCAACAAGATTGCAGACATCAGACACATCACATATTTTCCAGCCGACATGTAATCTCATTGTTAACATATCTGCTTTTACTATCAATGCGATCTTAATTACAGAATGTTTGTACAGACAACTTCGCCAAACATCCTTGTATCGTGTTGTCTTTTCGTTATATCTTATATTAATAAAATTAAAAAAATTTACAAGCATAAAATGTTACTCTACATGAATAACAAATCGTCGTGTATTTCTTTAATTCCATTTGCAGATTTAAGTTTCCCAGAGTCTGTTTTCTTTTGACCGTTCAAACCGTTGTCATTTTTATTTGTATGTTTGCATTGGGATTATAATGACCCTATGTTTGATGACGTGGTAGCTTAAATTTGTCATCTCAGAATGCTTCATCCCCTGGTGGGATAAATTTCACATATTTTTAAAATATTCAGTTTATACTACGTAAATTTCATTTTTGGGAGGCATCCACGAACTTGTTTTAAAAATATTAAAATTATTGAAAACCCTAAGAGCTTATTTTCGTCTGTGTTAAACGAAGTTTCTATAAAACATGAGAACAAAGCAATCCTCATTGTCATAACATCTGCTATAAAAACGATGTTTGCGTGTTGAAATGTTTTATTCCAGTTTGGCAGTGTTTGGGGTTCTCTATAAAATATCATTTAGATTAAATATCGAGCATGCACACACAATGCAACTCTCGGATTTTACTATTGATTGTAACAACATATTGTCCGGTTAAAAGAGTCGTAATTGAAATGTGTTCGTGCGAAGGAAATTACCTTGGGAAGACAATTATTTGTTTTTTAAGCTATTTACAAGAAGTATTTCAATAACAAAAATCGAGTAGAATAAAAATAAAATCATTACAATTACAAACACAGTCTGCAAAATGGATACAAAATGCTCTTATTAAAATATTATCTCGTGAAAAAAAGTTCATTCATAATATACAATATAACAAGGTCACGTGTGTGTAATAATGCTATTTTAACGATGGATGATTGGTCAAGAACATGACGTTCGCATTTCTGAATATGTGGGAAAGTAGTACGTTTATTCCAGTGATAATATATCTCTATTGTTTTGGGTCGTTTTTATTTTATTTTGACAGAATTGCTGAAGAAAAAAGCATTAATATAACAAGTATATGTATCAGCTGATCAGACTTTGTTATTGGTAAATAGATATACGTCTTTTTTCAATTCGGTTGAATTTTTTTAACGAAATATCACGAAAAATATCTAGTGGGTAAATTTGTATTAAAAAATTGAATGGTCAACATTTGAAAACAAATCAAATATTGATGATAAAACTCTATTCATTATGTGTAATAAATCTGACTGTTTTACGCCTATCTGAGGTCAATGTAATCAATCTAAACGTTGCGGTTCTAGTAGTGCTTATTTAGCCTTGTGGTTTATTGTTGGTCTGCTGAAATAACTGTTTTTCCAATCATAGTTTCAAAAGAATAATGTTATCATTTACGATAACAAGGATTGACATCATGATTTATATCTAATTTATAAACACGCCACACTGCAATTGTCATTTAAAAAGTCTAATGTATATTGCTATATACAAACATTTTTATTGTGCAGCGAGCATAATAAATTTGTACTAAATTTAATTACATTAAATGGGACGTTCAAATGTTTTAAAGTGTTTATGAAAAAATCGGCTGTAAATTAGGATTGTTGTTGCTCCTCGTTTATTTTTCTGTAAAGTACAAAGTATGCTAGATTAATACTAAACGAACAACAAATACGTGATGGTATGGCAGGCAAAACGGTACACGTCTCGCACCACTATTACATTTCCCATAGGGCTCCATCGTAACATTTATGTCCAAAACAGAGTGAAAAAACAAAATCTGCAGCATGTGTCTCGGCTCAAATTCTTCACTGGTTCAATATATGCAACAATAAAGGGAAAAAAGAATACCTTGACCCGGTTTTTGTTTTAAATTCAATGCTTTTGTGAGACCAATTAATTTTCAGGGTAATAATATATTCGAACCAACAATTCTGAAATAACACAGAATTTTCCAGAAAGCTGGTATCAGCATCAAATTTTTAGTGGTCATTTCTAAAATACTGACCATTTAACTCATGCTAGGAAAAAACAAATTACTGCAGTACAAAGCCCCCAAAAATGAAGAAATATAGAACTGAAGTTTTATTTCTACCTCCTTCATCTGTAGGTCCGGAGTACGCAAGGGAGATAATGGTGGTGTGAGTCCTACCATTATGTATAACTTTATTATTTTTGAAACTTTGTGTTGTTAAACTGTACATATATAATGTTCAATTTTATATTGACGTCGTTTTACATTCTTATTGTTAAACTAAAAACATAGATATATAAAAGATAACAACACACGTTTAAATTAAATAGCTTCAACAAAAATAATAAAATTGAGAACACGAGAGTAAATTTATCAAGGACAGTATAATTACAACTTAACAACAAGGATGTAAAATAATGAACATCAATATAAAAACATCAATCACAACAGAAAGATGAATAGTATGAATAGAAACGAAGAACACAAGATAATAAACCACTGTAAGCAACTATCTGTTCGATTTTATTGTAGGGTAGATTTTGTTACTACGTTGTTGATAGGTTGGAAAATGTAAGTGAAAATCTCTGACGTTTTCAGGTGACGTTTCTTTATCAACAATGCTCATAGAAGAAAAATAATCTAAAACTTGCCAGTTTAATTATTTTTTTGTTCTGCAGATTAACTCTAATTGCTATATGTGTATATAACGTACATTTCAACTAATAGATTCAGTAACGTCTACGGCTTATGGGAACATGTTACATTGAAATAAGGAACGACAGATTGTTTAATACAAAATTATCAATCATTGTACACGTGTACTATAATGTCTCAGCTTTTGTCTAACATTCTTTTTTTTTAAAAATGTACCACAGATTCTCGTTAACAGCGCCTCCTAGCGGTACGTTTATTTCGGACGATTTTCGCCGCTTTTACTTATAAAATAGTCAACATTAACGCAAAATTGTTTTTGATAACATTTTTTTACATTACTAATGTTATTACCTGTGGGAAGAATAGAACTATTACACAAATAAAACACAAATTATGTTACTTTCACGTCTATAACGACGAGGTTGGTTTAAATGCGGGTTTAAAAACAGCAAATTTCAAACGTTCTTGAAATTTACATGTACTAAACTACATTAAGTTTACTATAATATAATAGAAAAAAGAGTGGGTGTTCACGCTATTTTTTTTTATAAATTTGAATACAAATTAAAAATGAAACCCTTAAACACACGACGTTTGTCTGCTATTTCGTATGACGTCGTTATTTTACAATAGTATTATATGGCGTTTTTTTGACGTCGTCCGAAATCATATGCTAACGTCGTCTTTTTTAAGTATTTACTTTTAATTTAAATTCAAATTTATTTAAAAACTAGCGTGAATACACCCTCTTTTTATCTGACCATATTTTAGTGAAATCAAAAAAGTTTAACATGTGTGAAATAAAAGAACTTGTACCAGAGCTTTTTTGCGTAATCTGCCGTGAATGTGCAAAATTCGTTGTTTTTGAACCCGCGTTTATATCAACCCCGGCGTAATGATTAGATGTAAAGATAACACAAAATATATTTTATCTGCATGAAAGTTATCAAATTATCACAGGAAATAAAATAAGTAATTTAATAATGTTATTAAAAACAATTTTGAATAAATATTGATTATTTTACAAGGGACAAACAGCGAAAATCGTCCGAAAAATAACCACCAATAGGCGCTGATAACGAGAAACTGCGGAACTAAATCAAGTAAAACAAAGTTTAAACGAAAGGGAGACTTTAGAGATCATTTGTACAGATTTTTTGTTAATTACGGCAGTGGTAAAAAATCCGATAGGAACACCGCGAACTACCTTAAATTCAGTCAGTACATACCCTGTGTAATTACAGCGCGTTTATGAAATTAAAAAGCAATAAGTCTTCCTTTAAGCAAGAAGCAATTTACATATGCGCCGTTAAAACGTAAACGTTGATGCGATGCAAAGACTTTAATCAAAATTTAAAGACATGCATTTTTCTTTAAACATTCTTTCATCAGAATGTGTTTTCTGATAAAGAAATGCCTTTATTGTCATTGGCGTGCATAACTGTGCTCATATATCTATTTGTTTGTACAGATATAAACATTGTTGTTCTTTAATTCAAGGCCAAGTTTTACTTGTTGTTCATATCTTCTAATCTTTCTAATCTCGAAAGTGATTGCTTTGTTATTGTTGTTTTTATGATTATCGGGTCATATTATGTGATTATAAACGTTGTACACAAAATACAATAGGAATATCACAGTTTAGTAATGTTTTCTTCTTTGTATAAGGAAGTGTACGTAATAGGCAATATGTCAATAGAAAAATCATTTAAAATGAATGTATCATTGATCTTTTTAATAGAAGCAAATTCAGGGAATTTATTTCCCCCGTTTTTTTTCAAAATATTGGATTCAGACATCCAGTTATTGTACGGAAATCCCCCAAAAATACTATTTTTCACAAATTAAAGAGTCATCAATTTACAGCGACAAAAGTCACAACCCCTTAAATCGAACTAAGCATGTGCTTTGTCATTATAAACATTGAATTAAAATTTCAAAAGATTTGATTCAGGCAATTTTTAACAGACAGACGGACGGACATACCCAAGTTAGTTTCTCGCAAAGCGGGGGACAATAAACTATATATATGTATGACGTACATACTTGCCAGTTTTAAAGCGTTTAGAAATCGTGAGGTTCTTTATATGTCAAACGTTGATATTTTATTGTAATTAGTTCAATTCTAAATTTACAGTAACAATACAACTATTGCTCCTCCTTTTGTTTGAAAATATTTTGAATGTCAATCAAAACACATTATGACATTGTCTTTGCTAGTTATTTTTGTACATAAATATCCTGTATAACTTGATAGGTTATAAGATTAATATTTCAAAGTATATAAAAAGAAACACATATTTGTCCAGGTTTATTTTCCCTGCTTTTCATGATATTTTATCGCTATTGCCCTTAATCGGCATTACTCCATTTATTCTTAAGTGTATTGCATATTTACTCTACGTTTCTTTACCTTAATATATTAACTACAATCTGCGTCTTCATTCTCACGGTAATTCAAAACATCCACACAATTTCATCACATTTTACTCTACATAACTATACTTCTTACTCTGCATTTCCATACTCCAAGATGTTAATTAGTTGCACCTTACCTCTACTTTTCTTGATAATCAACATATCCCGATACTTTAATTCTACTGGTATATGAACAATTTAACATATTACAATACTTTAATTCTACTGGCATATGAATAATTCAAAATATCACGATACTTTAATTCTATTGGTATATGAATAATTCAACGTTTCCCGATACTTTAATTCTACTGGTATATGAATAATTCAACATATCCCGATACTTTAATTCTACTGGTATATGAATTATTCAACATATCCCGATACTTTAATTCTACTGGTATATGAATAAGTCAACACATGTTATTAACCATAGCTTCTTATAATCATCATTCAACAAAGTATCCTTTAACCATCAATCAAAATAAAGAGATCAATTAGTGTATCTGCTATCGACAATGCCAAGAGACACTTTTACAATCATATTATTTAAAAGAGTGACCATTTAGGACATAACATTTAGTTCATTAAACCCAGCCAACTAAACGTAAAGTAACTCATAGATGTTTTACATTAATCAAATCGGTATCGCATTTGTATTTGTATTTGACAATTGACGAATATTTTCATTTTATTATTAACTTTCCATATACTTTTACAGTGACACTTACTTCAGTTTATATAGTTAAAGTATCTGCTTAGTTTTTCACTTACAAGATTTGTTATACTCTAACATATGAAAAAAATATCATATACGTTTAGCATGAAAACATATCATACACTGTATCAATTTTATCTGAACAAAGTTGAATGTATTTGTTTGATAAGCTGGGATTTTATGTTTAACTTTTTTTGTATTTCAGTAACACTATACATCATTAAAGTTGAGACCACGCCAACTATTTCCTAAAAGAAACTATTTGGGGTTCAATAATATTGTTTTGCTCAAAGTTTGCTCTGTCTGCTATATTGAGTAAACTATGATTCTCTAATATACATTAGACTATATGTACCTCGCACATACGTCATTATCCGAGTATTTAAAATGCAACAAATTAAAACTCATTTTGTTTCCTTAAGCTAGGTTTTACATTAGTGTTACTTTATTTGTTTAAATTTACTGCGAGTTTAATATTCAAAGCTTATTAAATATATTTTATTTAATATCTTTAATAAAAATTTAATTCCTATACCAACCAATATTATCTGGCATATAACACGTAACATAATATTCAATATCATTGCAACAAGTGTTAATTTTGCGGTGCTCCTGTGTGTGTAAGGAATAACAAACATCATTTGAACCACGTGCTACGTGTTCCCTGATAACGAATTTAATCCCATACAATTTATCGTACTCTGGTCCACCCTCTTCCTGATAAATTGACCAAGAGCTATTAATATATATACTCGAAATATCATTTCACGTGAAAGGAGCAAATATGAGTAAGGTTACATAAAAAAGATGTTAAAATAACACTTGACGTTTTCTGAATCTCTTTGAGATAGCTATTAATGACTTTATGTCTGCATTCATGCTCTATTACTCATTTTATTCATCATGTCACTTTGGATTTCTCTTATAGTGTAATATCACCGAACTTTATATTCATTCTATTTCATTGAACAAAATATTTGATCTCAAAAGCTTCACACTAAACTTCTTATCTCAAATGTGATTATCACAATATTTTATATCTCAATTGTTATTTACGCAATGCTTCATATTTCAAATGTGATTATTACAATGCTTCATATATTAGCTGTCATTAACATAATGCTTCATATTTTAACTGTGATCATCATAATGATTCGTGTCTCAACCGTGAATATCAGAGTGCTTCATAACACAATTGTGATTATTACAATGTTTCATGTATTAACTGTGATTATCACAATGTTTCATGTATTAACTGTGATTATCACAATGTTTTATGTATTAACTGTGATTATCACAGTACTTCATAACTCAACTGTGATTATTACAATTTTTCACGTATTAACTGTGATTATCACAATGTTTCACGTATTAACTGTGATTATCACAATGTTTCATGTATTAACTGTGATTATAACAATGCTTCATATCTCAACTATGATTATCACAGTACTTCAAAACTCAACTGTGATTATCACAATTTTGATGAATAAAACTGTTTTAATAATTTAATTCTAGAGAACAGTTTTATACCAAAATCAATTATAAAATAATAATTAAACTAATCCATATGCCGTATATAAGTATCCTGGGCAGACAAATCCAGAATTAAGCGTTACTAATACGTTAAAAATCGATAGAAACATTTGTATAAAATAAAGTTATAAACATACTTGAAAGAGACCCGCAAAAATAATATGACAAAGCTTATTTAAAAACATCAGATTTAAGACCTCACAAGAAGATTAACAGAAAACAATACTGTGTACATCTGCACAAAAGCACGCAGGAGCTAGCAAAATGCCCGCATGTTGACGCCCTGTGATTTTATTGTCTGAAAATCAATGCTACGGTATCATGTCTTAATAAGATTGCATGTCTATACAATTTGATTCGAGGCATTTAACCACAGTAACATATTTTAACAAAATACATGCTAATTGCTTTTTTGTTCAGAGGAGGACTTGTTCTGTCTTAATCTCATAGACGCACTTTAATTACACAAGAGTGTATACTTAATTTAACTAAAGCATACTCTCGTAACTCATTTGAATATAACATGCATTAGACGATTCCAAATAGCTGAAATGCACGTAATCTCAGTATTATGTTTAGATGGTTTAGTGATTATCTGCGTGCACCATCACTTGTTTTTTGTTTATCAAATCATTATGTATCATTCTGCACAATAACATGATTATTGTTGAAGTTGAAGATAACAAACGTGAAATCATGATTTAAAAATGTTATTTGATTTCAAACATCACTGTGGGTTAAATCATGGCAAGCAGTTTGTATTCTTTAACTGCATAAAATCATTTCTGTGATAAGATATTTGATATTACAGATGGACTTCCATTGGTGAAAGTATAAAATAATGTTTTGATTCTAGTTAGAATATATTATATATAATATTTGATTACTACTATATCTTACGATTTCTAGTCTAATTTTAACTATATGTGTTTCATGTCTCTTTTTTAATGTTTAGCGTCATGTTTATGCCATCCGTTGAAGGCTCAGCAGATAGTCAGTAAACCTAACCAGTCTTTCCTGGCATCCTGGAAAGTAAACCAGGACTCGAGCACACATATTTTCATTCGTATCTCATGGATGCTTGTTTGGATGCTAAACAATCGATTGTTAAACTGTAGATCACTTTGTATTAAGTCTGATATATTGTAATGATGTTATTAAATTCCCTTACGATAAAAGACACGTGTATTCTTTTTCAATAAAATTATAACCATAACTATATGAAAAAGCGAACTGGATAGAGTAATGGTCATTCACGTCAGAGGTTGCAGATACGAACTCTAGCTCGACCCGGTGCTTCTAAAATACAACACCAGTACTAGTTCGACCAAGGGAGCGGATCCGAGAACGTTTCATATAAACTTTGAGGTTTTTCTTTTTCGTATACGAGCAAATATGAATATGTATCAACGAAATTAATCACTATATTTTGTTCGCATAAAAAGTACAAAGGCATACGAACTTCAGACATATACTTGAGATAGTGCGAACTAAATGATTATTCGCTGCTTAAAAAGTTGAAAAAATGACATTTTTAGTATGAACTTCACGGATTCATTTTTCATTTCATGAATAATTACTCTGGATCTAGATGGGAAGTAAATCAAATTTTAGTTAAAAATACAAATTCTAGTATATGTCGTTTTTCTTAAAAACGCATGATGAATATGTATTTCTGGGTTTGTGAAAATGAGCTAACAAATAAGTTTATTTCTAGTTCTGTTAAAATTCCCAGTCAGGACATAGCCCACAGGAGAATATCAAATCTTAGATAATTCACACCCAAAGAGAGAATAAGAAGTAACGTTAGGATCCGTGATATCATTGCTATACTTGTAAAATTCAAAATAGATTCTAAAAAAAATATAATACAGTTGTGTCAAAATAATGTCGTTGTTTTATAGTATAACTGTCTGTATATAACAATTAATTTAAGGATAAACTCTATTGCTTTTTTGCTATACTTATATAATATTATACCAGATATAAGTTATCAAAGATAATTCATCATAAAAAATTGATCAATGAGTGAAATATTATTCAAATATCATGAACCATTTTGAAATAGGTGTTTACCTAAATATAAGTCAGAGTTTTTACGGTTCAAAGAAGGATGGTTTACTGCTTCGTAATAGATCAATACCATATTTAGCTAGTTTCTTCCGACGCAAGTTGCAAGAAGTCTGCTTGAGATTTTAACGTCAAAGTGTACTTGAACCCTCGAAAGAGCTTAATTGCGTTTGGGGGAGAGTGCACTGCGACAAAGATTCTCTCTAGCGATAGGTTTTGGGAAGGCTTGTGTTTGAAACTGATAGGAATATTTATTGTGCTGATACTATCGTTTGAAACCATTCTCAAACATAACAGGTTAGTTTTGTGCTGGAACTAGATTTTTATCTTAGTTCGAAGACATAGGTTTGGAACAGTCTCCAAACTAATAAGTGTATATTTATGCTGGAACCGAACATCGTTCCAAGCATACAGTTTTGTTATTAGTTTGAAACCGTTCTCAAGCAATAACTTGATTTACGTGCTGAAACTCGTATTTGTTTCATGTGCTTTCGTTTAGTTTGAAGACTTAGGTTTAAAACAGTCTTCAAACATATAGGTGTACCTTTATGCTGGAACTGAGCAGTGTTCCAAACATAAGTTTTGGTTTGAGTTTGAAACAAGTCTCAAACGTATGCTGTCCAGACACGTCGTCTGAACAGCTGGTCTCATTATTAAAATAGTGTTGAACAACAGTTAGTTCAACTCTACAAGGTTTGAAACAGTATACTGTATATAGTTAATTGGTATGATCATTTGTCTGTATGATTTCTAAAAATTAGAATCATTTTATTATTTCTTTTGTTTGAAGTTAACTTATCATAAGGCAAGGAGCCTGAGGAAAATTTATATATTATATAGTTTGAATAAAATTGTTTAACATAATTTCAAGCTAGGCTGTTTCACAGCCATTCCAGTGAAGACACAGTCGCCTTACAGAAGATCCCGTTATTAATTCAAGATACTCACCCAACATCTTGACAAGTTGCAAAAGACATGAAACAGATATGTTTATATGTAAACAGACAAAAAAGCTCATTTTCATTCAAGGCCTTCCGAAACTGTTAGAGAAGCAAATATAATTAGCATACTATCTCATCTGCAATAAATATTTGTGATAAATGTATGTTTAACGTTAAAATTCATAATTGCTTTAAATGTTCAGAGGTTAAAATGCGTTAATTACGTTTTCTTATTTTCCTAATTGGTAAGTTTGTTAATTATTACTGACACTTTATGTTTGTTTGGTCTACTTTTTTTGTCTACCATACTATTAAAAGTAGAGTTGGATTGTGTTAGTGTTCGCTTTGACCTGACATTCAAGTATGCTGCCAGAACAGAACGAAAAAATCTGAACATAATTTAAACACAAACAGTGTATCGTTGTTTTAACTCCTATTGATTCACAAAACATTTTCATTAAATAATATTTCAATCTGTTTCTTTAACAAGTTTACTCTATTAGATATGTTATTATTATATATCTGTTTTTGTCCGAAGTTTCAATTTGAATATCAATATACCGAATATTGAGCCAATTACTGCAGATTTTCATGAGCACCAATTCCGCGTGTAAAGGGAAGCAACTTTGTTGAGACCAGCCAGTGTTACTACATATTATAATACTACATTTTACCCTATTTCGGATGGAACACTCATTTACGGATACACCTTAAATTGATCTCTAACATTGTGTTCAAATATGCATACTTGTAATAAATAATTGTTTAAATCAATTTAACCTGAATTTAAAATATAATTTGTCTCCTAATATTCATACATATATACATATTTAGTATAAAAATGTTAATTTTGCAACTGAATTTTATCTAATAATGGTATACTTTAAGAGCTATTTTTTCTCAAATTATGCAGTTAAATGTATTTTTTATTTTGATTATCATTAAAACAGGTATCGGAGTGTATTTTGGATGTTTTAAGCACAATTTATCCATACGCTATATCAACATATTAAAAACAACGCAAAAGTTTTATTTCAAAATTGAAAAATATTGACACACTGACGAAATGATTATGTTTTAAATAAACCTTAAGCAGTGAAATTCAAGCTTATAATCACCAGTTCCATGACAATGAGTTTTATATGCATGTATAAGTGTTTATCAAATATTATATGTTAACAATGTTTAATATTATTTTCTTGTTGCTTGTACAATCTACATTTTTTTCGCCAAACTTCAAAGACGGGTATGTTCTTGAAAAGGTAATAACAAAATTTATCAATGGTAACTTGTGTTTTTTATCATTGATATTGCATAAATATTCATTACACTTACATACTGGGAACTTTCATCAAATTATATCCATAGGAAAAAATGACAAAATCTATAGAAAATTATAGAAATCGTCTTAAACGCTAGACTTCCTACTGAAGTAACAAATGACATACTTGATGAGACATTGTCCTGATTTACGTAATACCAATTAATAATTTTTTTTTCATCAGCTTATCCATATAATAACAACTATTAAAACATGTGTATGTGGTACTATTTGTATATATCAAGTCAAAATACACATAACTCGTTGTATAATCCTTCTGAAACAACACAATATTCAAGCAGGTATTTATTTTGTCGAGCGGGTAAAGAAGTAAAAACATTTTTGATGCTCGGGGTTGGGGGTGGGGGGATCTTAAGTGTCTGAGTCTTGTGAGTCTTGTTTTGAATCCATTTATTTTAATGTCATCTATTTAATTATTATAGAGGCTTAAATGCGGTCATGTTCGTAAAATACCCATTAACACAGTCTGTATGTTTTCTGTCGTATATCCATAACGTTACATATATCCAGTATATGCAAACTGCGAGGAAAACCACTGTGCATTTGATTTGTACCTCAATTTTTTAATTAATACATATATCCGATATGGAACAGTTTTCAGCTGAGGACCGTTTCACTACTTTCGTAACTTTACGAACCTCTTAGTAAAAAAAGTACATTTACTATTAGATAATAAAACTATTTAAACTATATATGTGGCATTTTATTTAATATTTCAACATTTTCTTTTCGACAATAATATTGTGCTGTGTATTAGTGCAGATATATGCCATCGTATCCCATTAAGTCATATTGATCCCAGCCTTCTACTTGCAGTCATTTAATTATGTTAATATTGATGAAAACGTATAAATAGATTCGTCACTTCATTTAAATGTCATACAATAAGCCGTAAACAAAACGTACTAGACTCTTCTTTTATATGTGACAGAAAACATACAATGTGTTAATTGATAGTTAACCTTATATTAATTTATTTTAGCTCGATTGCGATAAAAGCTCAGAGCTTATATGAATCACTCTCGAGTACGCTTCCTGGGTAGAACGTGTAATTAGTGTTGTTTTATGAGATGCATCGGGTCGAGCTAGGGATCGAACCTGCAACCTCTGGCGTGAGTAGCCAGTACTTTATTCATTACATTACCACCCCGCTTAAATGGATAGTTTGTTGTAAGGGTACAACAGTATGTTCTCCTCTGTAATAAGAAACTTTATTTGCCTTATAGCTAAATTGATAAAAGAAGACATAAACAATAAATATTTCCCCAGAGATGCTAGTTCTCTTTTTTTTTCATCTTTACCGTCCGACCAAATAATTACATGCCTGGATTTTTTGTCGTTTGAGAAGGACGGTTTAGAATGAATAATATATATTTTGTTGAGAAGAACCTCATCATGACGAAGATGCCTATAATAACTGTCGATTCCTGTAAAAGTACCCAAATTTAGGGCATTTAAATATACTTGAATTCATTTTAGATTCCTTCGGTTGGTTTTAAAGTATGTTTCATGTAAGATGGACACTGACACAACCACACGAGCTTTAATCCTTATTAACAAAGTTATTGTCTGCTGTTCGTCTATAAAATGAATGATTGAATACTGTTGACATGTGCACGTAACCACGCACCATGCCGATGTATGTGTCTTCAAAGCTTGTTAAAAGGTGACCTTTTTTTTAAACAAAACTATCACATATATTGTTTCTTATTGTTACATTATGTTTTAAATTCGCCACACTTTCTTACCTATCTCTTGATGCCTATGAGATGTTGTTATATATGGAACAGATGATAAAACTGCTTGACGATTTCTTTAAACATACAGTATCTTAAAAAACACTCCTTTGAAATCGCATGAAATAGATATATATCCAAGATAATTGCAATTTCATGTTGGTATTCTCCCATTTAAACCTAACAATAACATTTAAACTGAACAATTATAAGTCTATTGCATTTATATTATGTCAATGATTTAAAATGTTACAACTCCGGACAATTTGTACATTGATACTTATACCATCTTCCTGCTATAAAAATGTCCCACGTACAGCATAATAAATGATCGGGAATACTTCATAATGCTACTTAGTACCAAGTCAAATACCTATACCAATATAACAATATTGACAATCATGTGTTCAAACCGGTTTAACTAAAAAGCAAAGATGATGAAGGTATTGGTACTGATATACAGAACACGTTGACTATTATTGATTGAGTTAAAAAACAGTCACTATATCGTGTTTTAAACAAAACTGATTGATGCAATCTGATTTGTTAATATATTCCTAACCACTATAGAAAATATGTGCTGAGTGGAATTGTGATAAAACGTACGAGATATCTGGATTTACTTTATATTGGGCAATAAACACGCGGATTGATCTTGAATAAATTATAAAGTAGATCGTTCCAAAAGTCACAAGTAAGTACGTTTGCAACAGTTACTTATATACTCTACTTTAAGGCGTTAGTATTAAATATACAATGCTTAAATAAACTTTACACATTAAAAAACAATACGTTAAAATACGGCACGTAAGTTGATTAATGTAAAACAAATATATGATTTCAAGTTCATCTATGTGCAAATTCAATTTTAATTCAAAATGTACCTGAACATATTTTTGTTTTAGTTATTACACTGCTCTACTTGGTACCAGAGAAACTGTCGACACTACTTTTATTTAAATCGTCTCAATTTATGATATGATGACGGGGAAAAGAGGGAGAATGTTGCAGCAATAAACCAGTTTTAACGTAGCCGGCCATTGGCATTTTTTCCACTGACCGTTTCAATATCATTATTGCAACCATTTTTGTCAAGTATTCTGTATGTTGTATTGTCCTAGCTATATGCGACAGTTCATGCTGAACACATGTTGTTTGACTTTAAAGTTGTAAGAATGTTTTCACAATCGATGTAAATTAAACCGGCTTAACATAGATTAGCTAATGCATAGTTAAGAGACAAGTGTTCAAATGCTAAAAGTTATAGAAAAGCATATAATGATATTGTATACATAATCAAATAATTGTAATTTTTTATACTCTGTGCGTCACGTGGTACAGGTATAACCATTATTTCAACCGCGCATTATGACAAATTTAATCAAACGTGTAAACTAATATAAAATCGTTATTTTATATTAAGAAATGTTCTCAAAAACATCGTCATCTTCATCACGACATTTGATAAGCCCGGACTTACACGTCTGATATAATTATTGTCAATTTTAAAAGACCTGCTATGTTTTAGTAATATTAAAAAAGAGACAAAATATGAAAGTTTTAGAAATCGTATTATAGTATTACTGGTTTGTAATCACTAATATAAATGTACTACTATACAGGTACAATAACTTTTTTGTACAATAAACAGAACATAAAAACAGCCAATTTAACAATAAATCATCAACAGCAATCAGTTGCACAGTAGATAGACAACGGAAATGTTTAGACAAACGTCCAATCTCAATCGTAGTTCATAACCAACATGTTAACCAAATCAGTCATTACAAGTTAAAGGAGATATTGTTTTTCAATTCGTGATAGTTAAGGGAAAAAAATTATAATCGTTTGCGTCAATATAGTTTTAGAAAGAATGACGTGTGTTGCAGATAAAACAACGACAACAAGAATAATAACGCTGAATGGATTAAGGTATGAACAAAGTATAAATTAATTTTGACAATGAGCTGTGGCCGCAATGCTATTGAGTTTAAGTTCAATTCAGTTTGATTCAATATTATTTTCAGCATAACATTGCCATTACGTTTTTTGGCGGATTATACAATACAAACACGAGTATGAGTATTTACAATACAAGTAGATTAAAGAGGAAACAGTGATATTTAAATATAATACATTGTAGGAATTATGTATGAGTAATTATGCATATTTCAAAACATAGAGAGGCATTAACTTAATTTCTTACTTACTGATCTACTTATTTAATTGTTCAATTACTTGATTACTCAGTTACTCACTTACTTAACTACATTTTGATTAATACATTATTAAAGATTTTCATTATTCAATTACTTAATTATTCAATGATTGCTTAGTCACTTAATTGTTAATCTATTATTTACTTAACAATAAAAGTAATCAAGTATATGATAATCAATTACGTCTTTACTTATCGATTTGCTTGTTTAGTGACTTGCTTAAATACTTATTTACAATGTGTTTTTTTTTGTTTGTTATCAACACTATTAATAGATAAACGTACGGATCCTGCGGTAACCTGTATTTTACAACCATTGAGGCATCAGGGCTGCGTTCAGTTCGTTCAAACGTTTGATAACATTAGCTAACATATTTTCTAGGGCACTGGCTCAACCTAATATTAGCACGCAGTACGCATTAATTTTAGGGAACCAGGCATTAAACGTGTTTGCTGTTTTACGGTGCTGAACGCAGCCCAGGTGATATAATCTCGTGCAAAGCATGAAACTCACTTGATTGGTCCAAGCATGAAGGGTATGCGTTTCTATGTTTGTCAAGGGCGCACCTTATTGGATAAGTACAATATATACCTGTGCCGATAATGCAATCATGAAAGATTGACACTCTAACTGGTTGGTTACGTTGACACACGTTTCATTAAATATTACGAATAACGCTAGTGTTTATTGTGTATACAAATGTAGGTCAGTGTAAGGACGTCTGTGTCATTCACTACGTGACATAGAATTAACTTTTTCAGCAGAAGTGGATATTATTTGCTTAAAATTGGATGTCAAGAATGGATATTATCAGGGTATATCGAAGAGTTGGTAAGTTATTTTATACATAAACGTATATTATATCTAACCAATTTAACCCGGGTTTCAACGGCGAACCACATCTATACATCTTATCATTCTAATATATCACCAATCCTGGAGTTGGCTGAATACAATAGCAGATTATAACATAAATAAGATGTTGTCCATGTTATTCCTATTGTATAAATACGCGTATGATATTTATAATTGATACAATGCGTGAATGACGAAATACTACAAAGCACCAACAACAACACAACACCATAAAGAGTTCAATTTATGAAATGAATTTTGAATAAACTTTAGTTTTATTTTAATAGCAACTGAGAGTTATTGCCATAGGATATAAAAGATTAATTCATATGCTTGTTTCGCGATTATTATTTGCTAAATCAATAAATGTTGCTACCTCAACGAGAACATCATTTTGGTTTGAATGCATCAGACACATAAACTGAGATGTAGTGGTCCATGAACAAAAATATTTTGGAAAAGATTAAATTGTTCAATCTATGTAAAATTGACATACAGGGAGAAAGTAGTAGTCATTCTCAATCATATCAAGATTACAGTTTTGGCAGATTCTATGATCTTTTGCTATATTTTTATATTGACCTTTACCAATCAATCCTGATCATGTCAGTCTTGTATGTACTACGTTTAATACTACTAACACAGTTATGGTAATGTTTATTTTTGAAACCAAACTTAAATGAACAATACGTGTCAAGTTTATTGGAATTGTTTAGCTTAGTAACCGATTCTGGATATGTTCTGGATATATTGATGGAACACGCGTTGCTTTATGGCATTAAATTGCAATGTATGTATCATTTTCACCATAGTACATATATCAGCAAGTTCTAAACTTTTAAGAATGTTATTGATCAGCTATTTATATGATTACCATGTGCATCCTTCATATTTAATAATTAATAACATAAAGACTTTGGATATTTCATTATTTTAGCCATTATTTAAATATATGGATTATGCAAGTAACTACCATTGTGGCGCGTAAATCACCCAAACATTCCGTATATAAATATATTTACTGTCTGCTGTCTTACAGATAAAACTTGTTTTAAAAACGTATTAATAATCTGAATGCGCTCTTTAACACCAACCATGACATCATAATTATAAATTGGTATAACCATTGAATCAAATATATTGAGTTTTATACCTAGTGAAATATCATGAAATAACACGCTTAGAGATACAAGGCTTTCATAACCTGTTCTGACAGTTTCTTTTGTGATTTATAAACACAAATATTTTATGATAATGTGACACCTAGTTATGTAAACTCTAACTTTGTTACTATCATAACATACGTTTTTTTGAAAAGCATAGCAACAGTTTTGTCTATGTAAATAGTGACACCTCAACATTTACAATAATTGTTTAATTTATTTAACTGGTGTTGCATGATCATAACACCGTATAATCTGCAAATAACAGAAACTATTCCAACTAGAGTAAAGACATCGTTTATGACTGTCATCTTTAATATAATCATACATGTCATTATAAACAATAAAAAAACAACGGATATAGTGCTTCACCCTGTTTAACTCCCGAATAGCCATCGGCTGTATTTTTACTATTAACTGATACAGAAGACATACCTCTGTAATATATATTTAATATCTTAGAGGAACATCCTTATTCTAAAACTTTAAACCAGATACCATTTATTTATACAACATCAAATGGCTTACGGTAATCAATTAAAGAACAATACAGATTCTCGTTTTCATTTTTAAGTACTTTGTCTATGAAATAATTCAATATAAAAAAAATAATACAATCAACAGTGCTAAGATTGTTTTGAAAACTGGATTTCGATAATAAATTGTTTTCATTCGCCCATGATCGTATACGTTAATCTAATAAGGCTAAACATATTTTTGATAAACATACTTGTAAGAGTGATTCTCTGTTATTGTTAACATCATTAATATTATCTTCTTTGAGAATCGGATAAATAACACTTTTTGTTCAACCTTTAGAATATATCACGGCTCGAATAAAAATGGTTAAACAATTTGCATAATATTTGAGATAAGACATCTGAACTCTCTAGAAATATTTCGGGGATCAATTTATCAACACCGCTACTTCCCTCCCCCATTTTCATTGATGACATTGCCTTCAGGCCTCATCAACACTGAACACAGCATCTAATTTTGGTTGAAGTTTCGATCGGACATTTCCTTTTCAATATCATAATTACAAAATGTGTTGAAGTTGAATGTAAAGCTTTTCTGTGAAAATTTCAAAGATTTTTTTCTAAAAACTATCCTTCCGATTTATTTGATTGATCTATCAAAATGTTCTTATCGAGAAGGACTTGGTTCCACTTAAGTGTAATTTCGAAAAATGCTTTCGTAATGAAATAATTAGCTTAACGGCGACATTCTGTACAGGTCAAAGAATGTAAATATGAAAGTAAATTATGTTTTTTTTGCATATCAGTCATAAAGTCCGTCCTTAAAATAAGGTAGTTAAGCAGATATAACCATATTACATACAAAATAGATTATAACAATTTTTGAAATTTTAAACAATTTCTGAAGAGGCCATGTGTGGACTACTTTTTTCATAAAATGTATAGTGTACAATGTGCACTATTGTGAAGTAAACTGTTTTAAAGTAATAACATTTTTAAGTTAAAATTATTTGAAGTGAAACTGAATAAGATGAAGATAATATAATAACAACATGATTCATTTAAGCAATTAAATTTGAAATGCATGCAACGACAAAATATCCCACGCTAACATTTTTTTAACCGAAAATTGAGAAAAATTAAAAAGTGACCATAGCTCCTTTAAAATACGAGCAATATTGACAATCCAACCAAAAAATGTCAGGTCTCTACTTTATACCTACAAAGGAAATATTAATTGAATACATAGACACCTTCAGAAATTATTGATTGGAAACAATTTTTTACACAACAGACAGACGCACGAACAGGAGTAACACTTTATGCCGGTTCAACATTATTCATATGGGCATAAAAAACAAACAATGTCAATAACTGAATTGGAGTGATTAATCACATACATCCCCATTGCTTTGATGATATTATTGCAGCAACAAACATACAAGATAATTATTTACCATGTGTTAAAATTAATCAGATGTTGTGTATCACTTAAGTTATATGAATTTGATATCACCTCTTTCAAGTTTATATCATAGCATCATCAGTTACTTCTAGATATGTTGTGCCACTATTTCATCTCTGAACATTTATATCAGTATTTCATCTGGGAACTTTATCTCTTGTAATTCTGACTTTTAAGAACTTTATATCACAATCTCCTTTCTATCAACATTTATTAACTGTATAACTGTATCTCATCACTGAACTTGTATAAACTTTCTATCTGTTTCTCATCACTGAACTTTTACACATTTTATATCTGTATCTCATCATTGAACTTGTACAAACTTTAAACCAATATCTCGTCACTGAACATGTACAAACATTTTACCAATATCTCATCACTGAACTTGTACAAACATTATACCAGTATATCATCACTGAACTTGTACAAACATTATACCAGTATCTCATCACTGAACTTGTACAACATGTATACCAGTATCTCATCGCCGAACTTGTACAAACATTATATCTGTATCTCACCGCTGAACTTGTATAAACTTTATATCTGTATGTCATCACTGAACTTGTACAACAGCATAACAGTATCTCATCACTGAACTTATATAAACTTTATATCAGTATCTGATCACTGAAGATATATAAACTTCATATTAGTATCTCATCTATGAAACTCTATTAACTATATCTCACTTTCTACCTCTAAAAATTCTCTGACATTTCTTTGCGCTTTGTATAAATATGATGACCTAACCGCTAGTAATATTACAAGACGTTGATGCTGTCATCATCAATGTATCATCTTATTCTGTTCCCAAGCAGCTTCATTTGACCAACATATTACACTGAAAAGAATGTATTAAGCAAGTAAATGTTTACAATCAGTGTAATTCATAACTAGAACAATAATATATAAGTTTGCAAAAATTATGCTCTAGTAAGATTTCAAATTGCATGAGACGGATCTTGCTTGTAAGTCATTTACATGTACATCAGCATTCTCAAATTTATCTATTTCCAAGTTTCTAAACAGATTTTAATTTATTTTGAAATCTTGCGTTAATCACTGGTGTTGGAATGCACATTTGGTACTTCAGGTGTGTGTAAGAAAACTATAGTTATGACAGAATATATACCTGTTTTATTTGAGGACAAACATTCCAGGGTTGTCCAACGAATTACAGTAACTTATATAATTAAAATGAACAATGAACTTTGTTTGAAAACCTTGTAGAATGTAACATATTTTTGTGATCACTATACTTCCGAGTCATATTAGTTGTTCAGAAAACACCATATAGCAATGTTCTTCAAACAGTTTATTTTCTTTCGGTCATTTATATAGTTGATAAAAATATTAAGTAAATGTATTCACACTTTCAATAGTGATTAAATATAAAAAAATAATTGAGAAATTAATATACATGTATGTCCTGCTTAAGGAAAAAACGGTATTAGAGCATTTGCAGTGTTCAACTAGATCACTTTGCAAAGTACACGGGATCTGATCATGTCTACAATGTTAAACTTAAATTGTGTTAAATGATAATAGATTAAATGAGAACAGTTACAATATCAACAATTTGTTTGTCACCCAATGGTTCACACTTAACCATTTATTTGTGATAATTCAGGTGTATTAGCACTAGATTCACCTCATTTGTCAATAAGTTTTAATGATGAATCTTAATAATCAACTACCAAGTGGTCTATCTCATATAAAACGTATCAACCATATAAAACGTTGTGCACATCATTGTGACATCCATCTATTCCAGATACTAATGACAGCACAATGCCGCCGTACCATTTTCAGACATTTTCCAGTTGTGTGTAATCCTTTCACCAACAAACTTCAACTGTCTTGTTGATGCTCTCGTGAAAGGCCATGCAAACATATAATGTAATAGTAATCATTTAAAGAAATGAATTAAAACATTTGATATAATTCAAAAATTAAAATCATATGTTTGTTGCAAAGTAACTTAATGTTGTTATGTGACACTTATCATACTCAGTAATAGCCAACTCCAAACCCTGTATTTGTACAGTCAAACGAAGTGTAGGAATTATCCTTCAAATTACATAACTACTCAAGGAAATATACCTGGTAATATATTGTGAAGAACTATAACACTGAGATGCAAAATTATCTGGTTGTTCTCCATATTTATCTGTAGAACTCAGATTACGCGTGATCATGGCCTTTTTCACGGGACACTCTTTTTTAATGAACGCATTTTTTTTTCTTAACAAATCTATTATAAAATTGTTAAGGACTAACCAATATGTTTCCTTATAAGACTCACCAATAATACAGATTCATGTATTTCTGGACTTTTGCCTTTCCTTTGGGCATGCCAACTCGAGTAAGAGGGCCATATAGTAAAAAAGCCTTAAGTTTAGGAAACTATAACTTCCACCTCCTATTGTTCTTACAGGTCAGTTCTATATGCAAATGACATGGGTTTACGCTTCTAACAACACAATATATCCAATGTAAATCGCACATTTTCAGAAACCTTCACATTGCATGTAGCAGTTGTGGTTTGTTTTTAAACTTAATTTTCCGCTACAGTTTTTGTTTTTCTCTGTCTCTTCATTTAACGTTATGGGCTTGTTGTGCAGTACATGTTTCACTTCTACTTGGCCCGACTTCAGTCCATATTCCAACACAATCCCATCTGAACTACCGCCAAGAAACTTTCAAAATGTTTCACTAATAAACAGCCAATTTTTCTTAACAACAACATTTACAGCTTCTTCAGCTTTTTTCATTGTGTATAAATGAATTTTCACTCTTTCTTGTTGGATTCGAGTTATTTTGTAATGATTGCCATTGAACTTTTTTATGACATCTGTGCAACAGGATTACGGACAAGAATAATTGGTTCATTACAGAACCAAACATTGACGCTGTAATTTGTTTCCGCCTTTCAGCCTGCCACACTTGTAATTCTGACTGTAAATTGGTCATACTCTGAACAGCAGCAATTTTATTTGAACTCAGTTCAATATGTTGCTTTAAAATACAGCTTTTTTTAAATCGAGTTCAACATTTCATATATCACGTTTATGGTCGTTAACTGCCTCATTCCAATATGCCATTTTAGCGGCTTTTAAATCAATTTCTTTGACACTTGCCATAATTGGCTTCTTTTTACAGTCATTGGAATATTCCAGTCAATGTAAATGCCCTTCCCCCTCACCCCCATCCCCAACAAAAAAAATATTGTTATGAAAATTCAGGAAATTCATTTAGTGTGTCGCTTATCTGGTTTTGCCTCGCACAAATCGGCCGATTCTGTGTGCTCTCTCAATTCACATATTTACTCTTGGATCAATCATGTATAATTCGTGCACCTTAAATTTACAATCTTCAATAATGTGTGTCTTCATCGAATGCAAGCCATCGTTAGGCGTACCATCAGGAGGCCTTTGGGATGATTGACAGATATATGTATGGATTGATAAGAGATTGTCCCTCAATAATGCTGAAAAACAAAAGAGTATCTCGTATTGACCTGCACTTTAAATCATTGACGTTTTAATCTCATTTTTAAGTTTTGTAATTTTAGCAGTCTACATTTCGTGCGGTCTATTATCAAATGTATTGATTAAAAGAACGTCATATCGTTCACATACAAATGTAATGTTTTCAATAGTCGATATATTTTATCTATGTCATCAAGTTGAACCATGTAAGCGTGATAGTAAAGAAATAAGGTTAAACTTTTATCGAAGTTTTTTTTTATAACAGTTTCTAGCTTTTGTGGAATAGAATATTATAATTCTGCTTGACCGCTTTTTTGGAATGTGATAACATTGGCGAGGCGGGATAATTTTAAATATATGTGTTTCATGTCTGGTTTTTTAATGTTTAGCGTCATGTTTATGCCATCCGTCAAAAGCTAGCAGATAGTCAGTAAACCTTAACAGTATTTCCTGGCATCCTGGAAGGTAAACCAGTACTCGGGCACACCCATCTCTGCAAGCAACTCATAACTTCTCTTTTAAATAATTTTCATTCGTTTTTCACCGATGCTTGTTTGGATGCCAAATAATCGATTTTAAACAGTTAATCACTTCGTATTCAGTCTGATATATTGTAATGATGTTATTAAATTTCCTAACGATAGTACTTGAAATCATATTATTCTTTATTTAGATAGAGGACACGTGAATTCCTTTTTAATACAATTATAACTATAAATACATGAAATGTCGAACAGGATAGAGTGTTGGTCATTCACGTCACGTTTCTTCGTTATCAAGCAAGTGAATTTGTATCAACTAAATATATAACTATATTTTTGTATATCTTTATGACTATCACATTTGTAAAAGTCATATTTTGTTTGCATAAAAGGTATCAAGGCATACGAACTGCAGACAAAAAATTGACATATTTAGTATGAACTTCACGGATTCATTTTTCATTTCATGAATAATTACTCTGGATCTAGATAGGAATTAAAGCCAGTTTTAGTTAAAACTTCTAGTATATGTCGTTTTCTTAAAAACGCATGATGAATATGTATTTCTGGGAGAGAAAGTCGTTTATCTTCAGTTCTATCAAAATTACCAGTAAAGACATAACCTGCAGGAGAATATCAAATTTTAAAAAAGTCACACCCAGTGGGAGAATTAGAGCTTACGTTAGGATCCATATTGTAAAAACTCATATCTGTACTCATGTGTGTATAGTATAAACAGCCAACAAATTGTATTTAAAGCGTTATTGTACATGTTTAGTAGTTAATATTGATAATACATTATGTTAATTTTCTAATACTTTCTTATTTTGTTTCATTACTAACACTACCAAAACATGGGAGGTCTTTTAGAATTTACTATAATATATGAAACAGGTTAGTCCGGACTAATCAAATGTCGTGATCAACATAACAATTCTTTTGAGAATATTTCATTTAATAAAATAACACATTTGATTAAATTTGTAAAAATGTCATAATGTGTTCTTCTGTTAGCGTTAGAACATTTATCTCTAACTATGCATCAGGTAATCAATGTTAAGCCGGTTTAATTTACATTGATTGTGCAAACATTCTTACATTAAAATGAACAGATCACACACAATGTATCTATCCACGTTAACACGTGCAGTTAAATACCGATTTAGCGCCTTACCTATGTCAATCGATACATTGTGCTTAAAATATATTGAATATCACTAATATACAACATGTTACAATAAGTAGGACAATATGTGTCCGGCATGAGCTGTCGCATACAATCAGGACAATACAAGAATACAGAATACTTGACAACAATGGTTACCATATTGCAACATAATTCATAAATTGAGACGCTTTAAATAAAAATAGTATCGGCAGTTTATCTGGCACCAAATACAGCATTGTAATGCCTAAAACAAAAATATGCTCAGGTACGTTTTGAATAAAAAAAATGATTCTGCACGCAGATGACAATGGGTCGCGAGTTCGAATCCCCGCCCGGCAACAGTCTCCGTGATGATTTATATACGACATTGTGTCTCATTATCATTCGTCTCTCACCACTGATTCAAGTGGGAAAGTTATCTGTTACTTGCGGAGATGGGTTGTGCTCGATTATTGATTAATCCCAGAAAACAGTGGTTAGGTTGACTGATCGTCTGTTAGCCCTCGATTGCATAAAAATGACGCTAAATTTTCAATCAATCAATCAATAAATCGTACAGGCAGATGAACTTGAAATTTTATTGATATTACATTAATCAATTTACGTGCCGTATTCAATGTATTGTTTTTAAATGTGTGAGGTTTACTGAAACATTGTAATATTTAATAATAACGTGTTAAAGTAGAGTATGTAAGTAAACGTTTCATACGCACTTACCAATGACGTTTGGAACAATCTACTTTATAATAAATTAAAGATTAATCTGCGTGTTTATTGCCCAAAATAAAGTAATACCAGATATCTCTTACGCTTTATCACAATTCCACTTAGCACGTTTTCGCTATAGTGGTAAGGAAATATTTAAACAAATTAGAATGTACGGTATAATGCATGAATCAGTTTGTGCTGTAATACACGATATATTATTTTTTTTGTAACCCAGTTCATATTTTTTCATAATAGAAAACGTGTCCAATATATCCGTGCCCAAAACATACATCATCTGTGCGTTTTAGTACAATTATGTGAGTTTTTGTTTATATTGTAATGTTAGTTTATTATATCAATTTATTTTAGCTCGATTGCAATGAAAGCTCAGAGCTTATATAAACCGCTCTCGAGTCAACTTCCTGGGTAGAACTAGAACTGAGTGTTGTTTTATGAGAGGCATCGTGTAGGACTGGGGATCAAACGTGAGTGGCCAACACTCTATCTGTTAGACTGCCGCCCCGCGGGTATGTTGCTACTGATATTGGTTTTGTTACTAAGTATAATATAAATGCAAATTACATTTAAATTTTGACAGTTTATCAGATGGGGCAAAGAACAAGTATAAAATCCCAATCTTTATTTTTTTCTAAATTTTGAAACAAAATTTAAGATAAAATGGACGAGGACCAATACGAATTTTAATTATCATGGATATTCAATCATTTACAAAATATTTCAAATCAGTGTTGTTTTTTTTAATATATTCTGCATATTAAAAGAAATTGTCACGAATGTTTCTATCATTTGTCAGATGTATAACGATATCTCATAACCTTAAATTATTTTGTTATAATCGAAAACAATACAATTTTTTGTGTGATAGTTATCTTTAAAGAATTTCTCTTTTAACAAAACTTTGAAAACATATTTAACACTACGGTGCGTGGTTAAGAGCATCTGTCAACTTTATTTTATTATTTATAATATAGCTGGAAAACAGGAAAGAAAGGAATTTTGTCGTTAATAAAAAATTAAAGCTCATAGTGTTGTGTTGGTGTCCGGTTTAAAGAAATCGTCACGAATGTTTCTATCGTTTGTTACATGTATAACAAACTCTCATTACCTACAAAGAGTGAGGAAGTTAAATTGTTTTGTTATAATCGAAATCAATACATGCAATAATTATCTTTAAAGAATATCACTTTTAACAAAACTTTGAAAATATATTCAACACTACGGTGAATGGTAAAGAGCATAAATTATGTTAATATTATTATTCAATTTTTAATAATATAGCCGGAAAACAGGATATAAAGGAATTTTGTCGTTAACAAAAAGCAAAGCTCATGTAGTTGTGTCGGTGTCCAACTTTCATGAAAAAATACTTTAAACACATATACAAAACAAAGGGATCTAAAACTATTTCAAGTATATTTAAATGCCCAAACTTCGTTTACTTTGCCAGGAATCGTCAGATATTATTGAAATATTTCTCATAATGAAGTTCGTTTCAACAAAATATATATTACACATTCCAAACCGTCATTCTCAAACGACAGAATATTCAGGCATGTACTTTGTAAAGAAGCAAAACTGTTCTCTCCGGGGAAATATTTATTGTCTACGTCTTCTTTCATCAAGTTAGTTATGAGGCATATACAGTTTTCTTATTACGGGCGAGAAAATGCGATGGAACCCGTACAACAAACTATTCATTCACACATTTTATGTTTTCTGTCATATTTGAATAAAAGAGTCTAGCAAGCTTTGTTTATGACTTATTGTATGACATAATAACGTTGTGACAAATCTATTTATACGTTTTATTTTTATTTTAAACATACCGAATGACTCCAACCTCATTTTATAATTAATGAAACTGTAAATGATTTCATTCAAATCACTGTAGTTGTTGGTGGCTCATGTCAACGCCCTTAGTATAAACACATACCTTCATATGAGATAATTATTTTGTTTCCCCTATAATTATAATGGTATTATTCTTATTAATCATTATACTCACCGTTATCATTATCAGCAATGTAATATGCAATTTGTCAAATTGTACTGTCATATACACACTGACTAACTTCAAGATGGCCACACCAGGTGTACCATTTATTCAATATACATGTAGTTTAACTATATAAAATAATCATACCAAGGTCGAAGAACAAATACAAACATATTTATAATTATAAATAAGATGGAAGTAGTGAGTGACAATAATATTGCAGACATCAGACACATCACATAGTTTTCAGCCGACATGTAATCTCATTGTTAACACAGCTGCTTCTGCTATCAATACGATCTTAATTACATAATGTTTGTTCAGGCAACTTCGCCAAACACTCTTGTATTGTGTCGTTGTTTCGTTAAGTCCTATATTGATAAAATAAAAAAAATCTTATATACAAAAATTACAAGCAGCATATGTTATTCTACATGAATAACAAGACTTTGTGTATATTTTTAATTCCAATTACAGATGTAAGTTTCCCAGAGTATTTTTTCTTTTGACCGCTAAAACCGTTGTCATTTGTATTTATATGTTTGCATTTCGATTATAATGACCCTATATTTGCTGAAGAAAATTTGTCATCTCTGAATGCTTCGTTTCCTGTTGGGATAGTTTTCACATATTTTTAAAATGTACAATTCATACAACGCAAATTTCATTTTTGTGAGACATCCACGGACTATCTTAAAAAGATAAATATTTTTTGAAAACCCTAAAGCTTACTTCCTTCTATGTTAAACGAAGTTTCTATTCAGTTTTGAATAAAACATGAGAACAAAGCAATCCTTATTGTCAAAACATCTGATATAAAAACGATATTTGCGTGTTGAAACTGTCCATTCCACTTTGGCAGTGTTTGGAGTTTTCTATAAAATATCATTTAGATTAAATACCGAGCATGCACACTAAATGCAACTCTCGAATTTTGCTATTGATTGTAACAACATATTGTCCTGTTGAAAATGTTTTTATCAAAATGTGTTCGTGCAGAGGAAATTACCTTAGGAAGACAATTGCTTGACATGTCGTTCGGAATAACTTGGAGTTATTTGTTTTTTACGTTATTCACAAGAATTATTTCAATAACAAAAATCGCGTAGAATCAAATCAAAGTCATTACAATGGCAAACTGCAAAATGGATACAAAATGCTCTAAGTAAGTTAATATCTCGTGAGAAAGGCTTCATACATAATATACAATGTAACAAGGTCACGTGTGTATATACAGTTGATTTTTTAACAATAGATGATTGGTCAAGAACATGACGTTCGCATCTCTGAATGTGTTAAAAATATTAAGTAGTACGTATTTTCCAATAAAACGATATCTCCATGGTTTTGAGTTTTTTTTTTTTTTAATTTTAATTTGATACAATTGCTGAAGATAAAATCGTTAATATTACAAGTGTATCTATCAGCAGATCAGACTTCATTATTGGTAAATAGATGAACGTTATTTTTCAAATCGGTTAAATTCTTTTTGATTGAAATATCACGATAAAAATATACTGGATAAATTTGAAATAAAAAAATTGTATGGTCAACATTTTGAAAACAAAATCTAATATTGATGATAAAACTCTATTCTATTCATTATGTGTAAGAAATCTGACTGTTTTACGCATATCTGAGGTAAATGTAATTAATTTAAACGTTTGCTGTTCTGGATATGCTAATTTAACCGTGTGGTTTCTTATTATTCTGCTGAAATAATTGTTTTACCAAACATAGTTTCAAAAGAAGAACGTTATCACTTACAATAACAAAGATTGATTTCATGATATCTTATTTATAAACACGCCACTCTGCAATTGTAATTAAGAAAGTCCCATATATGTTTATACAAACATGTATTTTGTGCAGCGAGCATAATAAATTCGTACTAAATTCAATTACATTAAATGGGACGTTCAAATATTTTGAAGTGTTTATGAAAAAAATCAGCTTTTTTTTCTTTTTGAAACTTTGTGTTGTTAACCTGTACATATATGGTGTTCAATTTTTTTTATTGATATTTGTTTTACATTCTTATTGTTAAACTATATATATATAAAAGATAACATCAAACGTATATAATTAAATAAACAAAAATAATAAAATTGAGAACACGAGAGTAAATATAACAAGGACAGTATAGTTTATAACTTAACAACAAGGATGTAAAATAATGAACATCAATATAAAACGATCAAACACAATATAAATATGAATAACATGGATAGAAAACGAAGAACACAGGATAATAAACTACTGCAAGCAACTATTCGTTCGATTTTATTGTGGGAGAGATTTTGTTAAGACGCCGTTCATAGATCGGAAAACAAAATGTAAGTGATAATACCTGACGTTATCTGGTGGCGTTTCTTTATTAACAATGCTAATTGAAGAAAAATAATCTAAAACTTGCCATTGTAATTATATTTTGTTCTGCAGATTAACTCTAATTCCTATGTTATATATGTATATAACGTACATTTCAACTAATAGATTTAGAAACGTCTACAGCTTATGGGAACATGTCACATAGACATAAGGAACGACTGTATGTTTTAAATTCAGTCAGTACATACTCCTGTGTAATTACAGTGCGTTTATGAAATTAAAAAGCAATAAGTCTTCCTTTAAGCAAGAAGCAATTTTCGTATGCGCCGTTAAAACGTAAAAGGTTGCTGCGGTGCAAAGCCTCTAATCAAAATGTATAGACATGCATTTTTTCTTTAAAATTCTCTTATCAGCATGTGTTTTCAGACGAATAAGTACGTGTATTGCCATTGGTGTGTATAATCGTGCTTAAGTGTGTTTGCGTTTGTAGAAATAAACATTTTTGCTCTTTAAAACATTGCCATGTATAATTTGTTGTTCTTCTCTTTATGTTTTAATCTTGATAGTGATTGCTTTGTTATTGTTGTTTCTAAAGGTATTCGGTTCACACTATATGATCATAAACGTTGTACACAAATATGTTTTGTACAATAGAAATATCATGTTATGGTAATGCTTTCTTCCTTGTATAAAGAAGTGTACTCAATAGGCAATATGTCAATAGAAAATTATTTTGAAATGATTTAAAATGTATGTGTCATTTATCTTTTTTATACAAGTAAATTCAGAGAATTTATGTCTTTTTTCTCTCTTTTTTCAAAATATTTGATAAGGACATTCAGTTTATGTACGCAAATCCCCCAAAAAAACGATTTTTCACAAATTAAAGGGGTATAAATCTATAACGACAAAAGTCACAACCCCTTAAATCGAATTAAGCATGTGTTTTGTCATTATAAACATTGTATTACATGTCAAACGTCGATTTGTTATTGTAATTAGTTCTATTCTAGATGTACAGTAACAATACTACTATCACTCTTCCTTTTGTTTGGACATATTTTGAATTTCTATCAAAACACATAATGACATTGTCTTTGCTAGTTATTATTGTACAGAAATATCCTGTATAACTAGATAAGTTATAAGATTAACATTTCAATGTACATAAAATGAAACACATATTCGTCCAGGTTGATTTTTTATCTGATTTTCATGATGTTTGTATCGTTATTGCCCTTAATTGATAATTAAAGCGCTAAGTATTGTCAGTTATTGAATACTGTATGGACATTATTCCGTTTATTCTTAAGTGTAATGCATATTTACTAACATTTCTATACTTAAAGGTATTACCTACAATCTGCATTTTCTTTCCCACCATAGTTCAAAACCTCAACACAATTCCATCACATTTTAATCTACATAACTATACTTCAAGATATTACTTACAATCTACCTCTACGGTACTATGATAACCCATTATCATCCTTCTTACTCTGCATTTCCATTACCTAGGTACACCTTACCTCTACTTTTCTTGATAACTGAACATATTCCGATACTTTAATTCTACTGGTATATGAATAATTCAACATATCCCGATACTTTAATTATACTGGTATATAAACAATTTAACATATTCCGATACTTTAATTCTACTGGTATATGAATATTCAACATATCCCGATACTTTAATTCTACTGGTATATGAACAATTCAACATATCACAATACTTTAATTCTACTGGTATATGAATAATTCAACATATCCCGATACTTATATTCTACTGGTGTATGAACAATTCAACGTATCACAATTATACTGGTATATGAACAATTCAACATATCACAATACTTTAATCATACTGGTATATGAACAATTCAACATATCACAATACTTTAATTCTACTGGTATATCTGGTATATGAATAATTCAACATATCCCGATACTTTAATTCTACTGGTATATGATTTCAACACATGCTATTAACCATGACTACTTATAATCATAATTCAACAAAGTATCCGTTGCTCATCAATCAAAATAAAGCGAGCAATTAGTGTATCTGCTATCGATAATGTCAAGAGACACTTTCACAATCATATTATTTAAAAGAGTGATCATTTAGGACATTACATTTAGTCCATTAAACCCATCCAACTAAACGTAAGGTACCTCATAATGATTTGCATTAATGAAATCTGTATCGTATTTGTATTTGACAATTGACGAATTTTTTTTTTTTTATTAACTTTCCATATACTTTTACAGTGACACTTAGTTTGGTTTATATAGTTTAAGTATCTGCTTCGTTTCTCAGTAACAAGATTTGTTATACTCTATAATATGAAAAAATATTTTCATATAAGATAAGCATGTAAACATATCATACTCTGTTATTGTTATTTTAACACAGATTAATGTATTAATTTGATTAGCTTGGATTTTATCTTTAACCTGTTTTGTTTTTCAATAACACTATACATAATTTAAGTTTGAGAACACCTTTATCGCCAACTAGTTCCTAAACGAAAGAAAATATTTGGGTTCAATAATTTTGTTTCACTCAAAGTTTGCTCTGTCTGCTTTATTGAGTAAACTAAGATTCTCTAATATACATAATACTACATGTACCTCACGAATATGTCATGCCCTAGTATTTATAATGCAATAAATTAAAATTCAATATGTTTCCTTAAGCTAGGTTTTACAGTAGTGTTACTTATTTATTTAAGTTTACTACGAGCTAAATTTCAAAGCTTATTAAATATATTTTATTTTTTATTTTGAATAAAAATGTAATTCTTATTCCAACCATTATCATCTAGCATGTAACATAATATTCAACAACAATGCAACAAATGTTTACGTTGCGATTGTTCTGTGTTTGTAAGGAATATCAAACTTCATTTGAACCACGTGACGTACATTGTACTACGTGTTCCCTAATAACGATTTTAATCACATACATTTTATCGTACTCTGGTCTACCCTCTTCCTGGCTAGTTGAGCTATAAAGATATCTACTCGAAATAACATTTCAGATGAAAGTAGCAAATATGAAATAGTATACATACGATAAAATTACACTTGAAGTGTTCTGAATCTCTTTGAGATAGCTATTAATGACTTTATGTCTGAATTCATGCCCTTTTACTGATTTTATTCTGCATGTCACTTCGTATTTTCTCTTATAATGTAATACCACTGGACTTTATCTTGATATTGCTTTCCTTGAACCAAATATTTGATCTCAAAGCTTCATACTATGCTTCTTATCTCAAATGTGATCATTACAATGTTTCATATTTCAACTGTGATTATCATAATACTTCATATCTAAACTGTGATTTTCACAATGCTTCGAACAGTAACAGTGATTTTCACAATGCTTCATATCTCAACTGTTATTATCACAATGCTTCATATCTCAACTGTGGTTATAACAATGCTTCGTACCTCACCTGCGATTATCAGAATGCTTCATATATTAACTGTGATTATCACAATGTTTTATTTCTCAACTGTGATTATCACAATGCTTCATAACTCAACTGTGATTATCGCAATGCTTCGAACCTCAACTGTGATTATCACAGTGTTTCATAGATGTACTGTGATTATCACAATATTGCATGAATTAACGGTGATTATCACAATGCGTCATATTTCATTTGTGATTATCACAATGCTTTATATCTCAACTGTTATTAGCACAATGCATCATATTTTAACTGTGATTATCACAATGTTCCTTATCTCAACCGTGATAATCACAATGCTTTATAATGCAACTGTGATTATCACAATATGCACATATTAACTGTGATTATGACAATGTTTCATGTATTAACTGCGATTATCACAAAGCTTCATATTCCAAGTTGAACTGTGATTATCACAAATCTTCATATCTCAACTGTGATTACCATATTGCTTCATATATCAATTCTGATTAACAAAATATTTCATATCTCAACTGTGAGTTTTGCAAAGTTTCGGATCTCAATTTTGACAAGCAAAAATGTTTAAATCATTTAATTCTGGAAAACATTTTTTTTTCTTCTAAATTTTACCAAAAACAATAATAGAATAATAATTAAACTTATCTATATGCTGTATATAAGTATCATAGACAGATAGACAAATGCAGAATTAAACTTTACTAATACGGTAAAAATCAATAGAAACGTGTGTATCACATCAAATTATAAACATACTAGAAAAAATCCCGCAAAAAATATTATTACAAAGTTTATTTAAAAACATCAGATTAATGATCTTACAAGATGATTAACAAAAAATAAAACTCGGAACAATACTATGAAAAGCACGCATGTGCAAACAAAATGCACGCATATTGACAACCCGTGATTTTATTGTCTGAAAAGCAATGATACGATATCATGTCTTAATAAAATTGCATGTCTATACAATTTGACTGGAGGCATTACACCACAGCAACGCTTATATTTTAACAACATACATGGTAATTGCTTTTTGCTTAGAGGAAGACTAATTCTGTTTTAATCGCATAGACGCATTGTAATTACAGAAGAGTGTATACTTAATTGGACCAAAGCTTACTCTCGTTTCTCATTTAAATATAACATGCATTAGACGATTGCAAATGACTGAAATGCATGTTATCTCAGTATTATGTTTAGATTTTCTTATGATTATCTGTGTGCATCATCACTTGTTTCTTGTTTATCAAATCATTATATTTTATTCTGCACAATAAAGTGATTATAAGTTGAAGATAATCAACGTGAAATCATTATTTTTTAAATGTTGTTTAATTTCATACACCAGTATTTTGTATTCTTTAACTGCATAAAATCATTTTATGATGTGATATTTTGTTTTTACGTATGGACTTCCATTGGTGAGAGTATAAACAAATGTTTTTATTCTAACTGTCTGTTTTTAATGTCATGTTTATGCCATCCGTCGAAGGCTAGCAGATAGTCAGTAAACAAAACCAGTTATCCCTGGCGTCCTGGAAGGCTAGCAGATAGTCAGTAAACAAAACCAGTAGTCCCTGGCATCCTGGGAGGTAAACCAGAACTCGAGCACACCCATCTCTGCAAGCAGCTGATTACTTCCCTCTTGACTAATGTTCATTCGTTTCTCATCGCTGCTTGTTTGGATGCAAAATATTTGATTTTTAAACTGTAAATCACTTCGTATTAAGTCTGATATCTTGTAATGATGACATCATATTTTCTTTAATAAGATAGAGGACACGTGTATTCTTTGTCAATAAGATTATAACCATAACTATTATATGAAAAAGCGAACTGAATAAATGTAGGTCATTCACGTCAGAGGAGGTTGCGGGTTCGATCTCTAGCTCGACCCGATGCCTCTAAAAACAACATCCCGTACTGGATCGACCAAGGAAATGGATCCTAGAACGTTTTCTTTTAGCTTTGGGGTTTCTTCGTAATCGAGCTAAAGTGAATTTGTTTCAACTGAATTTATCGCCATATTTTTGTATAACTTTATGACTATCACATTGGTAAAAGTCGTATTTTGTTTGCATGAAATGTACCAACGCATACGAACCTCAGACTTGAGATATTACTAAGAAAATGTGAAATAAATGATTGTTCGCTGTATAAAACGTTAAAAAAATGACATATTTAGTATGAACTTCACGGATTACTTTTCATTTCATGAATATTTACTCTGGATCTAGATGGGAAGTAAAGCCAATTGTAGTTAAAACTTTAAATTCTAGTATATGTCGCTTTCTTAAAAACGCATGATAAATATGTATTTCTGGGTATGTGGAAATAAGTTAAGAAAGCCGTTTATATTCAGTTCTATTAAAATTACAGGTCAGGACATAACCCGAAGGAGAATATTAAAATTTAGAAAAGTCACACCAAGTGGGAGAATTAGAACTTACGTTAATATCCGTAATATTGTTGTTTAACTTGAAAAAGAATCCCAAATAGACTCTCAAAAACACATAATGGTTGAAAAAGACATGAAAATAATGTTCATATGTAAATAGTAGCAAAGAAATAGCACATTTGTATTCAAGGCCTTCCGAAATTGTAGCAAAGTTAACATAATTAGCACACTATCTCATCTGCAATAAATATTTGTGATAAATGTGTGTTTACGTCAACACTCATAGTTGTTTTAAATGTTTCAGTAGTTAAACTGCGTTAATTACGTTTTATAATTTTCCTAATTAGTAAGTGTGTTAATTATTACGACACTTTATGTTTGTACGCTGTCAGAACTGAACACAAACTGTTGATTGTTGTTTAACTTCTATTGATTTATTTATCATAATTTCATTAAATAATGTTTTAAATTGTTTCTTGAACCAGTTTACTCTATAAGATATATCATTATTATTTATTTGGTTTTGTCAAGTTTCCATTTGAATATCAATATACCGAATATTGAGCCGATTTCTAGAGTTTTTCATGAGCACCAATTCCGCGCGTAAAGAGAAGCAACTTTGTTGAGACCAGCCAGTGTTACTATATACTGCATGTATTATACTACATTTGACCCTATTTCGGAAGGCACACTCATTTACAGATACATGTACGCCTGAAATAGATCTCTTATATTGTGTTCAATATATGAAAAGTGCAAACTTGTATCAAATAATTGTTTATAGCAAGTTAACATGAATATAAAATATAATTGAAATCGTTATATACATACACATATGCTCATTTAGTATAAACACGTTAATTTTGCAACTGCATTTTATCTAACGATGGTATACTTCAAGAGCTATTTTTTCTTAAATTACGCGGTAAAATGTGTTTTTTATTTTTATTGTCATTAGAACAGGTATCGGAGAGTATTTATGAGGTTTCTAGCACAATTTGTCCATACACTTTATAAACATATTAAAAACAATGCTATAGTATTATTTCAAAACTGAAAAATTTGACACACTGACAAAATGATTATGTTTTTTAAAAAAAACACTGAGCAGTTAAATTCAAGCTCATAATAACCATTTCCATGACAATTAGTATTATATGCATGCATCTATGTATAAGTGTTAATTAAAAGCTAAATGTTAACAATGTTCGATGTTTTTTTCTCCTCGTTCTTGAGGAGGTAATAACAAAATATATGAACGCTTACATGTGATTTTGTATTATTGTTATTGCATGAAAATGCATTAAACATACATACTGGGAACTTTCATTACATAGTAAAAAAATGACAAAAACTATAGAAAATTATAGAAATCGTCTTAAACGTCTGACTGCACTGAAGTAACAAATGACGTAATTGGTGAGACATTGTTCTGATTTACGTAACACCTATTCATAAAATACTTTTTTTCTGCTTATCTATATAATAACTACTTTTAAAACATGGTGTACGTGTCATTATTTGTATATTTTAAGTCAAAATATATATAACTCGTTGTGATCATCCTTCTGAAACGACACATATTCAGGCAGGTATTTATTTTGCCGAGCGGGTAAAGAAGTAAAAACAGTTTTGATGCTCGTGGGAAATCTTTAGTGTCTGGGTCTTGTTTTGAATCCATTTATTTATAAGGCATATCTATTTTATTATTACAGAAGATTAAAAGCTGTCATGTTCGTAAAATACCCATTAACACAGTCTGTATGTTTTGTGTTGTATATCCATAACGTTACATATATCCAGTATATGCAAATTGCGAGGAAAACCATTGTGCATTGGATTTGTTATAACACATATGTCCGATATTGAACACTACTCAGTTGGGAACCGTTTCACTACGTTCGTAATTAAGTGTAAAATGTATAATTATGAAAAAAGTACATTAACTTTAAGATAGTATAACTATTTAGAATACATATGTGGCATTATATTTAATATTTCAACATTTTTTTTCGACAATATTGTGGTGCTGTGATACTGTGAAACTGACGTATCGGCGCATTAGTGCAGATATATGCCATCCTATCCCATTTAGTCATGTTTAACTGACATAATAAACAATAGTGTTTTCTCAAATTATTTTCACACTTGTATCAAGCAAACCGGCTACTTTATGTAAAGTCTGAAATGGCTAGACGTCTCAGCATTCCGCTTGCAGTCATTTAATTAGGTTAATATTGACATTAGTTAAACGAAAACGTATCAATAGATTCGTCACAAAGTTATAAAATCTTACAATAAGTCATAAACAAGGCGTACTAGACTTCACTTTTATATATGACAGAAAACATACAATATGTCAATGGAAAGTTTGTTGTAAGGCTACAACAGCATTTTCTCCTCTGTAATAAGAACACTTTATATGCCTTATAGCTAAATTGATGAAAGAAGACGTAGACACTAAATATTTCCCCAGAGATGCTAGAGATTTTTTTTTCATCTTTACCGTCCGACCAAATAATTACATGCCTGGATATTTTGTCGTTTGAGAAGGATGGTTTGGAATGAATGATATATATTTTGTTGAGATGAACTTCATCATGACGAAGATGTCTATAATGACTGTCGAATCTTGTAAAAATACCCAAGGTTACTTCACTTAAATATACTAGAATTCATTTTAGATGCCTTCGACTGATTTAAGTTTTTAAATTATTTTTAATGTAAGCTGGACACCGACACAACCACACGAGCTTTATTTCTAACTAACAAAGTTATTTTTTCTGCTTTCCGTCTAAAATATAAATGATTGAATACTGATGACATGTGCACGCAACCACGCACCATGCCGATGTATGTGTCTTCAAAGCTTGTTAAAAAGTGACACTTTGTAACAAAACTATCACATATATTGTTTCGAATTGTTACAATAAGTTTTAACTTCACCATACTTTGTAGCCTATCTCTTGGTGGTTATGGGATGTCGTTATATACGGAACAGATGATAAATTTCGAGACGATTTCTTTAAATATACAATATTTTATAAAAACATTCCTTGAAAATCGCATGAAATAAATAAATATCCAAGATTATTACAATTTCGTGTTGGTCTTCTCCCATTTAAACAATAACATTTAAACATAACAATAATAAGTCTATTGCATTTATATTATGTCAATCATTTAAAATGTAACTTCTCCGGACTAATTGTACATGGACACTTATACCATCTTCCAACTATAAAAGTGTACAACATACAACATTATACATGGTGTTATTTAGTTACAAGTCCAATACCTATAGCAATATTACAATATTGACAAACAATCATTTATTCGAATGGGTTTAACAAAAATGCAAGGTGATGTAGATATTGGCACGGATATGTAGAATGGATTTGGTTACAAAATCACTATATCGTGTTTTACAGCACAAACTGATTCATGCATTATACTGTACATTCTAATGTGTTAAAATATTCCTTACTACTATAGAAAAAAACGTACAGAGTGGAATTGTGATAAAACGTACGAGATATCTGGAATTACTTTGTCTTGGACAATAAACACGCGGATTAATCTTTAATACATTATAAAGTACATCGTTCCAAGCGTCACTGGTAAGTACGCATACAGCGTCGTCTACTTATAAACTTTACTTTAACATCATATTATTAAATATACAATGTTTCAATACAACTTACACATTTAGAAACAATACGTGAAATACGGCACGTTAGTTGATTAATGTATACAAATATATGACTTCAAGTTCATTTGCGTGCAGATTTCAAAACGTACTTGAGCATATTTTTATTTTAGGTATAACACTGTTGTATTTGGTACCAAATACAGTGTCGAGACTTCTTTTATTTAAATCGTCTAAATTGATAATGTGATGATTTGAAAAATAGGGAGGACAGTGCCACACAAACCAATTTTAAATTGCCGGCCGTTGGCGGGTTTGCCACTGACCGTTTCAATATGGTAATTGTCCTGGTTATATGTGACAGCTCATGCTGAACACATATTGTTTTACTTTAAATTGTAAAAATGTTATCACAATCGATGTAAATTTACTCGGCTTAGCATAGATTAGCTAATGCATAGTTAAGAGACAAATGTTCAAATGCTAAAAGTTTATAGAAAAGCATACAGTGACTTTGTTTCCATAATCGCATAATTGTATTGTTTTTATACTTTTTGCTTTACGTGATACATGTATAAACATTATTTCAACCGAGATTTATGATAAATTTAATCAAACGTGTAAAACTAATGTTAAATCGTTATTTTTTTAAGAAATGATCACAAAAGAATTGTCATCTTGATCACGACATTTATTAAGCACGGACTAACCCGTATCATATAATTATTGTCAATTTTAAAATACCTGCTATGATTTAGTAATATCAGAAATAAGAATTATTAGAAATCGTATCATATTATTACTTGTTTGTAATCACTTATATAAATGTACTACTAAACAGGTACAAACACGTTTTAAATACTATAATGCAAGACCTAAAAACTGCCTATTTAAAAATAAATCATCAACAGCAATCAGTTGCACAGTAGATAGATCATCGTAATGTTTAGACAAACGCCCAAGCCCAACCGTAGTCTAATACCGACTTGTTAACAAAGACAGAAATTACAAGTTAAAGGTGATATTATTTTTAATTTCGTGATGATTAATGAAAACAAAATAATTATAAATCGTCTGCGTCAATATAGTTTTTGAAAGAATGACGACAATGCAGATAAAACAACAACAACAAGAATAAAAACGCGGCATCGATTTTCGTATGAACAATGTATAAATGAATTTTGGCAATGAGCTGTGACGGCAAAACTACCGCATTTAAGTTCAATTCAATTCAATTCAATATTATTTTCAGCATAACATCGTTTTTTGGCAGTTTATACAATACAAACATGAATACAAGAATTATTATTTCCCAAACAAGCTGTGCATACTTTAGAATATAGAGAGCCATTAATGTACTTTTTTACTTACTAGTTTACTTATACAAGTGTTAATTGTTTGATCACTCAATTACTCAATTAATTAATTACGTTTTTAATTAATAGATTATTACATTTTTAATTGTTCAGTTACATAATTATTCAATGAATGAATTATAAGATTACTTAATTGTTTGGTCACTCAATTATATAATCTCTTATTACTTAATACTCAAAGATCTCAAATATAAAATTAAATTACGTCTTTACTAATCGAATTACTTATATCGATAAGCGTATAGATCCCGCAGTAACCTGAATTTTACAATCATTTAGGTAACAGGTGATATAGTCTCGTGCAAAACATGAAACTCTCTTGACTGGTCAAAGCATTAATGGTAGGCGTTTCAATGTTTGCCAAGGGCTCGCTTCATTTGATGAGTAAAATATACCTGTGTCGATAATGTAATGAATGATTGACACTCTAAATGGTTTGTTACGTGGACACAAGTTTCATTAAATATTACGAATTATGCGACATTTGGGTTGACAGTTCAAACCGTTACCACTACGCTATCGGAATAGATAGTAGAACAACACACTATATATTGCTACCTAGTTTATTTTATAGTTTTATAGTTTATGTAACAGATAAATCTGCTATCATACTACAAACACCCCTAATACGGTAGGCTCCATCTAAAAATAGAATGACGTAGTTTCAAAATAGCTGAATCGGTTTATTGTGTATTTTTTGTGTATACCAAAGAAGGTCAGTGTAAGGACGTGCGTGTGTATATTTACTACGTGACATAGAACTAACCTTTTCGCCAGTTTTTGTGGATATAATTTGCTTAAAATTAGATGTCTAGAATGGATATTATATCGAAGAGTTGGTAAGTTACTTTATACATAAACGTAAAGTGTGTACTTTTTAATTTTGATTATTTTAATTCTACAAAGTATAAAGTTGTCAAATTTGAACATAAGACTATCGAACATTACGGTTTACAGCCACAACGAAAAATAAGTAAAACTTTAGATAGTGATTACGTAATAGCCCGAATTGTGATTTTGCAGGATTTTCACGTGGAACATGTATACATAAGTACAAGTGGCCAAACTTGTTTACTCTACATTCTTTCACACATGTATAGTGCGAATATCACTCTGGAGTTTGAAAGTTTTTATCAGCAAATATGTCGCGGCTATCAGAACGTCAGCGTATTGAAGTATTAATGATACCTCTACGCAAAGAAAACATCCCTTTTGGCTATTTATATATTTTTACCCCTAATTCACGTAGACGTGTCTTACGGTTTATCCAAAATTTAAAACAATAAAATAAACAGATTGGTATGAAAGGTAATAGAATAAGCTAAAAAATGTAAACGTGCACACTTTCTTTTGCGTTTAAGTATAATCTTATATTTAGTAAATTTTCAGCACAATTTTCAACAATAAACCGAATCTATATATCTTATCGTTCTAATACATCACCAAAACGGGAGTTTGCTGCATGCAATAGCGGATTATAACATGAATAAGTTGTTGTTCATGTTATTACTTCTGTATAAATACGCGTATGAAGGAAAATATAATACACAACACAACAAAAGCAACACAACATCATAAAGAGTACAATTCATAAAATGATTATTGAATTAACTTTATTTTAATAGCAACCGAGAGTAATTTCCATTCATATGCTTGTTTCGCGCTTATTATTTGCTAAGTTAATAAATGTTGCTTCCTCAACGAGAACACATTTTTGGGTTGAATGCCTCACACATCTAAACTGAGATGTATTGGGCTATGAACAAAACTATTTTAGAAAAAAATAAATTGTTGCATCAATGTAAAATGGACATACAAAAAGAAAGTGGCTGTCATTCTCAGTCATATTAACATTACATTTTTGCAGATTTTATGTTTTAACGCTGTATTTGTTTATTGAACTTCTTCAATCAATTATTCATGGGCTGATTAGTAAGCCTTGTATTTACTTCGTTTAATACGAAGTTACACAGTTCAGGTAGTCTTCATTTTCGAAAGCACATTTAAATGAACACTACGTGTCAAGTTTACTAGAATTGTTTAGCTATGCAAACCAGTTTTGAATACGTTCCGGATATGTTGATCAAACAAGCGCTGCTTTATGGCATTAGATTAGAATGTTTGTAGCATTTTCACCATAAGTTTTAAAGTTTCAAGAATGTTTTAAACATTTTTGACCAGCTATTCATATGGTTGCCATGTACATCCGTCATATTTAATAAATTAAATTAACTTATAATACAAAGAGTTTGGATATTTTATTATTTTAGCCATTATTTAAATATAGATTAGGCAAGTAACTATCTTTGTGAATTACCCGAACATTCCGCATATTAATTTATTTACTGTGTGTTGTCTTACAAATAAAACTTGCTTTAGAAACTTATAATTAATATGAATGCGCTCAATATCAGGGGATTTATGTAAACACCTGCTCCGGCAACAGTATTATAAATTGGTAAAACCATTGAATCAATTATCTTACTGAGTTTTGCACCTAGTAAAATATCAAGAAATAACACGCTTAGAGATACAAGGCTTTCATAGACAGTTTCGTTTGTGACTTATAAACACAAATATATTATGATAGTGTGACACGTAGACATGTAAAATCTCCCACAACCTGCAGTTTGTTAGTATCATGATATACGTTTTTTAAAAGCTTAGCAACAGTTTTGTCTATGTAAATAGTGACACTCCAACATTTATAATAAAAGTGTAATTTATTTAACTAGTCTTGCATACAATGAAACCGTATAATCTGCAAATTACAGAAAATATTCCAATTAGAGTAAAGACATCGTTTAATATGTCATCTTTAATATAATCATAAATATCAATATAAGTAACAACAAAATAAAGGAGATAGTATTTCACCCTGTTTCACTCCCGAATAGCTATTGGCTGTATTTTTACCATTAACTCGTACAGACGACATACCTATGTTATATATAACTTACTAGATCATCCTTATTCTAATAAATATAACCAAATGCCATTCATATATACACCATCAAATGCCTTATTGAAATTAATTAAAGAACAATACAGTTTCTTGTTTTCGTTTTTAAGTACTATGTTTGACAGAATTCAATACAAAATTACAATCAACAGTGCTACGATTATTTTGAAAACCAAACTGAATTTTCGATTATGAATTGTTTTCATTCGCCCATGATCGTTGACGGTTAACTCATAAGTTTAAACATATGTTTGAGAACATACTTGTACAAGTGATTCCCTGTAATTGTTCACATCATTAATATTATTTTGTTTGGGAATCGGGACGAATAACACCTTTTGTTCAGTCTTTAGGATATATCACGTCTCGAATATGGATGGTTAAACAAATTGCATAAAATTGGAGATAAGATATCTGAACCTCTCTTATAATATTTCGGGGATCAATTTATCAACATCGCAACTTCCCCCTTTTAAATTGATGAGACCGCGGCGTGGTCTAGTGGTAGAGCGTCCGCCTCGCATGCGGAAGGTCGTGGGTTCAATCCCCGGCCGGGTCATACCAAATACTTTAAAAATGGTACTAGAAGCTTCCTCGCTTGACGCTCAGCATTTAGAGGAGACTTCTAGGTCTGGTTGGCCCGGTGTCAGTATAATGTGACTGGGTGGGGTATCATACCATGTGTCTGCAGCATGATACTCCAGTGTGACAGCGCTAAGAATACTGTTTCAAGTAGACACCGTCGCGATATGACTGAAAAAAATGTTGAAAGCGACGCTAAACACCATGCAACAACAACAACAACAATTAAATTGATGAATTTGGCTGATGGCCTCATAAACATTGAACTCAGCATCTAATTTATGTACATGTTGGTTGAAGTTACGATCGGTCATTTACTTTTCAATACCATAATTACAAAATAGGTTATGGTTTAATATGTCTTTTCTGCTAAAAAGTTAAAGACATTTCTAAAACAGCTATCCTTCCAATTTAATAGACTGATATATCAAAATATTCTTATTGAGAAGGACTTGGTTCCACATACGTGTAATTCTGAAAAATGCTTTTGCAATGAGATAATTAGCATAACAACGAAATTCTGTATAAGTCACAGAAAATAAATAGGAAAGTAAATTAAGAGTTTTTTGCGTATCAGTCATAAGTCCATCTTTAAAATAAGGTAGGTGAGTAGCAGTAACCATATAACATACAAAATAAATTATGACAAATTTAGAAATTTTAAATAGTTTCTGAAGAGGCCATGTGGGGCTACATTTTTCATAAACTGTAAAATGTACAATAAAGAATTAATTTGTTGGAATTATTTGAAGTGAAACTGAATAAAATGGAGATTATATAATAATAACATGATACATTTAAGCAATTAAATTAGAAATGTATGCAACGACAAAATATCAAATATACCTTATTTCAGTATTTCGTCACTGAACTTGTACAAACCTTGTACAAACGGCATGCTAGTATCTCGTCATTGAACTTGTACAAACTGTATACCAGTATTTCATGACTGATTTTGTACAAATTTTATATCAGTATCTCATCACTGAACTTGTACAAACTTTAAACCAGTATCTTATCACTGAACTTGTACAAACAGTATACCAGTATCTCATCACTGAACTTGTACAAACTTTAAACCAGTATTTCATCACTGAACTTGCACAAACTTTAAACCAGTATTTCATCACTGAACTTGTACAAACAGTATACCAGTATCTCATCACTGAACTTGTACAAATTTTAAACCAGTATCTCATCACTGAACTTGTACAAACTTTATATCAGTATCTCGTCACTGAACTTGTACAAACGGTAAACCAGTATCTCATGACTGAACTTGTACAAACTTTATATCAGTATCTCATCACTGAACTTGTACAAACTTTATATCAGTATCTCGTCACTGAACTTGTACAAACGGTAAACCAGTATCTCATCACTGAACTTGTACAAACTTTATATCAGTATCTCATCACTTAACTTGTACAAACAGCATTCTAGTATCTCATCACTGAACTTGTATAAGCTTTGTAGTAATATCTCGTCACTGAACTTTTACTAAAAGCATACCAGTATCTCATCACTGAACTTGTATCAACTTTAAATCATTATCTGACCACTGAACATATATAAACTTTATATTATTTTCTGATCTATGAAACTCTTCTAACGATATCTCACGTTATATCTCTAAAAGTTCTCTGACATTTATTTGCGCTTTCTACTTATATGATGACCGAACCTTTAGTGATATAATAGGACGTTGATGCTGTCATCAACAATGTATCATCTGATTCTGTTCCCAGACAGCTTCATTTTACCAACATAGTACACTAAAATGAATGTATTAAGCAAGTAATTTTACAACCAGTGTAATACATAACTAGAGCAAAGAATATATAAGTTTGCAAAAATTACGCTCTAGTGAGATTTCAAATTGCAAGAGACAGATCTCGTGTGTCAGTCATTTACAGGTATTTCCCGGTATTATAAACTGATTTTGATTTATTTTAACAACTTGCGTTGATCACTGTTTTTGGCATGTACATTTTTTCCTACAGGTGTAAGGAAACTGTAGTAATGACAGAATGCATACCTGTATTATTTGAGGACAAACATACCAGGGTTTTTAAACGAATGACAGTAACTTTGTTGAAAACCTTGTAGAATGTAGCATTTTTGTGATCAGTATACTTCCGAGTCATATTAATTGTTCAGAAAACATAATATAGCAATGCTTTTCAAACAATTTATTTTCTGTCTCTCTTTAATATATTAAGTGAAAATATAAAGTACATGTATTACACTTTCAATATTGATTAAATATCAACAATATTTGAGAAATTAATATACATGCATGGCCTGCATGTAGGGAAAAACGGAATTCGAGCTTTTGCAACTAGTGTCCAACAAGATGAGCTTGCAAAGAACATGGGATCTGATCATGTCTACAATGTTAAACTGAAAATGTATTAAATATATTAACTGAGAACAGTGACAACATCAACACTCTGTTTGTCACTCAATGGTTCACACATAACCATTTATTTGTGATAATTCAGGTGTATAAGCACTCATTTTACCTCATTTGTCAATAAATTTTAATGATGAATCTTAATAATCAACTAGCAAACAGTCTCATATGGATCATCTTCACCATCATATTAAACGTTGCAAACATCATTGTGACATTCACCTCTTCCAGATACTAATGCCACCACAATGCCGCCGTACCAATGAGTTTGATAAAAATCTTCAAAGTTTTCCAATTGTGTGTAATCCTTTCACCAACAAACTTCAACTGTTTTGTGGATGCTCTCCTGAAAGGTCATGCAAACATTTAATGCAATACATGTAGTAATCATAATTAAAATTAATGGAAACATTTGATGTCATTCAATAATTTAAAACCATATGTTTGTTTCAATTTTTTAAATTTTTAAAAAGTAACTTAATGTTGTTATGTGACTCTAATCACACTCTGTCATAGCCGACACCAAACCCTGCATTTGTATAATCAACTGAGATGCACTATGATCTGGCTGTTCTCCATGTGTTTCTGTAGAACTCAGATTACGCGTGGTCTTGGCCTTTCCACGGGAAACACCTCTTTACTCTATCTTCCAACTAAAATGCATATAGAAAGCATAAAATAATAGCACAATAATCACAAGCATTTTGTTAATAAATCTTTAATAACATTGTTTAGCCAGAAAGACTCACGTATTCATGGACTTTTCCCTTTCCTTGGATAAGAGGGTCATTTAGTAAAAAAACTTAAGTTTTGGAAATAATAACTTCCACCTACTATTGTTCCTACAGAAAAGTTATATTTATGTAACTGACATGGTTTACGCTCCTAACAACACATATTTGTAGAAACCTTCACATTGCATGTAGTAGTTGTGTTTTGTTTTTAAACTTAATTTTCCGCTACAGTTTTTGTTTTTCTCTGCCACTTCAGTTAACGTTATGGGCTTTTTGTGCAGTACATTTTTCACTTCTACTAAGCCAGACTTCAGTCCATTTTCCAACACGATCCCATCTGGACTACCGCCAAGAAACTTTCAAAATGTTTCACTAATAAAAAATGTGTATTCATGAATTTTCACTCTTTCTTGTTAGATTCCATTTTTTGTGTAATGATTGCCATTGAACTTTGGTATAACATCTGTGCAACAAGATTACGAACAGAATAATTAGTTCATTACAGAACCAAACATTGAGGCTGTAATTTATTTTCGCCTTTCATCGTGCCACACTTGTAATTCTGACTGTAAATTGGTCTGAATGGCGCAATTTTATTTGAACTCAGTTCAATATGTTGCTCTAAAAAACAGCCTTTTCAACATTTGATACATCATGTTTATTGTCGTCAACTGCGTCATTTCCATATGCCATTCTAGCGGCTTTTGGATTAATTCCTTTGAACACTTGTCATTATTAGCTTATTTTTACTGTCATTGACATAGTTATCGCAGTGTTCGTCCGTCTGACATTCTGTCCGGTATTTCGTGTCCGGCCTGTAAGTTTGTCACTGATAGATGGATTTTATGAATACTTGCTACAAATGATCAACATAACATGAAAACGTGTCGCGAGTAAGATCCACACCCGTACCTCAAAGGTCAATGTCACTTTGAGTTAGTTTGACAACACTTTGAGTCTGTGTGAGATTTCGTGTCCGGCCTGTAACTTTGTCAAGCATGAGTAGATTTTGCTACAAATGATCAACACAACATAACATGACGACATGTCGCGCATTACACCAAGAGTCCCACTTCAAAGGTCAAGGTCATAACTTAATTTTGTTTGCTGACACTTTCAGTCTGATTGAGATTTCGTGTCCGGTCTGGATATTTGTCACCTATGGATGAATTTCAAAAACACTTCAATTCATCAATATGACATAATTAATTGTCGCATATAAGACCCAGAGCCTTTCCTCAAAGGTCAAGGTCACACTTTCAATTTGTTTGATATTGCATATCTGGTCTATAACTTTTTTTAATTGATCAAGATAACATGACGACGTGTCACACGTTAGATCTAGACCCGTACTTGAAAGGTCAAGGTCGCAGTTTGAGTTTGTTCATCCTGTAACTTTATTATACATGGATGTATTTCAAAAACACTTTGCTCAATTGTGCAACATGACATGACAACGGGTCACGTTAAGACCCAGAACCTTACCTCAAATTCACACTTTCAGTTTGTTTGATATTTCATGTCTGATCTGTAACTTTGTTTTACATGGAGTGCTTTTAGAATAACTTGACATAGGTGATCAGCTTGTCATGATGATGTGTCACCTGCAGATATACCCACACCGTAGCATCAGATGGCAAAGTCAAGGTTATACAAAGGCAAGGTCATGCTTTAATGTAAAAAACATGAAATAACATGTCTAGTCTGAAACGCCAGTCCATTAATCTCGATATTCACGGATACATCGCTACCAATTATTACATATATTGTTATTTTCGCATATCATTTGGGAAGAATGGGGGGAGGGGGGCGCATTCGACACTTCTCAGTGACATTACTTGTTTCTATCAATATGCAACTTAAAAAAATTATGGCCTTGTGCTGTCCCTGTCGTTCTTTTCCCATACCGACGGAGACCACTGGGGACAAATGTTCATTTTAAGGTATCCACTATAACACCTTGTGTGCCAAGATCCTCGATTACAGATGTTGTAGATTTTCTCACCATCGAACTTAGTTCGCATGTGCATCTATTACTCAGCCAAATTAGCAGTGCTGTCATGGATGAGGCGGTCACTTTTGCTTGCAACTCTATCTAACAAAATTGTTACATCTTGCAACATGTTTGAATGTACATTAATATACAGCAATGATGTACCATATCTTGACATCTCTTGTGCCTCTACTGAAGAGCCTTCTGTCAAGAATGAAGCTGCCTAGGAATAATCCTCAGATGGTTCGTCCTAAATATATGGACAATTTTCATCTTCTTTAATGGTACTGTTATTGAACTGTGCAACTTTTGCTTTGTAAAAATCAGAGCAGTTATCATGATTAGCAAACTTGTGATGGCCACTATTTGGTATGTCTTTTGATAGCTGTTTTGAACCTTTCCGTTTGTCCGCTTCTTAAGATCGCATTGTAGAAGCACATCTGACTCTCTAAATATTCTCAATCTTGTGCATTTGGTTAAATTATTCTTTTCTTTGTATTTTAAATAATTTTAAATCATTTCTCCAAATTAGATCGCCAACACTTTGCTATGTGATTCTCACATTCAATTATATGGACATGACATTTTTGCACTGGAGCTGCTACCGTTATATTCTCAAAACGGTCCCCATCACCAATAAACCGCATATATCTAAGTCCATGCATACACTTTGACTATTTGAACCCTTCCATTATTATATCCGACTCCATCGCTTGTGAACTTGATTTCCAGTTTTTGAAGCTTACATGCTGGTTTGGCTGTTGATGTTGATTTTTAGCATGGGAACATAGGAAACAGTATTTATTTCTAATTCCTATATGAAGGATTTTCACTCCTTACTTTCCAAATTATAATCCTAACTCCTCCAAGTCTATTATAGGAATGTTTATGTGTTTTCTTACTCCAGCCTCCATCAGCGATAACAGTAATAGAAGGAACACCTTCAATTTAGCTTACTTTCTCAATGGCAATTATTCTTTCTTTTGCACCTATATACCAAATATATTTTTTTAAAAAACATATGTTTGATATCATATATATTGGTTTATTTGGTTTCAATCTTTGGCGTTATTTGATGGCACCGAGTGCTAACACACAATCAGTTAACATAGCCGCTCATGGAAGGCTCAGCAGTACTGGACCACACCATCTCAACAAAATACTGATATTTTTCACACTTAAACTTTTGGTAAAGCATCAAATACTGGATACAAGGATCATACGTTCACTCAAACCTCAAAGCTACGAGTGGTGTCTTGCACTATTATCCAGTCAATATATATATATATATTTATATATTAACTGTACATGCTTTAAATACTGGTTCAACCCAGGAAGACTTACACTTCCAGCATGAATTGTATCAAATGTACATGTAATAACTTTCACAATCAAAGTAAAATACATAACTTAAAAATAATCAATGGTGAGTGAAAATTGACAATGACAGATAATGTCACATGTATCAATAGTCATTGAGACCAGGCAGCCGGACAGTGATTCTAACTGACGCAAGTTTGTTTTTTAGCCATTTTAATAACTGTTTCTAGGGTCATTTTCCACATGCCAAATTGTATATTTTCCCCAAATTTAGATGGAAACCTTCACAATTCAAAGGTTCAGCTATTGTACTGAAACTTGCCATAAAGTCTTGGTAAAATAAAGAGAGTATTTGGCATTCTGAATAGAGTATACATATAAACTTTTTGAATTAAATAGAATATATCATAAGTTTTGCATTTTGAGTCTGGCTTTAAACGTTTTGTTCCAATTGGTAATGCCTTTATATACTCAATGACCCCCTATTGCCAAAATGATATCAGTTAAACATGCCAAATTAATATATTGAAAAGGGAATTTCTAACTTTTGCTACGCACCAAAGTTATACTGATTTCCTGCTTAAAATTGCAACACATTTTGTAACGTATTGAATGAGTCACGAGATTTGACATTGATTTCAATTTGATACGTTACACAGGTTTATGTAAGAAACAGTCCGAATGACGATGCGGGGGCCATCTAGCAGTATTTAAGTGCGGTCTATATTTAGAATGGAAATTTGATTTCAAGTTTACCACTCCGATTTAAAAAAACAATTTACCTTTTAATGTGGTTAGTTTAGAAAGAGTACAAGTTTTTATAAAGTCTAACAAAAAATATAATTATAACAAGTCTATATTTTAATAAAAAACGACCATAAAATTATAAAATTCTAATGGTGTGTGTAATGTGCAAAATTAACCTGACAATTGATAATTCAGAAGCGCTGCAGACTGAGTTTACCAGATAAATAGTCCTCTATTATAAAAACATGATGTCAAAAATGTATGCCGACACGGATGGTCCCACCTTATCTTTGAAGCAGTAAACTGTAAAGGTCAATAAATCAGCCCAGGGCTCTTGATTGTTCTTACAGTATATACCTTGAATTACTAAAAGAAAACTTTTGTGAACATTATGATGCCCTATATATCTTTTCGAGAATCAGAGAAAGACTTCGGATGGAACTTCATAAAGACATCGCCATTTACTTGGAACATAAGACAATAAAACCTAATGTATATATTGTGCTTGTTTGCAGTTGGAAATTTGGTTAGTTTGGATTGCTTATACTATTTGTCACGACCAAATGGAAATAAAAGTAGTCAATAGCCCTGCCAACACAGATAAAAGGGCGTGAACGCAGCAACAATGCATGCATACTAAAACTTCGTATTGCATTGGCATAATCGGTTAAGATATTTAAGATCACAAGAAAGTTTGACATGCCAGTTTTAGTTCCAAGACTCGTCTGTATGTACATGATATATACACACTGTGGTCACAATATAACATGTGGCGACATAATGCTAAAAGTCTGTATAACAAACTTTTTATATGGCTCACAATTTCATAATTGATATTTTAAAGCAGAATAAGTAACAACTCGTGTTATAACACATGATGCAATGAGTGAAATACCTAAATTGAGACGTTTGCGACCTCATAAGCAGGTTCTTCCCAAAATGTCACAAGTCTTTATCTGTGTATCATTTACACTAAACTGACCATAATTACATGGTGATAACTGCTTATGGTTAATCATAAGATTCGTTTTTATTTTATTTACACCAAAAACAAATGGTATATCTCATTTAACACAGGTCAATGTGTATGTTTTAAGCCAAGCCAATTGTTTATCTAGATACAATAATACAAATGAGTGGGGCTGTTTTAAAGATTCATAATTGAATCGCATGTTGATTATAATTACCTTGCTCAACATGTTACATTTTCTATAGATGCAATATTTATAACTCATTTCCGTCTATATCACGAAATTTTGCTGACCTGGGAACCATTATCTATTGGGACCACATTGTATATTACTGTTATTGTAATACTTAAAATTGTAATGAAAAAAACAACAACTTGCAGTCAATGTTCCTTCTTGAGATACATTTCCCACCTATTTCCAATATCTTTCTCAATGTTACTAAAAGCATATTTAAATAAATCCATGGTAGTCATAATTTCTTTTAAATGAGATGCAGCATTTTCTGTGACGATTGAACCCCACACAACATGTACAGTTACCTCATAATTTGTAAAATTGTTTGTTGTCAAGTTGGACTTGTTTCAAATGACAATTGTGTTCTAAAGCCCACACATCTAACAATTAGCACAGATTCTAATCATTGTATTCTTGATTCTAACACTTAACAATCTTAGGTCTTTCGCCTTACTACAACGAATAACATATGTTGTGACTTCATTTGTCTGTGTCTGCAGACTATTAAGGTTGATATTCTTTTAAGTAAGTAATTTTTAATTTTAACAACACACTTCAAGGAACCAGCAATCAAATTACATATGTACAAATCATTCATACTTGTTGTTTTAACAAATGAAACGCCGTGTTATATTTTTCTTCGCTTTAACAATAGTTTTCTTGCATTGTGATTTTTTTATCTTCAAACCTGTTATTCCTGTACAATATAATACTCCTGATGCATATGAATCTCACCGGCCTGCAGCATTTATGCCTCCAGACATGCCAAACTGTCTCTGTGGTTTTAGATGTTTATTTTTTACTATTTTCAATGGTTAAAGTATAAATTAAACAAATATATGCATATATATCAGAATAAAAAGATAATTATTAAAAATGACTTTAGAATATAACTTTTTTCTACAAGGCGTATCTCTCTTCAAAATTATACTGTTTATTCACTAGGGAGTGATGTCCATACATGGCTGGACTTGATCAGCAATAGGTTTCCGTAAAATGAAATATAAAGCATGCATAAAATATATCAATTTACTCGATATGTTTCATTTAGAAAGATATAGCACTGTAGCATTAAACAACAAATATGACCCAAGTAAAACTCAAACAGCGATCTTGATGTTATTTCTTTAAGGTCAGTGCAAAGGATGATCCTAAATTATATCATGAAACTTACGGTTAAACACAGACCACTAACACATCTTTCCAAATTGAAATTTAAATGGAAAACGTATCCTTTTCCTCTTTGAAGACAAATGCCAGGAGTCATTCGCCGGAAGTATATTCGCAGATATAGTCCTATATGTAGTTCAGGTAGTGTTGAATATTTACGATCGAAACACGATTTAAAATAGATAGCCATATTTAATTAACGCTGTAAATCGGTTATGTAATTTTAAAATTCAATATATTACAAAATATGGCGACGCTAAACACCATACAACATTGTACATGAGCATCTCAAATATGCCATGTTTTTGCTTCTTAGCTATATATATGTATCAAATAATTTGTTACCCAACTGTATTTATTACACTACCTACAGAAAAATCCAAAAGCAGATTTAAACTTATATTTATATTATCTTCTTTATCAATAACGTTAATAAATCTATCAAATAAAATAAAAGATCTAATCTGTCAAATCTTGTATTCATGATATAACATGTATCACCAATATATTATCGCTTTTATTGGCCTATATAATTACTTGATTCGCCTATATTATCGCTTGATTCACCTATATAATCACTTGATTCGCCTATATAATCACTTGATTCGCCTATATTATTACTTTTATTCAAAGTTTATCATATCCACGAAAGTCATAACTTAAGAATGAGAATATATCAGACAATAATACACGAAATAACTTAATGGAACAAATTATAAATGTGAAAAGTTCAAATAAATATTTATATAATAAAAAGTTAAAGTATATTGAAAGAGACTTAATTATTCAATCGCGTATTAAATTGAAACAAGCAATAGCAAATCTAAATTGGAAAAGTACACATAATCTACCCTTTCAATGTTTAATAAATACAAAGTTAAGAGCATTCCAATGCAAATACATAATGAGAAACTTACTTTATAATAACTTTCTGTTTAAATGTAATAATACCAGTTTATGCGATATTTGCAATAGGCATGTCGGAACAAACAAACATTTATTTTGGGAGTGCAACATTTCGAGAGGTTTTTGGACAGAACTTGAAGTGTACCTGAATGAAAAACTTATTGAAATAGATTTGGATTATTCAACGATGTCTCTAGGGAGTCCTGATCAGAGCAGTTATTCGAGTTTATTTTACTGTATTTTGATTGATGGAAAATATTTCATTTTCAAAAACAAGTATAAACAGACAATTCTAAAGTTCAACCATTTTATAAAATACTTAAAATATCATGACAAAAATAATAGCGAGTAACAAAGATAAATCTCACAACTGAACTTTGACAGTGTAAAGCACCTTAATCTCTCTTCATGACTACAATAGTCTCCTTTCCTTCTCCTATCCATGTTTTTTTTTCCTTTTTCCACTTTATTTCCCCGTCTTTTCTTATTATAACATTATTTCATAGAATACATTCATATAAAATAGTTAACTGTATGTTTTATATCAAATATATTTGTAAAATGTATGCTTTGTGAAAAAACAAAAAATAAAAACAAAAAAAACAACAAAAAAAACACATATTGTTCACACAGTTGTATTCATAAATGTCTACTATAATCAATTTGTGGACTGATATGCCATTTTGAAATTGTTCTTTATTAAAACAAAAGGCAAATGCCACAACGACCCTGCTTTGAACGATTCCATAAACTTTGCTTTCTATGTACATTCATTCTATCATGCTTTAAAAAATGAAAATAAAAATCACAACCATTACCATCACCATGTCATATTTCACTAAAGAAAACAAGATCGTAAACGTTAGCATCTGTTTAGAGCTGTATAAATCGGTTGGGCATTTCTTTTGTCGGAAAAGCATAATATTGCCATACTTTTGTACATATTGGAACATTTTCATGAGTTCTGCCAAGTTTGAATGACATTTGATAGTGTTTGATGTCATCAAACCATTGACATTGTGAAAATGCAAGCTAGTAAACCCCATGTTTTCTCATCATAACTGTACCAACAGAAGACTAACTATAGAAACAAAACACTTTTAGAACCATTGGTAACATGTTAAGAGTTTCAGAAGTACGTTTCGATATATGCTGGCATTAGAATTGTCATTTTGCCCGGTCGTCGGACCTAAATCAGTTTTGGTATCAGTTCTTTTCTACGATTCTTAACATTCAGATACATTAAATCTGGTATCCTTTGGATTGACTCACCTGAGAGAATCCTTAATGGCTATCTTAAATTCAGAGTTGAACTTGGCCACAAATGGCCTGGACCCTTTTCACTAACGTCCGTTCGTTAACGTTTACGAACTTCAGGAAATCCATTTAGTGTTTTGCCACGCACAAATCGGCCGATTCTATGTGCTCTCGCAATGCATACATTTTCTCTTGGATTAACCATGTTTAATTTGTGCACTATAGTTTTACAGTCTTCAATAATATGTGTCTCCATCGGATGCAAGTCTTCGTTTGGTGTACTGGCAGGAGGCTTATGGGATGCTTGACTGATTTTTGTTGATTTGGGATTGTCCTTCAAAAATGCCGAAATATTAAAGAGTATTACGTATTGACTTGTACTTTAATTCATTGACGTCATCATCGCATTTTTAAGTTTTGTATTTTCAGCAGTCTATATTTTAACATAATATTTCAGTTTTTTGACATGTTGTCTATTATCAAATGTATTTGTTGAAAGCACGCCATATCGTTCACATACAATGTAATATCTTTTTCAATAGCTGATATATTTTATGGATGTCATCAAGCCAAACCATTAAACTGAAAGCTTGATAGTAAAGAAATACGTTTAAACAAGTACCGAGGTCAGTATCTTTATTAACAGTGTTAAACAATTATTGCATGGAATGTAATAATTCTGCTTGGTTGCTTTGTTGTGATAAAATTGGTGAGGCGGGATTCAGACTCATGCAGGTTGGTATGTTGGTGGATGTTGTTACACATTGGGTATAATAGACGGTTCATATATAGCATGTTATAACGATTTGTTGATTTGTTAACATTGGATTTGTTGGTTGTTGGTTGGACGGCAGGTGTTTAGTTTTACGACATTTTATTTGAGCGTTTCACATCTTTTATTATCCGAAGGATGGGAGAATGAACTCGTTGTAGACGAAACCAAACTGTCAAACTAAATGTGAAGCCAACAATTAACTTCTCATTATATATATGAAAGGTAACTAAATACTATTTAAATACCAGTTCAATTGCACACTAGTTGTATACTTGTTTCTATTTTACAGTACAAAAGTAAAATGTCAGGTTTTCTTCCATTATGTCAGAAATGAAATATAAAATACTATTTACTATCCTTCCTTTCATTTTCTATCTCGCATTAAAACTACGTTTGAACACTATTACTTCGTTCTGTATGATATTCTTTTTCAGCTGGTTACTTAACTAAAACTCAAATCAACTAATTCTTTGAGATAAACAATGGGCATTGGAATACCGTTGGTCATTAATTGTAACAGTTCAATAGTTGTGCCGAAATACATTGATCAGTTAGTCAAAATTATCATATTGTATCTCTCAAACATATTTACTAATAGGACAATTTCAGTGGAATGGAAAACGGGTTATGAAAATTGATTTAATAATCGTTTTACACGCCCCACCCCCCCCCCCCCCACCCCACACACACACACATCTCAGAATGAATAAAAGACTATCGGAGAGCGTGTTTTACAGGTTAATAACTAACGCGTCAAATAAGCGCATTATAACAACACATACGGACCTTTGTTCTTATTTTGTTATTGTCTTCCATGCGGTTGATTTTGCAATCCTATGCAAACAGATCTTGTTCTATACAAAATACACTCATAAGTGATTGATTGAATACATTAATTGCCTATTTATATCAGAATCTCTACCACACTTTTGTGAATAACTTTTTGCATTTGCTGACAGACCTTCCTGGCCCGGCAAACTAGAATTAAATGTTTCAGAAAATAATACTACATTCTTTATTTTAATTACACCAGTGTCAAGATGACAACAAATCGATAAATGTATGTTATATGTGTTTTTTGAGAATAAATGTTGTGAGTTAAAATCATTTCATCGATAAAGTGACTTTTCTTTCTTAAATATGTTAAATGCAACTTTCCGGCTATCTTTTGAAATGTTCTAATATTGATATCATTCTACTTGATCACATTTTCATAAAAATGATAATACTTGTAAAAACGTAAAAACAAATCATTCTCTGTAATTAGGAACAATACGGTTATCAGTTTTCTCCGCGAGTTAATTTCCTTCGCACGCATGGCTTTAATGACAACATTTTAAACAAGGCATTTTGATGTTCAAATGAATAGTAACATCAGAGTGTTGCTTTGGAATGCGCATGTCAATATTTGGTTTAAATGTTTTTTAAAGGAATCCCAACACTGTGAAGCTAAATTTAACAAAGTTGGTAATCAACAGTAAAACATTATTTTACAGTTCTACTGAGTTTATGAAATTATATTCGCCATTAGGCAGACAAATGTCATATGCATCTTGAGTGCACCGTATTGTTTGCAATTATATTTTTACTGTGCTAATTGTTTAACATAGATGAGCTCGGAGAATCGTGGTTCAATCCTCTACAACGACCACGTTTATTTTCCTTTACCAGGACAATTTGCTTTAAATATGCTAACTACTGGTTCTACCAAGGGAGACCTCGAGCATATTTGTCTAGCATTCCATTGTCCAAATTTAGATAAAATATTTCTAACTTTAGCTTTATAACGTGGCACATAAACAGAAGAGATATCACAAGAGCTTTGCACCGTAGAGTAGTCTAGTGGTAGAGCGTCAAACCGGCATGAGGACGGTCGTGGGTCAATCCCCAGTCAGAAAATGTACACACTGTCAGTTGAATTGTGTATTTTGTTTTATATGAAGAAATGTCTTTCTAAGGTAAATACATGTTTCACATAGAAATTTTTCATAGCAGGAATGTATCTGCGCATAAAAATGCCCAATACCTGGTAGGTTAACCAGCTTGTTTTAAAAGACAATGCCAGTGTCCTCCTAAGATTACTTTAAAAAAGAAGTTGTCAAATGCTCATGAAACATGCATCTGTTAACATCCAATTAACGTTACCTTTTAGCACCAGTTATGTCTAATGCAGTGTCTACTATACCAGCTGTACTCATAAGCAGCAAGAAATCACAGCCTCTTTGAACAATTTTGAAAATGTTTCAAACTAAATTTATTGGACATGTTTTAAGCGCGGGAATCATATTACCATGGCAACAGGGGGCGCAGTTGTGTAGTGAGACATGTAACTCTTTAGTTATATAATACTAATACTACATGTATAAACTTAATTAATTTAGTATACGTAGATAGTTAACTTTGATAATTAACGCATTTGATTTATTTACATTTCTACATAAAAAAAGTATATATAATTATGGTTATTATTTAAAACTTTAACGTATTCTAAATGATGCAAATTTATATTGAGAATAGCAATTGTTGTTATTTGTGGAATTCATGTCCAAAACTACATAGGAAATTGCATTGGAATAATTATATATGCTCTTAGTATAAATGGTTGATTTGTGTGCTGTCGAAATTTTGTGTTAACAAAAATATGAAGATGGTTAATATTGTGAACGTACAGTAGAGTGTCAGAAAACGGTCGATGGATATGACCAATCTACATATTTATTTTGAAAGGTGACAAATAACAAATAACATTGTGTTGAACAATAATGAGAGCGTAAATGGTTGATCATCAAAATGTAAATTGAAGATAAGTCGATCATGTATGAGAGCGTGAATGGTTGATCGACAACATGTAAATTGAAGATAAGTCGATCATGTATGAGAGCGTGAATGGTTGATCGACAACATGTAAATTGAAGAGAAGTTGATCATGTATGAGAGCGTAAATGGTTGACCGACAACATGTAAATTGAAGAGAAGTTGATCATGTATGAGAGCGTAAATGGTTGATCGACAACATGTAAATTGAAGAGAAGTCGATCATGTATGAGAGCGTAAATGGTTGATCAACAACATGTAAATTGAAGATAAGTCGATCATGTATGAGAGCATAAATGGTTGATCGACAACATGTAAATTGAAGATAAGTCGATCATGTATGAGAGCGTAAATGGTTGATCGACAACATGTAAATTGAAGATAAGTCGATCATGTATGATTGTTAAACAAATCATCAATAAAGTGTAAATTTCGTAATCCAAACACGTTGATAGAAAAAAAAATAAAACAACAATACATGTAACATTAAAACAATAAACGGTGTTTACCAGGTATGCAATTTTCTATGAAGTCTTCATAGCAAACGTTGTAAGTCAAATGGCATAATCACTAACTAAATATCGTTTTAATAAAGAATTAAACAACTTGTTTATGAATGTCAAACTTTTCGTATTTTTGTCATCGCTTAATAATTTTTAAATAGACTTTACCTATTTTATACGTAAATTAAAAAATCTAATTAAAAATGTATTAACTGATCAGCAATTCTAACAAGCATTTTGGCTGATTTTATGATGTAGTGTTTAATGACCGATTCAATCAATCGGATATAGGCTGACAAGGTTAATTCCGTAATCATTTGGTTTTCATGACTGTCTAAATATATGAATGCATAAATAGACAAATCTTTTTTTTTTTTTCATTTCTGTTAGAAATTATTCATATTGGATATGATAAATTATTTATGGAGTTCTGTTGAAAAACAATGGTGTTGCTAGGAAAATAAACAAATATATTTCTTGTCACGTGATTCGAACTCTGATTTCTAAACATAACAATATCATCGGTACATGAACAAGTCTAATTTCAAATTAGCCGTTAATACGGCCTGTGTTGGTTGCACATTTTATTCGAGGTTGCCCGAAGTTTTTCTAACGTTTACGTATACTGCCAAGAACAGTATATACTACATCAGTGACGGTATTCAACGGGTTATGTCTAATTCAAATATCGACGATAGTATCGAGTTTAAATACATGTTTATGACGATAAACAATGCTATTTAAAAACTGGTCAGATATGACCCAATATCACTCTTTATGCTAAATGTTACAATTACCAGTTATTTTGATTAAATACATTTGTAGAACTTACTGACTTAAAAACTGGTTAACGAGTGCTGACGACCTCACTGTCACTGTCGTCACCTGTCTATTTAACGCGATGAAGTAAACAAAAGTATCCCCGCTTAACCTCTTGCAAGTGTGAAATCATCTACTTGTTAGCTAATGCACAGTAGGCGATCAATCAGACAACACATAAAGGCTTTATTTTCTATATTGGTAGGTAAATGGTATTTTATATACCCACCTTGTCTAAGATCAAAATATTATATTTTATTTGTTATATTAATACATTTATGCATAAGGTGAAAGTAATCTTATTGACTAGAACAATGCTTTGTAAGGTGTTGGGATTGGAGGGGGAATAATAAAAAGGTAAGAGGTAATGACTTTGCATTTTACATGATGCTTTGTTTAATAACAGATTATTTGATTGTTAAAATGGGAAAGTTTAATTAAAAAAAAGTTGTTCCTGACGTTAAACTACCAATCAAACATATGAAACACATTTCAGCAATTTACTTTTGGCATTAACACAGTGGCAGAGAAACGTATCATCAATTACGTCATTTTTTACATAAGCGGAAAGTCCAGCATATAAAACTGGACGATTTTACTAGACGACATATTGCTATTCTAATGGAAACTACAGTAACGGATAGAGAACCTGCTAACATGTAAACGCAACATGTTAAAACAGTGTTATCGAAAAAATATAAATCGATTGATGTTAAACAACGATAAACTGCGTTAACTTGATCATTCAATACGGCATAATAAAAAGTCAAATGGAAGATACGGATAAAAAGATAAATTTGTATTTCATGTGCCATGACATATGAAAGGGTTAAAGCATATCTAAGTTTGTAAAAGTAACAGATAAGGTTATTGTTTAATGAAATAGTTATGCAAATTAATAGAATTTAGATTCAAATTATGTTTAGTTCTGTTAAGTTCTGTTCTGACAGCATACTTGATTGTCAGGTCAGGGCAAATACTCACGTTTCACTAGTTCTATTTTTATTAGTACAGTAGACAGAAAAGTCGTCAAAGCAAACATAAAGCGAGCGACTTTACAAATTAACAAACTTGCAACTTAGGAAAATTACAAAACGTAATTGACCCAACTGCTTAAACATTAAAAGCAATTATGAGTGTTGAAGTATAAATACATTTATCACAAATATTTATGAGATAATATTCTAATTATATTTTCTACTATAACAATTTCAGTAGGTTTGTTATCGAAAGGTGTACTTTAAATTGGCTACTGTTTATATTTAAACATTACTGTTTTATGTCTTTTATCATAAAAATAATTTGAGAGACCTATACGCACTTCGTTTTCATATATAACAAATATATCTCGGATTCTAACGCAAGTTATAGCTCTCCAACTATGTTTATTCCCCTGTGATTGGTATCACGACCGATAATTTTGATATAACCGAAGATAAACACATTTCTTAACTTAGCAAAACCAACTATACGGATTCAGCAAACATTTTTGAATAAACACACACACGCAAAAATCAGTTTGAGAAACTCCTTTTTTCAAGATAATTATAATTGCCTTTATTTTCCTTCAACCATCGAGGTCTAGAGTAATTAATCACAATTTTAAGAAATTAATCCATGAGTTTCATTATGACTGTCAATTTGCCAATTTGTTATGCAGTGATCAATCATAATAATTTCAATTTACATTTTCTCAATTATATGGCTGAGGTTCGAATGCTGTGGTATATTTGAGACAATTAAAATACGGCTTAAGATTGTGAACGTCTGAGCCCTTTTCATTCAGTAAAATTTAGCAATTTAAAACTTCATAGCCAGATATTAAACGCAATAATTAATTTAACGTTTAGAAATCGATAATTTGGTACCCATGCAAACACTCACGCTGTATGAAACAATCACAATAAAACTACTGCAGATAGATATACAAATAAAATTACAACATATAGTACGGATTTTGAATAAGAAGTTGTTAAAACATCACTGATATCAACAATAATATTCGAACTATTTAATTAAGTTAATTCATGAGTTCTTGCAACCCCATTCTAAGCAGAGTTGTAACATAATAAAGCATAATAATGTAAATTAAACAAGTGCATCAGATCACCTCTTACATACGCGGCAGCTATCAATAAAGAGAGACAATGGTATAAAAATTATAAGTAGATCATCAATATAATGTAATTCATACCACAAACATGTAGGTTCGTAGTAACATATTGTACTCTCATTCCTCCAAAATTGGTTTGTAATATTTCTTTCAGGCTCCATTCAGATGCATAAAGAGCGATGGTATATAAGCTGCAAGAGATATTTACATACGGACGACGTACACATAACAATCACACGAGTAAAATAAACAACAAACACACTTTAAAACCTACTGATGCACTAGTTTTGATATGTTCACATATATAGATATTGTTCTAATTACATGTAACAGGTTTTCATTAAATCTGGATCGTTTATTTTTTTTTTATATCATTAACAAAACTTTTTTTCATAATACTTTATTTAAAACTCAGGATATATAAAAGTGATCAAATGAATCTAAGTTTACTTTAAGAAATGTAAAACAAAAAAATGATTGTCAACAGTGCACTTAAAGGTGTTTTCTATTTTCGTTTATCTAGTGTTTCCACTTTCAATTCATCAATGTGCAAAATCGTATCAAATTTTAAACCAATTGTAATGAATTGAAATAAAACGTAGTTACACTTAAAAATCACTTTCCGATAAAAAAAAGTTACAAATCTGTAAACAAGCAATTACATCTGATCTATCAGGAGCTGAAGGACGAATCCATCGGAGCCAGTTTCTTTTCTTTGAAATAAAATTAAATATATTTTTGCAAAGTACTAAATTCCATATTTGATTTAGATAATGTAAGTAAATAAAAACACGGGTACTTGTCAATATAGGATTGTTTTCATGAGCTGTAATTAATGACCAATATATCTTTAATGAATGAAACATTTTGTAAACTGTAATGAAATTGTTGACAATTACATATATTTGTTATTCCATGTAAATATGTTTCAACATGTGTCCTACTATAATTACAATACCATTTGGTATTTATCTAGTACTAATTGAAAGTCATTGTTTCAAGGGGATTGTCGTAACTAATAATTTGAGCACCTGTGACGTTTCTGCTTTACTTATTTTATGCTTGTAGAATGTATTTTTTTATATATTTGACAACAAAATATGTTTAAACAAAACACCATTTTGACAAACAAACAAATACTATTTGTGGTGTTGCTGTTGTCATTTTATCTGTACGCTGTTATCAACATAATATACTGTCATACTACATTCTAACATTGATTATACTCAATATTCAATATTTAATGTATTGTTTCTTTAAAACCAAAACCATTTAGTAAAGGTTTTTATTACATTTCAAAATCTAATTGATATTCAGTTTGGTAGTAAAAGTAGTATGGCAGCTGGAGTACATTAAATAGTCTGAATAATATTGTTTTAATTGATAGCTGATCACAATATTTGAATATGGAATGCTATTTCGCAAGTGTGATTTTTAGATTAAAACTATTTTATCGAATCATACATTTTTATTACATGCGAATCATTGACAATAAAGAAGACCAGATTTGCTTGAAATGCAAATTTACGATATTCATCTCATAAGATCATATGCTTGTATTATAAATCATCGCTAGAACACATAAGGGAATGTTTAGGCATATCATCTTTGTTTCAGTTTTCGAAAACATGATACAACTGAATGAAATATCAAATGTGATAACAGTGTTGTGTTGTGTTTTTTGTTGTAATTGTTTGTATGTTTTGTCCATTATGCTTGGTTAATGGTTTCTATTATTTCTATATTATCAACTGAAAATATGATATCAAACAAACATTTAAATAACGCCATAGGGTATACTTGAATTGCTTGCTATGGTATCAGAGCAGTTCTAGATATTTTCCTTTTATTCGGCAAGTGTTTAAATACATGGGTTACATATTTATATCGGTGCGCAAGCTACATTATACATTACATTGTGAAAACGAATATTACGAGCAGACACTCGGGGCTAATTATTTGAACTAGATATAATTGTTCCATGACAGTTTAATTATACATATTCTGATTGTAAAATTTCCTATAACTAGTAGAAAAATATGTGTGTAGTATTTTGATATAATGTACATGTAGAATTCAAACTTTTTATCTTACCAGTGGATTATTTTATGGAATACTTTGTATCGGGTTTGGAAGCTATCTCTCTAAATGTGCAAGTATTGATTTTATTCTACTCAATTGTTGGTATAATAACAGCAATACTTGTAAAAATGTAGAAACCAATCAAGAGTAATACTTGTAAAAACGTAGAAACAAATCACTCTATGTAATTATAAAAAGGAAACAGTTCTTTTTCCCCGCACGCACAATTGTCAATAAAAACACTTAAACATTTTGAACAATCCTTTTTAGCTCGCCGGAAGAAGTTCAAGGAGAGCTATTGGCATGACCCCGGCGTCGTCGGCGTCGTCGTCTGTAGACACCCAAGTTAAACTTTTGCGTACAAGTTTCATATATCTATGCAACCACTCATTGGATGTCAATGAAACTTTGCATGTGTGTTTACCATCATCAATGGAACACACAGAGACAAGAACCATAACTCTGGATTGCATTTTGGCACAGTTATAGTCCTTTTTGGACTTACACACCCAGGTTAAACTTTGCGTTTAGTTGCGTACAAGTTTCACATATTAATGCAACCACTCATTGGATGTGAATGAAACTTCACATCATGTGTGTTCACCATCATCAATGGAACACACAGCGACAAGAACCATAACTCTGGATTGCATTTTGGCACAGTTATGGTCCTTTTTGGACTTAGATACCCATGTTAAACTTTGCGTTTAGTTGCGTACAAGTTTCACATATCTATGCAACCACTCATTGGATGTGAATGAAACTTCACATGTGTGTTTACCATCATCAATCGAACACACAGAGACAAGAACCATAACTCTGGATTGCATTTTGGCACAGTTATGGCCCTTTTTGGACCTAGACACCAAGGTTAAACTTTGCATTTTCTTGCGTTTAAGTTTAAGATATATATGCAACCACTCATTAGATGTGAATACAATTCCTCATGTGTGTTCACCATTATCAATGAAACACACAGAGACAAGGACCATAACTCTGGGTTGCATTTTGGTACAGTTATGGCCACTTTTCGACTTAATTTTTCAGGTTAAAGTTTTTTATCACGTAAGATATCTATGCAACAACTCATTGGATATGAATGAAACTTTGCATGTGTGTTCACCATCATCATTGAAACACACAGAGACAAAAACCATAACTCTGGGTTGCATTTTGGCATAGTTATAGCCCCTTTTTTACTTAATTTTTCAGGTTAAAGTTTTTTATCACGTAAAATATCTATGCAACCACTCATTGGATGTGAATGAACCTTCACACGTGTGTTCACCATCATCAATGAAACACACAGAGACAAGAACCATAACTCTGGGTTGCATTTTTTTGCCACACTTATGGCCCTTTTTGGACTTAAACACACAGAGGCGAGCTTTGTTGTCTTCTGACAGCTCTTGCTGTTGTTCCAATTAGTAGAAAATCATTTTTTTGTTCCATTTAGTAGAAAATTTTATAAAATGGTAGAGTTTTGCTTTGAAATGAGAATATTCGTTATTTGATCTTTGATATTTGCAGGAACCCCAAGCAATTATAATCTAAAATAAACCATTTCAACAACTGCAATTGGTTTATTTTTACATTTTTGCTTTAAAGGAACGCTTTGTTCTCAGTTTTCCAGGTTTTATGAAATTATTGGATACACACATATATAACCACGTACACCTTAACGAATGTATGCATTTACAAATGCCAAAATACGGCTAATGCCAAATTCTGAAAGTATAAGCAAAAAAAACTATTTTTTCTCTCTTAAAAACGTCTTTCAATTCAACATTACCAAAACCTAAAAAATGATGTTAATTTCACAAAACAATTTCAGAAAATTGTCCTATTATCATCTTTGGGTATATCCTTTGTCAGAAGAATATATCGGATTATATCATTAGATACTTTTAGAAATTAATTTCTGGTTCAAATGTCAGGTTTTAAATGCCAGAAGACCAGATACTTCGAGCTCAAGTAGTATACTATGACACAAAAATTGTAGAAGATATATAACAGACGCATTATAAATATATTGTAATGTGTATTATAAACGTTAATATATGATACAACATATATTGTTATAAAAGCTATGCACGACTACAATATGTAGATATATTTAGTTATGTGACAATAATCCATTAAACTTAACCTTACTTCAAAACAGTTTGAAAATGCTATATTTCATCACCTGAGCTTGAGAATATAATTGTGCATGTTTTACGTTTAACTCATACACAACATAAACATATCACACTATACCCGATCTCAATCTAGATAGACGTACACCTGATGGTTAATTAAATATATTTTGATAAAGAAAAATTCTTATAGAAAGATAAAGCAAAACTTAAAAGCAACAGCCATGCTTTATAATATCTGCAATACATCATATCAAACATCGTATTAGCAAACATCCTATTAGCGAATAACGTAATCCGTGCATGAACAACTGTTAACCTTGTCGGTTTCGCAACGGTATGAGGCAAATACGGTCATAACTAAAGATTCCAATATGAAGATTAGGGTTCATCCATCTTTCCTTAGAGAAACGGCTAAATAATGATGCGCCACTTAGGCAACAGTAAATAGATATTAGAAACAGATAAAACTCGATGCATCACAAATTGACAAGCCACGTCACCTTTCCTGAAAACTATATTGAACAATTAAACTACAAGTTGAAAATATGGTGGAAAAAGTTACCACTGACAAGAGGCGGGTGTGTTAACGTTTGATATTTGTTGCACGGGCAAGGATAAGCTACCATTTAAATCAATAAAAAAGGTTTAGAAGATAATAAAACCATTCATTGACAAATATGTGCCACGATTATCTAAGGTTATCAAGAACGAAATTAGGTATTTTTGCCGGGACAGTATACCAAGGCATACGTTATAACGTTCGTTGGCTTACCCGCAGAAATGAAAATAGAAAGACAACGTGTGTTTTACAGTGGAGTAGAGGATGTCCAACAAAATCGGCTGCTGCGATTTGGCAGTTGGACTATTCTAAATTGACGCATTCAGAAGCAAGTAAATATATATACCGTTTAAACGGGCGTTAAAAGACGAATTAAATAACTTTGACATGTGCTTTTCGTAAACTTAGTGAACAATAAAATGTAAATAATTGTAATCAATAGAGAAAATATTAAAGAAATAAAGCAACAATACGTATTTTATTTAAAAACAAAAGTGTTTTTTGTCGTTAAAAAAAATAAATCTAATGTATTTATACAACAAACGTTTGAAGCTAATTGTAAAAAAAACCTAAAAAATCTCAAAAAAGGAACAACTCCTTAACCACTGCAATTTAATTGCATGATGATCAAAGATCAGGTCAACATAACTAAAATATACGGCAAATGCACCACAACAGTAAAAACCATAATGTGTGGTTCATCAATACTGGCACGAATCCAATGCATTAGGATTTTTCATTTGTATATATGGCGGAAAACATTCAATGTGTGAATGGATAGTTTGCTTTACGGCTATGGAATCCTTTACTCCTCCGTGATAAGAAAACGCTATATGCATTATAGCTAAATTGAGTAGAAAGAGACGCAGACACTAAAGATTTCCCCCGAGAAACTAGATATATTTTACTTCTTATTCTTTACCAACACATCAAATAATTACCCGACTAAATAGTGTGCCGTTTGAGAAAACAATAGTTTAGATTGAGTAATTTGTATTTTCTTAAAATGTACATATACTTAAAAATGAGGAAGATTTCGAAGAACTTAGTTATAAATATAATGTTTTGATAATGGCTGAAAAATAACCGGACGCGGGCTGTCAGTCAAATACGTCGATAATCAAATCAGCGATGGATATTGGTTACTATGCCACGATTTTCCGTTACGGTAGATAAGCTAACGGTGTCTGAGTTATCACGTCATTGTATTTACTTAGAGAATCAATGTCACGTGGCCAGTGGGCGTTGCAATAGTCGTTTTCAGGTCAGGTCAATTCTTAGCATAAAACAAAGTCAGATGTTTTTTTCTGTTAAATGTTTATAATATTGATATTGGTCAATTTGACAACCGACTGTTTGAGTTACATGAGATGTTTTATAAGCAAACATTAATCAACTTATTTATTAACAACCTCCTTTAGGGACATTCAATGTTAGTATACCACTCAATATGTGCTAAAACAGATTCTATAAATGTCATAAGACTTACGTCTGCAGCAATTTCAATAATTATGTATTTTGCTTATTCGATAATTGTAATGTGTATTAAAATGATGTACATTTTTAATGAAATACTGAGTAAATAAAAGTACACAGAGAATAATAGTCGGCTGTGGTAAATTACATTTATGTTTAATCGAGCCAATGTCAGTGTTTATGAGTGACATTTGAATGATAGTTCACTGAAACCGACAATTTTCGTCATAAAATTCATTTAATGATTGAAAGCAATGTCATTTATAATAATTCACTAACAATCTCTATAGTCCATTGTAAGCCAGACATAAACATAAATATACACAAGGTCATAAGTAACCAAACGTTCTTTGAATGATTATGTATCGGGTTAAGTACACAATTAATTAATAAAGACGAGCTAATGTATCATCAATAACACTACAGCGTTTGTCATAAGTAGATTTGAAACGGTGTTGACTGGCCGTTACGAACCTATACATAACAGTGACATATGAGTACTTCATTGGTCAGTTACCTCGCCTGACGCTCAACCGAGTCACTATTTGGTAAATGCATTTTAGTGAGTATCCTATATATTTTGGGAAAGGCAAGGAAGTCCATGCATAGAAGACCTTGTAATTATCTTGGATAGATTAGTAAAGGGGGACTTTCTCTTAATACTGTATCAGGTAGTTCTCCGTTAATAAAAATGTGTTTGATTGATTTTATTTGTATGGAAGAACTATACATAAACATAAAAAACAAAGAGTTATTATGATTATATTAATTAGACGGAAATGAATTAAAACAATGTGTTACGTCGGGCCTAACATTAACACGTATAACTGCACTTGAGTACAGTCTCACGTAACATATTAGTCAAGAATAGGATGTTGGTCGCTCACGCCAGAGGTTCGACAAAAGTACTGGTTGTAACCAGGAGGAGGACTTAAGAGTATATATATATATATATATATATAAGCCATGAATATTCTTCACAATGTAGCTAAAATTAATTAGTATAGACTCAATTAAAACAGAGTTTAATGGGACAGAGTGCTAAATAACAGTTTCATCATCGTAGTAACGTTGTTTCGCCTTTACTTAATTTAATAAATATGCCGCGATGGCCCCAGCGGGACACCGTAAGAAACGTAGTATGTTTTTTTTTTCCATCTTTTTTTGTTTTGTGAAATTAACATCATTTTAATACAGGATATATGCTTCCCGTAAAACATAACGATGTAAAGTAGTTGCATTAATATAAACGTCGTTAATTTGCTATTTATTGAACATCCATCCGCGTGTTTATTGCCCAAGACAAAGTAATACCAGATATCGTTTACGCTTTATTACACTACAACTTAACATGCTTTTAGAAGGTGGTAACAATTAAGAAAGTTTGATATGATACACGCACAACGTGTAATATTTGTAATAAAATTATATTTAATGTAGTATGAAATATATCGTATGATGGGAAACTTGTCTTGTTTATCTCTCTGTAAATGTTCATATTGTTTACCTTTAAGTTCGGTTCGTCTGCACAAGTATGCAATTTATTTGTGATGGCAATATAAGAAAGTGAACACGTTTAAATAACACCTTGGGCCCATTTCACTAACCTTCATAAGTCTTAATAATTTCGTACGAACAAATTTTGACATCTAGTAACGTTTCCTTCGCGCAGTAATTTTGCTAATTTTAAAAAGAATACTTTTTACAAACTTTAAAAAAAACAAGTAAGCGACACACAAATTGAATTCCCCGACTTTTTACATGTTCAAATTCGTTATTAAGAAAGTTATTGAAACGGGCTCCTGGCATTTAGTCAACTGTACATGTTAATATAAATTTGAAAACACCATAAATGTTGCTAATCGTAACTCATTTTATGAAAACGTACTACATTATTTTTTTTATAAAACAAAACACAATATTTGCGAGCATAAAATTGACGACGACGTCGCAAAATGTTATAACCGGTTTTGACACGTAATACTTATATTATATTGCCATTGATGAAAAAAGTAATTCAGTTTTAAACAAATGGAAATATGAAATAAAGTGGGAACTTCTTATTAATCTTTTGAAACAAAGATTAGCAAATATCATCATTTAAGTTACAATCCAAAATAGCATGATATTTATTCTTAAAGTTATCACAAAAAATGATTCTGATATCTTTATGAATAATACACCTTCGTTGTCGCCGTTAAAAAATTTTCTACAATTTAAAACCTCACATACTGTCGCAAATTTCAAAATTACAGTATGTTTTACCCTATGCTAATTGTTGTGTATTGCCGCGGTTTTCTATGAAGTTATGATGTTGCACGTCCTGTTGCACATTTATATTTTTATTATTGCTGCAGACTTCTATAAATGTGAAACTATATAAATCAATTTATTCCTTAAAATGTTATAATATAATTGATGTTATTAGGCATCCTTCCTGTCGATCAATTACAACCTATTTGATGCAAATACTGGCAATGTCTTCATCGGTACGCATAGTTGGCGCTACTACTGAAATAAAATTTATATTTGTTCAATTTTACTTACGATTATAACTTTTGTATAACATACTATTTGTAGGGAATATGATGCATATATTCGGCAGACACAATGATCACAAAATGTAATACAAAAAAACAACACAACCTATTGTTGTATATATAAACGTATTTACACAGAATGTACTGATCAATTGTTTGAGGTCGACCTTCAGTCAAGGTGATTTCGATGTTTTGAAAGTAAAACCGAGGCAGCGATTTGATGAACAACAACCGTCCCTTAGGTACTCCATCTCCTTATCTTACGCCGTTGAGTCGGGACAAAAGTATCGATTATGCAAATATGCGTATCGAAGTGTATACAGCGATTATAACAAACGTATGATATAACATAAACAAACATTGTAAGCGGCTGTAAACAATGTTCATTGCACCGGGAAACAACTTCTCGGTGGCGGACGTGCTGTTGGTCGTTCAAAAACGATGATCAATTTATCACTTTTTGTATTTGCTTTGTTTTGGATTTGATAAGCCAGTATATGCCGTCGTGATTAATGCAATTTCATCATTTTCCTCGAATTCCTTTTCTTTTATGTATTCTATATATGCTAACAGAAACAAACAATACAAATATATTGTGAACGTTGTATCATTAAGAGGTTAATACACGACAGAACCGGGCCGAGAAATGATAATCGGTCCGGAAAATGAATAACCGGGCCATTATGAATTTGGGCCGATTTTCACCTCCCGGCCCAGCTCTGTTGTGTATTATTGTCTTTAATACACATGTTCGGTTGCGCCACTCAAAGAGAATAATTACGTTTTCACTCGCCGGGAGTGTTACCACTATTTGTACCATTATTTGTACATACTTTCTTTATATTTTATCCGAGTATAAAACGAAATAATAAAACTAATAAAAACGATTATAATTTCAAAAAAAAAGAAACCGTCATTGACGCGTCTAGAACACACGACGTTCAGATTGATAGATAAAATGTAATATGACGTGCACGTTAAACAACCGAGCTATTGCACCATTTTGCTTCCCTTGATTTGTTAACATTAGAAACAGAATGGAAATAATAGAATAATGTACACAAACACTAAATACCATATACCGACATGTTGAAAACAAACTGACAATGATAACGTTTTACGTGGCCATTGGTTTCACGCACACGCGTTCGCCGGGCCGATTGTGATTATGAGTTTTCGGCCCGTCTGATAAGCGATAATCAGCGCATGAAGGCAATAACCGGTTTAAACATGCTCATTTTGTTACTTTATATAGCGACATGTGTGTTAAGTTATGTCTAAAAAAATCACAAAATAAACCAAACGCTAACATAATAGTAAACACAATAGGAAGGTATATACATTTTTATTGGGAGGTGTATGAATATTTATTGGGAGGTGTATGAATATTCATCAAATGTATGAATATTCATTAAAGCTCGTCTATCGACACTTTTAAGTACTTTGATTATAGTTGAGTTAAACTTTGTGGATGTGTTTTGCTGTTGTGGTGGCTGTGTCGGATTGAATACGAGAACTAATATATCCTTTGAGGCACTTGATTTATTTAAACTGGAATGTGCAACTCTTTATTTCTAAAGAAAAAATGCATATTTATCATATTCACAAACGTTTTTTATATCTTTAACGAAACCAAAAGCTCGATCACGCCAAAGGAGGCATATAATTCGTGTATGAAAAGTCACAAATACAGTCTTATAGTTTCTACGCGAGAAATCTTAAACAATTTGGTGTATTAGGTGAAATGTCCAATATAAATCACTCAGTTACTTAAAGCAATATTGTATGCGTAGCTTCTTTTTCCGCATAAGATCGCTTATACGGGTTAGAACACCATGATATATATATAAATACATATAAAGATATATAATATAAACACATGGCATGTTATATGTTACATGTAATGTTCAGTTTTACTGTTGGATACCTATTTAAGCATGAACACAACCATCCTTACGAAAGTAACTTTTTGTCAAACTTTTTCACATTAATATATTTTTGGACCCAGCTTGGCTCAGCTGTGTGAGGTAAATGATCATTAAACGAAGGCGTCTCAGGTCATTCGGCCACGTCAGATCTTATAAATAATCGACTAGTTAAGACACGTCCAATGGCACCAGTTCTAGTTCACGATAGCTTACGGTGACTTCCAGGACATAAAGAGAGTGATCTAAAGAGGTTTTTAAAATACACTATTGTCGCTGTTCGGGCACAATTTTTTATTTGAGAACGTGTTTTTGTTACTTACAAAACGGCGTAAGCTCTAAAATGACATAAACAACTTGTACAAAAGTTGAATAATACGATACAAACAAACTACCTACTCTGATTCCTTCTATATATATAACCAATGCTTTGTTCTTCGCGAAATATGTTTTTGAATGCATAGGTTGAATTTTTTTGTCGCTTTCGAAAGCGTATACTGTGTCAATATTCTCTTAAAGCATTTGGCCATTTTTAAGTTAATGGTTCCTGAAACGATTATATTTATGCATGATGCTCCTGCCAGGATTTCTGTATGCACATGGGACCGATATTGTTCTGCGATTTCCATTGTTTCGTGATAGGAGGAAAATGGCAATCATAAATTCAATTTCAACATCACATTAATATTTAAACCTACGAAAGAATGATAAACTGTAATTCTACGATCTTTTGCTGAAACTAATGGTGTCCCCCAGTAGCTGTGAACAATTGGAACACATCTTGACAAAATAATTTTTTTCTTTTCTTTACCATGTGTACGAGTGAAGATAAAATTGTAATTTACACATTTTAGACATGGTCTACCTTATTGACGATACGTTTGACTCGTGTACCTGAGTTATACTGTGTCTTTAAAACAGAGACAAACTTATTTGTTAGCATGACTTTTGTTGTATTTTTAAAACACAATCTAACATTGTCATGAGTGACATTATGCATTGCATTGGATTGCGTTTCAGCCTCAGACTTCCAATTCTACTTGAATTATGCCTATTCTATTTGAGTTATTAATACCTTTCAGCTCTTGCAATGGAATCTGCTTAATTCTCTAGCAGATGTTATCTGTCTTCTTTGAACAATGTGTTTTGTTTGATATTTTGTATGCAAATCTCTAGTGGAATTACAACTCAGGTTTAAAGCAAAGGTTTTATGAATGTTACTTCTGTATGGTTCATAGCTGTCACGGGTGTATAGTGACTGCTTCATACTATTGTTATATTTTAAGACAGTGACATTTTTAATGGCCATACAAATCTAAACATAAGTATTCATATTTAACTTATTACAGTTTTTACGTATTGTAAATCACAATTTTCTCATGCACATTTATAAAGCAATTGTTAGACATTGATTGGTTATCAGCTTAAAATTTATAAAACAAAATTTACCTTGAAATAAATCCCATTTATGTGATAATATAATGGTGTGAATTCATTAAAATTAATCAACAGTTCTATCAAACCCATTAGTTCTGTAGTGTACTGGCTTTTAACATACACCAACATTTGGTGCTCTCTAACCTACATATTTAAGTCATGCTACGATATAGTTATTATTACGGTACACCGGGTTCACCGTTTTAGAGTTCGCCATGCGGTTTTGAGAATCAACAATAAAGACGATTATATAACACACGATCTGTGTTTGGGTTCTAATTACGCCCTTAATATAATAAGTACATACTAGAAGAATAAATCTCAATATCATTTTTAAGAACAATATGTTTGTACTTGATTACTAATACTGATTCAAAATATTTTACCCAATACACATATAAGTATTATTTTGTTTTGAAATGCATCTGTAGTGACAGTGGCTTAATGGCACGTGTTTTATTCATTTTTGTGTATGGGGTTCAACGCAATTTCAGGTTATTTATGGCATATTCAGTTTTATTTGTGGAGGGATGACTCAGAAATGGATCTGAATAGAACCACCGTCATTTAGATAGTGACTTGGACAAACGTTCTCACATAAAGTTTTTGGACCGAGCAAAACTCAAACCTACGACCTTAACAGCTTTAGACTACTCGGCCACGGAGGATACTTTCTCGTGCTTTAGACTGGTACAATATTAGTAGGGAATATACTGTATATCTAACAGGTTCCTATCACCATAATAGTGTGGTAAAAACAACAAAATATATCTATAACATTAGTACTCCTTTGTCATGATTCCTTAATATTATAATAGATGATCTATGCGACATGTGACATTATATTGCTTTAAATCTCAATACATAGTTACACCACTTTTTTCACGTTAAAATTATTGGTATACTTAAATCGAAGTACTAACAGTGCTGCAATGCGGATGAACGTGATAGTACATGCAGGGACAAAAAATAGGTTTCAGAAAATGCGAAGGTTCAACTTTCTGAGAAATGGAATTATGTTTCATTTTAGCTGATAATATGTACGTTTTACTTCAAATCGTGAATGAATATACATGTAAGCAAGGTACTTGTTTATTCGTTCATCAATACCAAATAACAACATGAAGCCTTAAATATTGAACATATTGGTGAACTGAGATGGTGTTGTAGGTAAATGCTATCGCATCTAGTGCAATTGATAATAAAACAACAAAAGGCAGTGTACAGAAACATGTTTTTATTTCAAATATAATGCATCAAGAGGAATATGATAATGCCAAATGTCTCAAAAGGTATAAAAACCGCAACAACATAAGCTGTTCTGGCAATTCTTGTCAGTAGACATAAAAACATGTCATGATGTATCTTAAATGCATCCATAAATTAACAATAGAACTGAATATGGAACCAAACTATTGAAAATGAAATTAATAGTAAAACACTATAGTCCCTAGTACACCTGAACCAGTAAAATCGCATATCACATTAAACGAATGAGTATACGATAGAGATCAATGGGTAACTCGCATGAAAAGCCCTTAACTAGTGATGTGCCGATTAATGATCGATAATGGATCAAACTACTCATCCGATTCTTCTACAAATACTAAAATTGTAATTGATTATAATCCAAAATGTTGGTTTTAAATGCATTGCGCTTATAATGTGATTTCACACTAACTGATATTATTCTCAGATTATTCTAAGAAGTCAGAATAGTTTGGACATTATTTTAGAAATGTTGTACAAACTCGTCCATAAACAAGTGTTTTCTCGTCAATGCGACGGTTTATAATGATCATTCTTGCATACTGGACAAGAATGTCCGCGTATTTTTACGGGAACGGAGTTTTTAACCTCCACATCTTCCCCCCCCACCCCGACCCCAACCCCCACACATGCGCTCATCCTATCCTACTTTTACATATGACGTTATGCATTTAATTTGATGTCTTGATTTTTTTGAGATAGCTGTTTTGTTTCCACCAAAATATTGATCTCTTAGGACGGATATTATATATTATATTCGAACCTCCAATCCATGTAAGGTACTTAATATATTGAACTTATGTTTTATAAGGAACTGTACCGAGATTTATCTTAGATATTAAATATAAAATAAACCGAAACCACTGCATACCGATGGGGATAACTCTTTTTTTTCTTTTCTTGTAAAACATGTAACACTCCCACAAGAGGTTACGTTAAGAATATTTATTATTGTATTTGATATCATAGTCTTCAAAGCTGCTCTCTTCCTACACGGTGGACTACTACAGACTTGTTATATCCGTTTTTGTGACTTTGTTAAAACGCCTAGTCATAAATGCCACTACTTTTGTAAAGCTGAATGGTGATCATCTGTAAGTATTATACTAAAATAAGAAACAAAAACCTTTGATTCTGACAGTTTAACTCGGTGCTATGATATGACCATTTTTAAGCTGTATTTAGATTCACTAATCGATGGTAAAGTTTGCGGGTGACGTAATTATTTTTCAGCTAAGTTTGTACACAAATAGTACATACATCAAATAATTTACAGTGATGTCTATTAATTGCAGAAGCAAAGGTTTACAAAGCTGATAAGATACCATTCACTGTCGTGTTTCCCCGTCTAGCATTCACAGTAGTGTTTTTTCATCTCACCATTCATTCTAAGAGTAATATTTCTTCATTTCATCATTCATGGTAGTGTTTCTTCATCTCATCATTCACGGTAGTTTTTTCTTCATATCACAACTCATTGTTACAGTAATGTTGCCCAATTTCATCATTTATGGTAGTGTTCCCCTCCAAACATTCGCGGTAGTATTTCCCCAACCGACCATTCATTATTACGGTAATGTTTGCCAATCTCACCATTTATGGTAGTGTTCCCCTCCAAGCATTCGCAGTAGTGTTCCCCATTCCACCATTCATTGTTACAGTAATTTTTGCCAATCTTACCATTTATAGAAGTGTTCCCCTACAAGCATTCGCGGTAGTATTCCCCGTCCCATCAGTCAATTTTACAGTAATTTTTCCCAATGTCATCATTCAGACTAGTGTTTTTTCATCTTATCATTCACAGTAGTGTTTCTTCATCTGACAATTCATTAATACAGTAATGTTTCCCAATCTTATCATCTATGGTAGTGTTTTCCTCAAAGCATTAGCGGTAGTATTTCCCCATCTCATCAGTCATTGTTACAGTAATGTTTCCGAATCTCATCATTTATGGTATTATTTACCTCCAAGCATTTGCGGTAGTGTTTTACAATCTCACCATTCATTGTTACAGTAACATTTGCCAATCTCACCATTTATGGTAGTGTTTACCATCTCACCATTCATTGTTGCAGTAATGTTTCCTTGTCTCAACATTCATGGTAGTGTTTCTTCATCTCATCAATCATCGTAGTGTTTCTTCATCTCAAACTCACAAAAGTGTTTCCTATCTCACCGTTCATTGTAACAGTAGTGTTTACCAATCTCATCACTCATGGTAGTATTTCCCCGTCCCACCATTCGTTGTTTAGTACTGTTTCCCAAACTCACCATTTATGGTAGGGTTCCCCTCCAAGCATTCGCGGCAGTATTTCTCCATCTTGCCATTCATTGATACAGTAATGTTTCTTCATCTCACCAATCACTGTGGTGTATTTTCATCTTACCACTCAAGTTAGTGTTCTTTCCTTAACCAATTCACTGTAGCATTTCTTCATGTCACAACCCACGGTAGTGTTTCTTCATCTATGACTCAGGTAGTGTTTCTTCATCTACCTCTCACGGTAGTGTTTCTTCATCTCACCATTCACTGTAGTGTTTCTTCATCTCACCACTCACGGTAGTGTTTCTTCATCTACTGCTGACGGTAGTGCTCTTCATTTCACAATTCACTGTACTGTTTCCCCACCCCGCTATTCATTATTACAGTAATGTTTCCCAATGTCATCATTCACAGTAGTGTTTTTTCATCTCACCACTCACAGTAGTGTTTTGTCATCTCACCACTCACGGTAGTGATTCTTCATCTACAACTCACGGTAGTGTTTATTCATCTCACCATTCACTGTTATGTTTTCCCATCCCGCCATTCATTGTTACAGTAATGTTTCCCAATGTCATCATTCACAGTAATGTTACTGCATCTCACCACTCACTGTGGTTTTTCTGCATCTCACCACACACGGTAGTATTTCTTCATCTCACCGTTCACTGTAGTGTTGCTTTATCTACCACTCACAGTAGTCTTTTGTCATCTCACCATTCACTCTAGTGTTTCTTCATCTCACCACTCAAGTTAGTGATTTTCATGTCACCATTCACTGTAGTATTTCTCTCTCTCACCACGGTAGTGTTGCTTTATCTACCAGTCACGGTAGTGTTTCGTCATCTCACCATCCACTGTATTATTTCTTTATCTCACCACCCACGGTAGTGTTTCTTCAACTCACTATTCACTGTAGTGTTTCTTCATCTAAAACAGACAGTAGTGTTTCTTTATTTCACCATTCACTGAAATGTTTTCCCATCCCTCAATTTATTGTTACAGTAATGTTTACGAATGTCATTATTCACAGTAATGTTTCTACATCTCACCACTCTGGGTCGTGTTTCTTCATCTCATCACTCACGGTAGTGTTTCTTCAACTCACTTTTCACTGTAGTGTTTCTTCATCTAAAACAGACAGTAGTGTTTCTTTATTTCACCATTCACTGAAATGTTTTTCCATCCCTCAATTTATTGTTACAGTAATGTTTACGAATGTCATTATTCACAGTAATGTTTCTACATCTCACAAATCACGGAAGTGTTTCTTCATCTACCAATCACTGTAGTGTTTATTAATCTCACCATTCACTGTAGTGTTTCTTCATCTACCAATCACTGTAGTGTTTATTCATCTCACCGTTCACTGTAGTGTTTCTTCATCTAATAATCACGGTAGTGTTTCTTCATCTCACCATTCACTGTAGTGTTTCGATATCTCATCACTCACGGTAGTGTTTTGTCATCTCACACTTCACTGTAGTGTTTCTTCATCTACCAATCACGGTAGTGTTTCTTCGTCTCGCCATTCACTGTAGTGTTTCTTCATCTCATCACTCACGGTAGTGTTTCTTCATCACAAGTCTCGGTAGTGTTTCGTTATCTCACCAATCACTGTAATGTTTCCCATCCCGCCATTTATTGTAACTCTAATGTTTCCCAATGTCATCATTCACAGTAATATTTCTTCATCTCTCCAATCGCTGTAGTGTTTCTTCATCTCACCACTCACGGTAGTGTTTCTTCATCTCACCACTTACGGTAGTGTTTATTCATCTACATATCATGGTAGTGTTTCGTCAACTTACCATTAACTGTAGTGTTTTCCCATCCCGCCATTCATTGTTACACTAATATTTCCCAATTTCATCATTCACAGTAGTGTTTCTTTATCTCACCACTCACTGTAGTGTTTCGTCATTTCACCATTCACTGTAGTGTTTACCCATTCTGCTATTTATTGTTACACTAATATTTAAAGTGTTTTCCCATCCCGCCATTTATTGTTACACTAATGTTTCCCAATGTCATTATTCGCATAAGTCCTTAATCTCACCACTCACGGTAGTGTTTCGTCCTCACCAGTCACGGTAGTGTTTTTTTGATCTCACCTCTCACGGTAGTGTTGCTTCATCTCACAATTCATTGTTACAGTAATGATTCCCAGTGTCATCATTTACAGTAGTATTTCTGCATCTCACCACTCAGAGTAGCGTTTCTTCATCTCACCACTCACGGTAGTGTTTCTTCTTTTCACCACTCACATTATTGTTTCTTCATCTACCATTCACGGTAGTGTTGTCCCAACCAACTATTTACTTTTTATAATGTTTTCCAGCCCCAAAGTTAGTTGTAGCGTTTGTCTTTCCCCATTCACTGTGATGTCCCCCCTTCCCACTATATCGTGTTCCCATCTCACATTGTAGTGTTCCCCCGCCACATTATTCACGTAGCATTTTCTAAATGCACCATTTACCGTACATTGTGTTACCGAAACCCATTCATGGTCGATACCAAAGTTTTGGTTTTGCAGAGGCTTTGATAATGTGTTTATGGTTTGCATAGTAGCTAGGCGCGCACGCCGTAGTCTGGTCTGTACATTTATGTCTTGGTTATTCACAAATCATTATCTCCATATACATATACCAGTCACAGCCAGTGCGTATTCTACTACAGGGCAAGTCCTGACCATCGTTCAGTGTCACTTTTTGAACAGGAGACAATTAGGTATAATCCTAAAATGCAACTATTTTACAAATAAAACAAATATTTGTCGTCTGTGTAAGCTGCTTCTTTGGACCAAAAGCTCATTAGATAGTACTTAATCTCATTACAAAGCGTCTTGTAAGCCGGATTTAGACAGGTTTATATCGCGGATTTCCGGTGAATATTCTGCGATATGTACTTGACGCCATCGGTTATATCCGCGGCATATGTTACTCTCACATTTGAATGCGTATTTATCGTTTTCTAGCACACAATCCGATCCATTAAACATAACAGTTAAACATTTACCAGTCCCGTTGTCTTTAATTAGGTACTTAATTATGTCTACGATATATTCATGTGCTTACGCTGTAATAAGCTGTCTGATATGTATTTAAAAATTTGATTATCAAAAACATACATTCGCAACAAAATATTTATTCTTAATTCTCATGTTATCATACCGTTATATGTATTTCTTTGTCACAAAGGTTATCGAAGCGCAATTGAAATGCCATTAATAAATAGCTTAGAATGTTTCTATCTAAAACCAATCACATATCAACTAAATAAATTTCAAATGTATCTAATAACACAGTATAGTGAATAATCCATATTTAAAGTCAACATCAATGTAATGTTTGTATCGAACACCGTATACTATATTCGCTGAAGTAAACATATACATTCACTTATATTCCCTGATATGTATAATTTAACGGTACATTTTGTTGCAGATTTTAAATTAATATATTCTCTAACATCAGGTTGACAATTCTTCTTTAATTGGTGAGGAACATCTCTTCATGACCGTATTGCATTCAAACTAAACAATGGAAGAAATATGCAAATTAAGTATAATATGTGTTAATTAATACCAACTTATCACGAATCGATGCGTTTGAGGCTGGGCAGTGTAATGAATAAATTAGTAAAAAAAGGACATACCAGTACCATTCTATAGTTACAAACTCGTGTCCTCGTAGAATTAAGTTCCTTCTTGACTGCCTATCTATGTCTATGATAAATACTACAGAATAGAATCTTCGTTAATGGATCTTTTTGCAAACGTAGTAGAGATTTCTTCAAAAGGATGTACCGAAGAGTAAGCTTATCATTGAATGTTATTTTTCGTTTTTACCCTATAATTGTATCTAACATATGTTGTTACAAATGATTAGAATATGTTTACACCAATGTATAATTAAGGGATACTGCAGAACTGTTTTTTTCTTCCTAGTACTCCAGAGAAAAGATCTGATGTATGTATTACTAGTTTAAACCTTGACATATGGTTGACACTTAAAAATAATTCCAACTCGAATCCATTTCCATTACGATAGTTAATTCTTTGTTTATGTGTCTGCATTTTCCAGTTTCAATGCTAAAAATATTTCAGCTGCACGTTAGTTTAGCTTGATTTAGAGAGTTTCTTCGGATTTGCTGAGTATCTATTTGTTTAGTATTTATAGGTCTCACTACACAGTTGAATTTTATTCTTTCTTATATTAAACAAAGTCAGGGATTTCTATGGGGAAAAACGAATTCCACATAAAATATTTGTTAACCCTTTGCTTCATAAAGACGCCTTTGGAAACCTCTAATATAGATGCCTTTGGAGACCTAATATAGAAAGCTTTTTGAATTATTGGGTGAATTATGTTTATATTAACTGACAGAGTGGACAACAGTGCAGGAAGTGTTCAGATTGCTCGCCAAGAGCAATCTGAACTCTTCCTGCACTGTTTTCAAAGGCCTTTTGTGATTGGCGCGGGAAAACGCTTATCTATTGAGTAAAGGGTTAAAGTATTATTTTTCCATATTAGAAATGTATACTTACAAAAATTTAAAAAAACTGGTAGGTTTGGCCAGCTTGTTTTTTTTAAGAAAAATGCACCCTGAGATTTTTTGAAAAACGAAGTCCTCAAATGCTTATAGATACATGGATATGTTGAACTCTTCAAAATCTCACTTTTTTAAAACCAGTAATGTCTTATTGCAGTGTATGCTATGCCAACGTTATCTACTCATTTGCAGCAAGAAATCACACCACTATGCACCATTTTGAAAATATTTCAAAACCAAACTACAAACGACCTTTTTAAGCGTACGAATAATGTTACCGTGGGGAAAACGGGGGCGTTACTGTGTAGTGAGTATGTCTTTCAAAAGGGCAACTGTATGGTATCATTATCAAATCTCATTTATCTTTGAGAAGATTTAATTCACATAGTCATGATGTTATTTTACTACTGAAATAAAGACATTCGCCTGGGTGTACTGTGTAATGAGAGTGAGAATGGAGTCATATGAATGAAAATGTTTAAATAATAATAATAATAAAAATAATCATAAAAAACTTGTATTTCAGCAATTTTTAAAATAATAATCTCAAAAGCGGATTGTTTTTTTTTTAAATTTAAAATTCAACTGTCAACTCAAAAATATTCAAATTCAAATTGTTCCAGCAATCGAATCACAGGCGTAAAAGACGAGGTTCACGAACCCCCACCCACCTCCCCCCTTCCAAAATAAATTATACTGATTAATGCAATAATTAAAAGATTCAACATTGTTTGTTTTTTCTGATAAATGATTTTTTTTTAATACATTTCTTTTATAACACTTAATTTTAAAAAAAAATAAAATTTGCAGTTTTCGCCTAATACAAAACCGTTAAAATGTACATATACAGCAACAATTTGGAATTTTGCTTCATTTTAAGCCATTTACTTAAAAATGAAACGGTTTTAACAGTGAAGGCCAGAATAAAAATCTCCGTGTGGAAGAAAGCCTTCATAATAAAAATATATTCATATACGGAAGATAAGATAAAATTGGCGGGAAATAAACTCTTTCCTGAATCTTAATTGTCTTTGGTGTTGTTCTATGTATATTATATATGGAATTAACAAATAAAATGTCATGTTTTAAAAGAATAAATTATATCCAATACAAACACAGCAAGCTTTGCTGAAACATAGGTATTTAACAAAATGCATTTAAATTGGCAGATATTGTGGCTATACGAACCTGATTCAAATTTATTGAGCATTTGTTTTAGTAAATGTCTTTTAAATTGTCAGATTGTCATTTTGAAATGCACCTCCCTAAAAGTCAAATTCGCAATTGTTTCATTATCCTGTATGGCAGCCATTTCCGGAATATGTGCAATGGATTTGTACATTACATTGTAGATTGGAACTCTTGGTGTCGAAATACCAATACATCAAATATACTACTTAAAGATAGGGTTGTATGTATATATTTGCTTCTAAAAATAAAGTATTTACCATTTATTATAATAAAATTGATAAATGCATTTTGTGAATCTTTCCCTTTTATACCAAATGTCAAAGATTATGTTGACATTTAAATTTGATAAATAAATTTGAAGTTCCGACTAAAACTGTTGAGTGCTTTGACATTCCCTAAAAAATGGCGTTCTGTTTCTATTTATATATAAATCCAGTTGACCGATTATGAAAGTTGAGTAGTGTAAACTTCTACATTAAATACATTAATAAAAGGTTATTTTATAACTATCAACCATATTACATAAAATTAATTAAGTATTGCAACTTATTAAATAAAAAATATCAAAGAATGCAATTATATACTACTGTTCTGGCAAAATCCAGTAAAAAAAAGTTAATCTATCACAATAAAATAATCTATAGAAATCTATTGTTACTTAAATGAAATGAATAGATGGTTTTTTTTGTGATTTGTATGTAGTGATTTCACTCCTAGGCGAAAGATTTTTCCAATTTTGAACCGTTGAATTAAAAAAAATTGTTTTCAATGACAAATATATAAAACATCTCTCAACGTACCATGTCAGAGCTCTCTCATTGATAAAAATGACATTTCACTGAAAACATCAAAATTGCTCTCTATATGATTAGCCTCGAACTATACCGTAATTGTTTTCGATTTATGAACTGTTACAGTATTTGAAACTGCGTGTCGCCTCCCTAGAGAGGAATTCTAAAATTTAAATGCCGTTTTAATGAGGTTTCGTTATGTTATGAAATATTTCGGATATTTTAGAAAGTGCCAGTAGAAGAATGCAAGTTATTCGTGTAATTAAACACTACCATGCTGAAAGAGGCGAATTGTCTTCTTCAGTTATATGGCCAACAAACTACGTCTTATATACTGGTGTATCATACTGATAAAATACACACTGTATAGCATGAGCCCCTGTTCTAGCAGAATTATGAGAGAAATACAGAGCTGCAAATAACTGGAAATATCAATTTAGTATCATTCTTTGTTTATTCTAATGTAGTAACATAACGAAATTGATTACATTCTATTTTTTTTTAAAGAATAAGGAAGAACTAAGAAGTTTGATGGTGTGTAGCGTCACTTTCAAAATTGTTCAGTTATATTGCGACGTTGTCTTCTTAAGACAGTTTTCTAAGCGCTGTCACACTCAATTATCATGCCACAGACACTCGGTATGATACTCCACACAGTCACATTATATATTATACCGTTATTGGAATGACTATGACCATGATAGATGTTCAGTTCATATCCATTAGTGTGGCAGAATGACTGACCAAAGGCGTATGAATATATGTTAGAATATATAAATTATGTATATACAAGAAATAAGGAGAAATTTGACAATTTTATTTAATTTACATGATGAATGAAAATTAATAAGTATTCAAAATGATTAATTGAAAATGAAACTGCTCCATATCGTGTTGCCTGAATCATACTTTCCCTTTTATCTATGTACGTCTATTTAATTTTAAACATTGATAAACTCTTAGTTTATTTTTTTTGCAAATGCAATGTCGTCAAACGTCACTGACTCAGCATGTATTTCAATCGATTTTACTAAACACAAACTTCTTAAAGAACAATGTGTTATCATCAATATGGGCATCACAATATTTTATATCACTTTCGGATTAATGTTTAACACAGAGTAATACAAAACAATATTGTAAATACTGACTCTCTACCGTAATGACACACCGGCGGTCGCGTCTGAACTAGAAGGTCATGACCTTAACCGTAGACTGACGTCGTTGGCTCCAAATCCGAGATTTCCCGAGATCGGTACATCTGTTTCGGTCCTTGCAGGATGACAATTATCATGCCGTGAACTCTGATATGTGCCGCGGAATGGCGATATTGTTCATGTAATAATGAAGGTGACTCTCATTTGCTGACACCAGAACCAAAACGTTCTCCTGATCTTATACCGTTTCCGGTAAGCCTTTTCGCTCCTTGCATGCGGATAATTACCATGTCGTGCACCCTTATATATGCCGCAGAATGCCGATTTCTTTCATATAACGATAACGTGGTTTGCATGTTGTTATATCGGCGGCCCCAACCTTCTAGCATTAGAGCCAACACGTCCTGTTTCTATAACAGTTAGGAAACTGTTGCAGACTCATTTATTCATAAACTCACCAACATGCTACTATGACCACTGTGATTCACGATGAGTACGCATGCACTCAACAATAAATGAAATCTTAGCAGTTTCAAATACGCACTGCTACTTGTATTTAGGGTAATCATATGACACACATGTGTCTGCGTGATATAAACAACTTGTATGTACGATTTGGATAATTAAAACCAACATTTTAAGTCAAAATGTAAAAATCAACTTCCTCTAACGTGAATAGACTTTTGTTTAAACATAATTAAAAAAGTAGTTCATTAACTGAACTAAAATATGATTCAAGTAGGAAGGACTATAAATAAACAAAATATGGTAGAAAAAAATGTGAGGTATTAAAAGCTATGGAGATTTGGGTAAACATATAGGGGTCGTGCCGAATTGATGTGTCTGTTATAGAAATTATTTTATGTTAAGGACGATTGCTATAGTTTTTCATGCACTCCAAATCTGCGCACAAAGGGAAGCCGAGATCAGTCAGTGTCACTCCATACTATTATACAACAACTGGCCCTATTTCGGATGACACGCTCATTACAGATACACCTGAAATTGGTCTCTTATATAATGTTCAATATATGAAATATGCATACTATTATGAAATAATTGTTTAAAACAATTTAACCTAAATGTAAAAAATCTTAATAGTCATACAAATATGCTCATTTAGTATAAAAGCGTTTATTTGGCAATTGCAGTTTATTGAATGATGGCATACTTTGGAAGCTATTTTTCTCAAACTACGCGGTAACATGTATTTTTTAAATTGATTGTCATTAGAATAGGCATCAGAGAGCATTTTGTGAGGTTTTAATGAACTTTCATTAATACACTATATGTCAAAATTTTAAAAAAGCGCTATATTTCACTTGCAAAATTGAAAAACAATTGACACTCAGTCGAAATGATTTTGTTTTTAAAATACCTTAACAGTCCAATTCAAGCTTATAATTTCTATATCCATAACAATCATTATTATATGCCTGCATTTTTGTATAAGTTTGTATTAAATACTAGATGTAAACAAGTTTAGATATTGTTTTTTGCATTGCTTGTTAAATCTACATTTTTCGCAAAATGTCAAGGACGGGTATGTTTATGAGGAGTTAATACCAAAATATCTGTACGGTAATATGTGTTTTTTTATTTCTGAAATTGCATGAGCACTGGCTAAAAACTGGACAGTTTCATCCGACGGCATTTAATGTGTTTATATATATCATAAAGACCACGATTCCTGTAATATGAGTTTTGATCTCGAACGTGTTTTACACATGCGTGAGCGTATCACCAAGAAAAACAACCATGTTCTTTGTCACAATACAGAAATCAGTAACAATAAACATACACAAGACTTCATTCTCCATACACTTATTAATTCCGTACAAACGAATTTTATCAAATTAGTCATAAATTGATGTTATGTAAACTGTAGTTGTTGACTGAAGACGCGCGCCAGTTTCATATTTGTTAAAATAATGCACTTTTATAACCCTCTGGTGACAAAATGCACAGTAGAGAAATTGAGATAAATTTACAACACAAAACGGATCTGCTGTAGCTGATGATGATAATAGAATACATTACAAGGCTCATGCGATAGTTGTTTGATGATTTATTTAAAAAAAAGTATCAATCAATAGTTTTCAGTGAATGATGAATTTAATATCATACCGAAAGCCACGGGACATTCCATGTTATCTATATGGCATATCCGTTTTATTTGAATGTTGTTTTTTTTTAATTCCTTGAATCAATGAATTCATCTAATGTTATTGAGACATTTGTACAGCTTAAACTGGTGCGTGGGGAATTTTGCATTTATTTACCTGTCATTAAATGACTCAATAAATATAGTCTGATAGTTTATTCTTTTAGTTGCGCTTTATGCTTCCAAAGGATTCTACACAAGGTATCATTCGCTATCACAAAATCAATCTTACGTGCTGTGTAATGGCCGTTAACGTCTCTTTACACAGTTATGCCCCTTTTTCCACGGTAACATGATGCTTACGCTTAGAAAAAAGGCCTATGTAATTTGGGTTTGAAATATTTTCAAAATGGTTCATAGAAGTTGTCATTTCTTGCTGCAGATGAGTAGAGCAAAAGTTGGTATAGCATATACTGCAGTATGACATCACTGGTGTTTATAAAGTGACTTTTATAGGATTTCAAAATATGCATGTTTTTATGAGCATTTAAGAACTTTTTTTAAAAAAAAAATCAAAGTGTCACTGCACCCTCTTTTAAAACACCCAACGTGGTCAACCTGCCAGTTATTGTGCATTTTTATGTGGGTTTACATACCTGCTATGGAAAAAACTCTATGTGAAATTCTTCTTGTACGATGAAAATCATAGAACAAAGAACAAAAATCGCCTATGCAGCTATGCTAACTTGTGCTCTTCTCATCTGCAGCAAGGAATCACAACCACTATGAACCACTTTGAAAATATTTCAAAACCAAATTACATAGGCCTCTTTTAAGCGTAGAATCATGTTATCGTGGCAAAAGAGGGCGTAACTGTGAAATGCGACGTGATGCGTGTTGCACATTTCACTTTTAAGTACTCATGCATATACACAATTAAACGAGTATGCTGTATTCTTGTTCCGTTGCATTAATCGTTCATTTTATAAAATATTAATTTCAGGTTATTTATACCACACTGAACGCATTATGATTTACGCAGCGAATACTTTTTTCTATATTTTGAATGTTACTAACATAAATTCATTTTACAGATCAATTAGTAGAACAAATGAATAAATATTAAACACACTATGTAAATATGTTTTTGAAGTATTTAAACAAAATATTTTTTTCCATTCATTAACATGTAAATAAATGCAAATAAATTGTTATCTATCTATTTATATACGTTGTATATTTGAAACACTGTTGTCACTTTTCACTATATATTATAAATATATAAGTATGTATTATAGGCCGGAGGCCTCGATTGCTTCAACGTTTATTATTGTCATTGTCATAATATAAATGAAATGCAATATTGAGTCAAATTGTAATGCGAATAACAACATTCATATTTGTTTCTGCCATGTCGAATCACGACTGACTCGCAGAATAAGAAAATAAAAAAAACAATCGATAACTTTATGTATTATAAGTAAGACAATTAAAAGCATTAATAAGGTAGTTCTTCTGAAGTGCTTTGACTGGTTAACAACACAGTTTGCGTTTGCATATTAGCAATATTTAATTTTTTTTTTGGTTTGGGATTTACTTAGTGTAAAGTTATTCTAATGACACGGAACAATATTATCAAGGGAATTGACGTTAGCTACTCTAATGGAAAATAGACATACCGATAACGACGCCCAACTATTCACTTACAGATGTGTTTATATGATTTATAACATATAGACTGCTTAACCTCTCTGGAATATTGTTCACGGCAATTGATCTATTGACAAATACTAATGACCTGGTTGCCTGTTGTGTTTTGACTGATTAACGACTGTTTTGCATCTTTAGAAATACTGTGACTTACTTTACAAACAGTTTCCAAACAAATTCGACACTCATATTTCCATTGTTATAAAAATAATCCAAGATGATACAAATATTGGTTAATAACTAAACGCTTGAAAGCCGCGTATAATATAATTTACCTTTCAGTTTGAAGTATCAAACAATTGCAAACAAAAATCCTAATTGAATAACAACGGCAGTAAATGTTAAACACGCGTACGTGTTTTTAAGTAATGTAGGTAAAAAGTAATGTAAATCGTTTAGCAGTAAGTAAGTCTAGAACATGCCCAGGATCAAGTTTATGGTGATTTAAATAGCATAGCGTTTGCTCTGGATAATTGGTAGTTATGAAACAAACATAAATTAAGCAGATATTCCAATTAGACTAACAACTAAATCAGAATGCTTGCGCAAACCCACAAAACTATATTACGCTGTTTTAGTAGTTTAGTAAAGCAACACTTTGCTCTCCGTGTTCCAGTAAGAAATACATATTAAATGTGTATCAAACATTATATTTATTAAAATAACACATGTGTGTATGAGGGATTTGCTACAACTAAATTAGTTATATTAAAACAAGATGATGCGGCAATGCAGTGCAACTCAAATTTATTTTAAAGCTGTACAATCTCCGCTGACTTAAACAGGTATTACAACTATGTTCTATCAATTATCTAAAAAACGATATTTGAATAAGACCAGATCCGCGGAATAGCGTATTAAATGATTTCATATGCTCTGCCATTCTGTATATAAATTCAGTTATATCCGTAAACATTCGAAAATGTCCATTCATCATTGAATAAACCCAAGAAAGTGGTTAAGTTTAACTTAGATATATACGACCGTTCTTGTTGTGATACCAGCAAGAATTGTTTATAAACTTCGCTGAGTTCATTTGTGTTAAATTTTATATTCAGTCAATATTTGAGGTATATTTTAACGCTTGTTGTAGAGGATTTGGACACTATAAGGTACCATAATTTCACAGTTTTCGTCCAGTTCGTGTTTGCAAGATAATTGTTGTGATACTGAACTTTTAAAACTTTACTTGCTCACGGATAGTTCATCTACATGTACCTATATAGTCTATTTTTTTTGTTAAGCCCGATAAAGTTTCTATGTGATAAACGCTGTTGTTTAAATTGTCACACTGGACTGATCGCTCCGTGCGGTAGTGTCACACATCTAAAATACACCTGGAAGACGAATTTAACATCATAAAGTGAAACAAATTATACAGGCAAGTTATACGTTAGTAAAGAGCGGATATAGTCTTAAGGTATCGCCAATCAATTAAAATGGACGGAAAGAAGAAGGAAAGAGTTGATGGTTGTGACCTACTGAACGACGCAGATGAGTACATCAACTCAGCAATGTCATCGCAATAGCTTACAGCCGTTCTAGGGACACCGCTCGCCAGTTGCAGAAAACGGCATTTATCTGCATCGGATGTGTCTGAGAGCGCTGTAAAGAAGATTAGAGGGGATAGTGAAAATGTTATTATAAAAAAAGAATGTTAAAGTTTGGCGAATTCTGATAACGGATGAATCAAGTGAAATTATAGGCGCGCAGAAGCAAATAAAGGCAGTCAATATTATCTCGTACAATTAAACAATTGTTCGAAAGGGAAAAAGTATAAGTCACAAGAAGAACTTGAGTGAATAAGACTGATGAAACAGGGAAATATGTGACGCAAGCTGAAGTACAAGTAGATTCAGATCTTATCATGACAAATTTGATTGTACAACTGTCAAAGGATGTGCATAGCATGTATGATAAACTAAACAGAAGAATGGAATATATTGAAGGGAAAATTGACGAGACTGAAAAGAGGATCACTGATAAACTAATTGACAAATTGGCCAAAATAGTTGAAAAAAGGATGAATGCAGATGTTACAAAATTAAGAAAAGAAGTAGACAATAAGGTATCTGATTTAAAGAAGGAAGTAACACAAGACATGGAGGATATGACGGGAAAGATACATGATATCAGACGTACGAGGTCAACACCAAGTACCGAGGAAAAATATCGTATCACATGTAATATCGTCATTCGTAATTTACTACACACAGTTAATGAGAACTTACCGTTGAAGGTGAAGGATCTTTTGAAGGATGGACTGAAACTGGATATGGTAGAGGTGTCTCAGGTAGAATGAAAATGGTCTCAATCGGTATCGACGCTAGGGGTAGTAATTGCGTTCATGAAAGGTGTTGACGACAAAAGAAAGGTGTTGTTAGCAAAGAAGAAGCTGAAGGTGCTCTCACGGTATGGAAAGGTTTACATCCACAGCGACTAGACAAGAGGGGACAGGATGATTGCATCGAATTTACGCGCTTTTGTGAATGCAAATCGGAGTGGGGATAAGAACATATCTGTTCGTGGTAAACGAATTGTAAGTGATGGAAGAATCCATTCGAATCAGAACACATATTATGCTAATCGCGGCAATAATAGTGAACAGGGAAATCGCGATTGAAGTATTGGGACAAGTCAGGACAATACATCTGCACGCGATATTAGGCAACCCAGAAATATGAGATTGTGAGAACAATGTAAACAGAGACGCCAACATAAACAGACAAGGCAGTTATGGAAAACAGAACAGATGGGGTACCCAAAGGAGACGATTGGTTACTGCAGGCTTTTGAAATGTGAATGGGTGGCATGTATATTCACAATCTGACAATTACATTCTCATATCAATATGTTTAGACTATTCAAACTTAGATATTGTTGGTGAAGCAGAAACACATTTGAAAAGTAACGAAAAACTAAATGTAAACGGTAATACATGGTTCGGTAATAATAGGGAGAAATTGCATATTAATGCTTGGTCTGGGTCGGAAGGTGTGGGATTTTTATTAAAACAGATCTGATGACGGTTAATGATATATCAATTGCAGATTCTTCAATAGAGGGCTTTGTATGGCTATGCTTGTCTAATAAATTGACGTATAGTTATAGGTCATATACTTGTGTATGTTTTGTGCCACCAAAACAATCTTTTAGGTCATTTGATGCCAATTCTTTATATGATTCGCTCCTTGTAAATATATATGAATACCATAGTAAAACCGTGGAGATTTAAACAGCAGATGTGGCAATAAAGTGGATTTTATTGAGGGTATTGATACTATTCCTCAGAGAGATATTGTTGATTTTACATGTAACGAGTACAGCAATATTTTGATTGATTTTTTAATAAACAGCAGTTTTTGTAATTTAAATGGTCGGAATTTTATCAATAATGATTTTACCTATATCAGGCCACAAGGTTGTTTTGTGCTATATTATTGCCTTATCGGCCATGCGGACCTGACACGCTATAAAGATTCAATAATGCTATTTCTATTTGTGAAGTACACAAAGCTATATATAATGCTAAAAAGGGTAAAGCAAGTGGCATAGACGAAATCCCCTTAGAAGGTTTTCGCAATGACACTGCTGTATCTTTTTTTACATATTTTATTCAATGTTTGCTTTTCAACTGGCACAATACCGACGGATTAGGGAAAGGGCATTATCAATCACATACTAAAGTCGGGAACCAAAGATCATAGAGAACCAATGAATTATCGTGGTATTACATTACCCTCATCATGTATAAAATGTATTGTTCTATACTTAATCGGAATCTTCTTGGAACAAATCCAATAAAAAAAATTTGCTGATGAGTAAAATGGTTTTCGTCAAAACGCAGTACAGTTAATCATTTATCAACACATACGTCTATAGTTGAGACACGTTTAAAAATGTTCTCATAATTTGTTGCATTTTTTACTTCAAAAAACATATGACTCTATACATAGGGATACTCTCTGGAAAAAGACTTAACACTTTGGGTGTGAACGGGAAAATGATCAATGCAATTAAGTCACTTTATTCATCTGTTAGATTTTGCGTTAGGATAGATGGTCTGTCGACAGACTGGCTTAATGTAACAACTGGCCTTAGACAAGGGTGGTCCTTGTCTACGATTTATTTAATTGTTTTATAAATGATCTGGCCGTTCGAATAAAATCTCTAGGCTTAAGTGTCGACGTGGGAGATGGAGACAAGCTATCCATTCTTTTATATGCAGATAATATTGTTTTATTGGCTGAAAATGAAACAGATTTGCAGTCTATGCTGGATATGTTATCGGTATGGTGTGATGATTAAAACATAAATGTTATTCCGCTAAAAGCAATGTTATTTACTTTAGAACGCAAAGCAGGCAACGTTCTTTATCTAAATTTCAGTGCAATAATGAAGAGATCAATAAAACTGATATATACCTATATAAAGGCATATTGTTAAATGAGCATTTAGATTACAGTGTAACAGCCAAGTTTGTTTCACAAGCTGCCAGCGGAGCTTTGAGTTTGTTAATTGCAAAATTAAAAAGTATCGGTGGAATGCCTTATTATGTGTTTAAAAAGTTATATGATTCTATGATATGGTCCGTTTTTGCCTATTTTGCCGCGATATGGGGCACAAAGAAGTTTTCTTGTATCGGTGCAGTACAGAATAGAGCAATGCGTTTTTATTCAGAAATTGGCAAGTACATCCCATTTGAAGCTATGACTGGTGATATGGGTTGGATGCCATGTTTTGTTTAACAGATGAAATGTGTTTTAAGTAGTTGGTGAAGATTTTCAAACATGTAAAATAAGCGTGTCAATAAGCGTGTTTAATGACAGATTGAACTTCGTGCAGAAATTTGAACTTCAGAGTTATAAAGATTTTAAAGACATTTCAACTCCATGAATTTGTCAATGTTAATATGTCAATTGTTCAGCAATATATGGTAAACCATGGTGAACGTGCTTGTTTAAATGCTTTTAAAGATGATTGGAAACACAGTATAAATACAGACCATGGTATATCGGGTAGGGGGTGAAATAGATTACGAATATATAAGAATTTTAAACACGATTTTTATACTGAGGAATAGTGTAAGATTAACTTGCCACAAAAACATAAGACAGCATTTGCAAAGTTCCTATTTGATGTTGCTCCGATATGTTTGGAAAGTTATATATATGAGCGACTCAAAGTTTCAAAGAGATTATGTCTACTCTGCAAAACGAGCGCGGAAGATGAAAGACATGCTATGCTACGTTGTCCTTTTTATGAAGATTTAAGATTTGAGCTGTTAATACAGCATCTGTGATAAGTTTCGATTTTAATACACTTACAGATTGTGAAAAATTACATTCTTATTCTCAAAGGAACATATAATATGTAAACGTGCTAAAGCCTGCTATTTGATTCTGCAAAGGCGATCAGCCAATATGTACAAATGCCGGTAGAAAAAATGTCTGTACATACGAAGCAAGTTATTAATCGAGATAGTATTTTAGTTTATTTTAAACATCATTCCAATTCAAAAGTCGTAGTAGATATATATTTTTTTATAAACCATAATGTGTGTGTTTTTCGAACAGTTATTGTTAATCAGGTCATAACAGATCTGATCTGCTGTAATAAATGATTATTTAAAAACAATTTCTTATTTGCGCTTATGAGGTGGGTGGTACTGCCCCCGGGTGCTAGTTTACAAACATCACAGTTTAGTCCTATTCCTTTAATACAATTTTAGACCCTTCTGTATCACGTTGCGATGCACTATGGTACGATTAACAGTAACTGGTCATGTTTTTATATGCGATATCTTTTAACAAAAATAAATAAATTAGTCCACTGAAGGATCATAATTATATAAATGTAAGAATAATGTTTTTGTGAATATGAAGTCTCTTATAATTCTTATATGAATGGCATACTATACTTTATTCGATGCATATGTACATTGATATCATTGTATGTTTGTATATTATGATGAGACGGAAATAAAGAACTATATATACTAATGCAAGGCGCAGTGGTTGTGTGTACAATGTATGAGTGATGACCCCGGCAAACCGGATTTGAATTTCGTACCAAGTTGTTGTTTTTTTTGTTAATTTTCCTAGCAACATCATTTTATCGAATGCGGTGGCAAGATATTTGTTGCTTATTTCCCTAGAATTACTATTTTTCCTACTGTACTCCATAAACGGTTTCTTATATCCAAAAAAAACATATGTTGAACCACAATGGAAAAATAAATATATGTCCATATCTGCATTTATATATTTGCACGTTTCTAGCGGCCGTTCTAATAAAGAAGGATGACGAAATTGCCCGAGTCTATACGATTGAATCGGAAAGTTTATGATAATTTCCTTCAGCTTAGCAGCTAATTTGCATATTACACTTACTTATCAGTAAATAGAGAATTAAAAACAGATTTACTCACGTATAAAAAATGGTATCGGCCGTTATGAATGAATCGAAGGCCATGAAAACAAACGAAAATGTTTGTCATTCAATAAACATGTTTCTTTCTTTATAAAATATATATCTTCATATACTGGTTATGCTGATTTAAACATGAATCTGACAAATAGAACGATTACAGGTGCACAAGTAGGCATACCCAGCTACGTTGCTGAGGAAATATTTGAATTCAAAGCCATAAAAAAACGATTGGTTTTAGTTTCTATTCAAATAGGTACTTAAAAGTTGCGGTATGAACTATTCTATGCGTAACGCAACACTGTGTCCTTTATGTCAAATATCCACCTTATTTGGATAGTGCAGACCAATAATCCATAGCCAGGCCAACACTTTCCGCCACAGTTAAATGTTTTGTCCATGAAATGGGTTTTAGCTCTGTGAAACATAAAACTAAGAAAATTCACAAAAAGCCACCATTTATACTTCTATTTCTAGTTTTCTCCGAACTCCAACATTAAAGTGGTAATAATAACACTCCCACATCCTTCCTCTTAGCAACTTCTACATTTGTCAAGCTGTGTTCCTGATTTGACAAGACCGACTGGCACTCCTAAAATATCTACAAAAGTATGATTTAATTTCAATTATTAGACTCCTGACGATGAATAACCTGAATAACGAATTCGTAACATTAGTAACTATAATTACTTATTTTCAAGTTTCAAAGTTTATTAGCAACTCGGCATTATTTTTTTCTAAGGTCATAGTTGTGTGCTGAAGGCCATGGTATATGGCCTTAATATTATGTGTTCCGTATATCAGTCTAAGTTGTACAACATAAGATGAAATTATATTCAGATACAATTACATTATGATTACACAATTTACAGACTACCTTCATGGTTCGCGCTTTTGAGCAAAAACAACGTCATCAGTGTCAATACGTATATAACCTGACGTCACTGTATACATATCATTTTTGTGTATTAGAGGGTTGAACACTGGTATTTCAGTGTCAGTTACGATTCAGGAAATGTATAAATAATCTATTCAACAATTATTTTAGATTACAGAAATGGATCATGAATAGCCTTTTTGCACGGATAAAAAACCTATTTCGACAAAATAAGTGGTCCAATAGTTCATTTTGAAGGAAAAAGTTGACAATTGGTTCAAGTTTCAACCAATCAGATTAAATAATTCAAATTGTTATAAATCTATCACAAATATAATTACTTTAATTGCTCGTATATTATATTTTAATTATTAAATGATTGCATTTATGAATAGAAACTGGTACATGTATTCAATAACATAACAACGTATGTGTACAATCGATAAGATCATTTACCTACATATATTTATTTCTTCGGCAGATTTGAAAAAGCTAGATGTTAACTTTATAGACTGACGACCTTAAAGTTTGCCTTTGTTATGTTATCATACCTACTACTTTATATATTACAAACATGTTATACACATCTGTATTCAAATGACGTACAGAGGTAACAATAATAACTTAAACAGTTACAGCTTTGCAGGTATTAAAAAAAGTTGTTGGCAATAAAAAAAACGGATTTGCAAGAAGTTTTCCTAGTTGATATATAAATATTATTTTGGTAATTTAATTTAGCAACAATGTAAATCAAAATTAAATAATTTCATATTAGAACCCACAAGTCGTATACAACGGTTAAAGTTATCCCCCTTTTGAAAAATGAATATATGCCATAATGTGTATTCACGGAAACTATAGATGTATTTTTGCTATGGAAAAGGGCGCAAACATTGAAAACATTGAACGTTATTGTACAGTCATCAAGTTCATTTAATGATACTCAATACCGGTGTAATTGGGCGTGAGGGCTATTGCATATGTATTTACCCTCCTAGAGCAGATTCAATACAGTCGTGTTTTCTAGTTTTGTTCTTGGTAGCGGTCTTTGCATTTAAGATATCACATTATCAATTATCAATGACAGTCAATAGTTAATTTGTCAACATAAAAGCATAAAAAAGACATCGAAATTGAAAACAGTATAATTCATGCCTTATGATATTAATAAAAACAGAAGCAGTTATATACTCTATGTAAATATGCAAATGTATCTTTTTTAAACTAAACATTGTGATGATTTAAACCAAGTAATCACCTTTTTGAATGGGATTCAATATGACAGGTTACACATACCATATCCAGTACTATTGGTGGGGATTATCTTCAAATCACTGTAGTTTAAAGCCGGTGTTAGAAATTATGTAGACAATTATTATGAAATATAAACCAACTCTGTAATTGAAATACCAAGCCGCCCAAAGTATTCGTTAGAAAACAGGTTAGAGAAATGCACTGCAGTCCATTAACATCGTTAAAAAATAAAGCTAATGTATTTTCTATTATACAGTTAGCGTCAATCAGAAGCCACATCCTATATTACCTGCAGTGTAATTATACTTCTATTACAATAAATCAATAATGCAACGTTCGCAAACAAAGTGGAATGCGTGTACACACATTTCAGTTATACCTAACAAAATACCTAAATATCATTGAAGTATATCTCTCAACCTTGAACTGTTTTTAATTGCAAACCGAAAACTAAAAAAAAACATTGTTTGCTTCAGGACGCCTTGCTTGATAACACTGAACGGACATGGAAAGCCATAGCGACAATCATGCAATGCCTTATTGTATTGTAATCATTTTTCTAGACGGTGTTATAGCTTTTTATGAAACACTTAAAACAAATTTCAGTCAGCCGAGTTATATAATTAAAATTGCATCTTACACATAAACAAACATTATATAAAAATTAAAATTAACTTCGCATCAATTAAGTATTGAAATTGTTAAGAACTGAAAGAAAATATAATTTTTGACACCTTAATGACATCGATGATGAGAACCATTTTATGATTGTATGTCTTATTTATGAATTAATAAAAATTAAGTACATACCTAAATATTGTTTTCATTGTCCGAGTATTGTATAAATTTATTGACGGTGACCTTTTAAACGCTTCCAAACTAAATTAGCTGTGTTTTGTATAAAGGCATTTTAGCAGAGATCGAATTTAATTTTGGAAAGTTCACGAATTATGCCATGAATCTAAATATAGCCTCAACAACAGCACATACAGTCAAACCTGTCTTAAGCAGCCAGTCAAGAGAAAAAGCAAAAGTGACCTTTTAAAACAGGATGTTGCTTACAACATATTGGTTTTCTCTGAAGGTAATAGACATTGCAAATAGCAACTGTGGCTACTTAAGTAAAGTGGCTGCTTAATAGAGGTGACAGCTTGCACTGGTTTGACTGTATGTAGATGATTGTTTTACAATTCATGGGCGCTACATTACATTACATTGCTTATTAGATCTCGTTTTTACATGCAAAATTAAACGTATCACCATCAAATTTATCGTTCATGTTAGTTAGCATTTAGAAGATAAATCTAGGGTTGATCATCCCCGTGTGACTTTTATGTGACTGAGTAGGGTATCATAGCATGTGTCTGTGGCATGGTAACCCAGTGTGCGTGCGAGTTGATCGATACATGTCATATTGCAACAATCATTTTAGATAAACCATTACCGTATTTTATATACTTGTTTGTTTCACTCCAGGATCTACCTTTCAGACACCAGTCTGTATTATTTCCCTTCTCACCGGCACGATACAAATATATAATTTATACATATGTTTTCCCTTTTCGATGAAATGCCGCAAACTATCTAAGAATGTATCCTTTAAACATTTAGTGTATCGATCGTCGCTTACACGTAACAAAGTATCAGTTATAAAATTAATACTTTTACCTGTAATAAGCTTTTTATCATGCATGCAAGAAAAGTGTTCAGATTTACATAAATACAATTATTAAACAAGTCGGGCATTTAACTTATTAGCATTCAGAACGTATTATTATTTTCAGCAAGGGGGCTTATGACATTTCTTTGACTGAAAGTCAACAATATTGATCTTGAACAAAGTTTGAGTTTCTTGTGGATTTATTGAACTCAACTATTGCAAAATGAATGACTCCAAAGAGGGTAAAATTAGGATAAATGTTCATTTCTCCCCTTTTCGTCGTATTTTTTGGTATTTAAAAATTGTTTAGATGATGAATGCCACACACATTTGTTTACTCTGATTATTGTCTGCCATTCTGAGTTATATACGTGAATATTATCGTGTGGCAAAAGTTAAACACATGATAAAGTTACTTTAAATGGCTTAAACTATAGGAAAAAAGCATTTTCAGCTATGCATGTACACTTTAATGATTTTGGATTAAGCGAAAAGCGTAGAATTGAGAAACAAAATTTATATTTTTTAAAAATATAAAGTGTAATTAAAATAAATTTACAAAGAAAATAGGGTTTACTATAATTATTGAATTTTCAAGGTAATTTTGGGGAGTTCGTGAACCTTGCCTTCTGAGTATCAGTATTATGACCCATATAACTGTTTTATAGTATTTTATTTGAAAAATCTCATTTAGTGTCACGAAGTAGAGTGAGCCCAAAACATAATGACTGTTTTGAACAGTTACTTATGTCATAATTTAGTTGAGAAAAACCGAACGCGACATTGTCCGAATGTTACAAAGCTGTCTTCTGCATAGTTAAGTTTTCATATACTTCCAATATACAATTCTACAGATGGTCAATTATGTACGTTAATGGAATACAGATACTAATTTCCGCTTAACGCTAAGCGTAACGCGTCGTCTAAACATGTGTAAAATAACTATTACTTGCGAACATACATGTTTTTTATCTAAAGATACTTTACAAAACCAAAAGAAAGCAATAAAACGTCAAAGAAATTATATAGAAATACAAGTGTCCTTTAATTTTTTTACGAAGACCAGTTATCCTTCTTAGAGAAAGTATAACATACAATACAGCATTTATAGGTGTGATATTTATATGTTAAATTGTTATTAAGTTCGTTTTTATTACCATTTTCTCCTCATATGTTTCGTTATTTCGTTGTTTTTTTGTTGAAGTTTGTCTTCTGGTAGTAGTTACATTGCTTTTGATTAAAGCACACGCACGTGTGTGTATGTGTGCGTGCGTGTGTTCAGCTGCGAAAGCGTGTGTTACTTTATTAATGCATTGTGTAATGTACTGTATATTTGTTCTGTATATTTTTTATCTGTCTTTTTTCATATGTTTTGAAACACTTCGGTATAAGAAAATAATAAAGATTACACACACCATCGTTTTTTGTGATGGTATGGCTGAATAAATAGCAAAATATTACTGTCGCTACACTGCGATATAAAGAACTTCGTTTGCTTGAACAAGGATGACTGAAACACCACATATCGCTCAAACCACTTACATATTCCCGGACCAAATTCCTTATTCGATGTATATACATGTACATGTGGCGAATGCTGTTGAACAATATTAAAATCGAACTATTTTGTCAAGTCCATTCAGATTCGAAGTTTTACTGTATATCCAAGCTCCACAGTGGTAGTTTTGTAATTGGACGTCTCATATGAACCACCAATATGTTTATAACGTCTTAATTCGGAGTATATCTATTTTTTGTGGTGATTATATTTTTAGATGCTATTATCTCTTATTAAATATGTGGCTTCAGTATGAGTAAATGGCTGTAAGTTATTATATTGAGTAAGTTACAATGCAGATTCATTGTATTTGTCATCATTCCTAAAAATAACGAAACCGTCAGAACTATAAAAGGTACAACATAATGAAAAGGTATATTTTAAAACATATCAAATTAATTATGCTTTAGATACACTATGAAAGCCGGATCCATAAACATATTGGCAGCGTACATTTAATGAATGTTTATATACTTTCGCTTAGTTTTGTAGTAATGCTACACGTGCATCACTTGTAGGTCATAACATAATTGAATAAAGAAACCTCACAGTGACATAAGGTGAACATGGACCTCTTTATTGTCATGATATATCTAAAACCCATACAATAAAGAAGCCGTTTACATAGCGTCTCTTAATCACATGCCCTATGGTCACTTTTGTATGTACACACTTTAATCATTAGTAGCCCGTGTTGTTCCGGCTAAGAATAGAATCACTGCCGATCTCTGCAGAGGGATCATAGGAATTTTCCAAATGGGTTTTATGTTCATTTCATCATTTTTTTAATGTTTACTATTGTGGTAAAGTTATCAACCCCTTTGTGGTTTCAGGGAGCCATATGAGTGATGGCAAGAATAGGTCCACTGTGGCCCATACATGTCGTAAGAAGCGACAATTTGATTAATACGATAGAATTTGCTGAAACTCTGCAGTTTTGCAGGTATCAAGGTTCTAGGTTCATCCTGCGTATTCATTTGTCGGTGTTTTATTTTTTTAAATCTGTATGTTAATTTGTTGTTTTTGTACATATAGAGTGAACCTGGAATCTTCCTGTTGGCGTCGATAACCTATAAAGTCTTGGTACGCCGTAAAACCCTATTCAGTCATTCTATTCATTAATCATAGGTGCAAACCTGGTACAGGATATATAAATCAGTTTAAATACATATAAAGTGCATGAATTAATATGTACATTTTATTTCAAACATATTTACGTCGTGGTAATAATAAACGTGTAATAGCAAAGGAGAGAATCGATGTCATGCGCACCTGCTAAATACATTATCGGAACGTTGTTACAAAAAATGTTAAGTGATTTTTCATTTTGATTGTGGGTATATGTGCAAAGTTTATAGTTCCCAACCAACCTTCTGGGAAATTAAGCAATATATTTCACCGTCATATAGTTCAGTGCGATTTGGAATTTTATAGTTAGCACTGATACACATATCGGTGAAATATATACCTCTAATACCCAGACGGTAGGTGGGAACTATAAAATCTGCACATGTACCCAAAATCGAAATGAAAAATCACGTAACCAACTTTTGAATCAACATTCCGGCACTGCATTTAGCAGACGCGTTTTTTATTAATGAAGTTATGTTAAACAAAGGCATTATACTGTATATCGTACATGGCTGGATATTTGATAGTCGCTTTGCACCACACGTAGTATGGCGTTATGCCAAAAGCACAGTAATTGTTTTAATAAGACGTTTTGTTACTAAAAAACAGTAACTTACCGGAATAACAACGTATATTACAGGTGTGTAACTATTAAATTAGATGAACCAATCAGTCAGTCTGATTACGTATTAGTGTTATGAGCACGAAACTGTTGAAAACTAGACAAAATTTATGAAGAAAAAATATAATAATCTATGTAAGTATAGCTAAATATTTTGGAAGAACATAAAAAAACGATGTTATTAACGTTTTTGCGCAAGAAAGTAAATAAAATTGTAAAATCTCATGTGTGAGTTATTGTTATATGGTTATTTTCTCAAATTAACAACAAATAGCCCCACCTACGTTTACGACCAGAGACAAAACGTTATTGTATGGAAAAGTACGCCAGTAGAACGGAATTAAAATTTTTACTTTCACTAAAATAGAATATTTACCTATGAAAAGTAGAAATATACCAATAATTGATAAAACAACAATTGCAAAAATAATACATTTATTTCATTTTTTATTCATGTATATTCATTATTATATATTTTCATTCGACATGCATTTGGTATTATATAAGTTCAGTCTGTTTCTGATTGTCTTTAGTCTATCCCAGAACCTGATATCTCCCGAATCAGGTCTATTAACCACCAAAGGAAATAGCAGGGAGTTCTATGCCTGTCCCACAATTCATAGCAATTGGATGTTTACTAAATTATGACGTCGTTCAAACTTTCCCTGAAGCAACTGACCAATCAGCGGGCTCGTAACAATTGCCCCTGAATGGACATAATTGGGAGAGTTTTGTTTGTTATACAGCATAGATTGTTTATGTTTTCTGTCATTCTCATTCAGTCAAACGTAGATAATGTGTCACCAAAAAATATTGTAATACAATAACAACATGTGACTAAACACTTGACCATATAGCAATGGCATCACGAGGTGCTATATGTAATACATGTTACAATATACTTACATTATAAACATATTCTGATGGTTCTGATAGTAAAACTACGGATCTAAACAGTTGCAACAAAATTAATATCCAATACAAATAAATGTAGCAACCTTGAAATTGCGATGTGTTTTGCTTAAAACCACACTCGTTGTCTGGTTCAATCAATTTTATTGCATATTTCATATAATAAAGAAACGGGTAAGACCAAAAATTCTAGCAACATTATTTACGGCCCTCCCATTTTAGTATACAAATAAGATAAAAATCAAGATGGGAATAAAAACGTTCAATTGGATGTCAAAGAAATAGAGAGATCAATAAAAATAGTAAACAATAAAAGTATGAAATAAGAAAAGATAAAAAAAGACATAACATGTTATTTTAAGTGCTATCATAATAGCGTTTTCTTTATTTAACAAATTAATATAGGTTAAAAAAACATAAAATGTTGTGTACGAGAGTTGATGACTTTTTCACAAAGATGACCGATTTTTTTTATTACTTTGTACAAAGTAATTCCTATTATTTAGTAACTTTAGCGTAAATATGGACCTCCAGTATTATTATATAACTATATTACCGATGAACCTACCATATATGCTGAACGGAACAGCTAACCCGCCACTTTTGCATTGTAGGGGTCCTCCGTGGCCGAGTGGTCTAAGGCGCCGTTTCAAGTTCACTTACCTCTCACCACTAAGGCCGTAGGTTGGAGTCCCGCTCGCTCCAAAATCTGTATGTGAGAAAGTTTCCCAGTTACTTGTGGAAGAAGGGGTTCTACTCAACCTGATTCACTTTGAGGTCTTCCTTCACCAGTAAAACTGGATATGCCACATGAAATGTGTTGAAAATGTGTTGAAAATGATGTTTAACCCCATTCAAAAAATATATCTTTGTTAAAATGTTGAGTTGCGTTAATAAAATGTGCCTATGAGTAATTCGACAATAATATACAATTATCATAGCCTAACTGTTCTTTTTTACTGAAGTCGAAATTTCAAGGCAGTTGCCTTGATCCTTTTTTTGAGATAAAAGGACAGGTACATATATGTCTGGTGGCTGGTTAGCTCCTCCGTTCACTATATATTATCCGCCGATACAGGGTTTGCCGAAGCAATGAAGGTAAGTCAACAACAAAGCCAACGATTTGTATTAAATCTTCAAAATGTAACTTGTGTTATGTCAGATGGAATACCAGAGGAGACATCGATAATTACAACCGTAACCAAGTTAGCCATGTCTAGCCCCTAGACATGGCTTGAATATGTATGTTTATGATAATAGGTCTGATACGTCATACACGTTTGTTCTGACAAATGAACGGTCATTAGAAATGTTCTTTAATCAACGAAAACTGTCAACTGAGAAATGAAAATCGTCGAATTATGAGAGAAAAACAAGATTACAACGGAGTTGATTTCGTTAACGGCTTGCTAATTTTAAAATAGTATGTTATTTCACGGAGCTGAAAACAAGTGTCTGTCGTTAAATAACATCAGCGGAGGACTCACACGGGTTGGTTTGTTTTGTAAACTATGCTGTCTTGTATCTGGATCAAAGTACCAATGGAAGATTGATATGAATATAAGAATATGACGCTCTGTTGTACGAGTGTAAGGTTACGTGCAGAAAACGATGTTTAATTACTGACACTTATGCATACATCGTCTATTAAGATAATCCTACAAGTATATATATATTTTTTAAATGTTCTAGAACCTTAAACATTTGGAGTCTCTGTGATTCTCCCAAATGCCAAATTACTACTAATTAAAGTAACATTACTTTAAAGTCAAAACAAAAATTCTTTTGAATTCTCTGATCGTTGTCGAAAAACAGGATCCGTGCGCGTGAATTGTATTTAGTAAATAATATACACAAGCATTAACTTGATAATTACATTATTCAAAATAATAAAAAAATTTGAAATTGATTTCATTTTCGCTGGTCAATAAGCTTTCAATTTCTAAACAATAATTTCACTATGCCTGAATAACGAGCGAACTATTTTCAATAAAAAAGGCAATTTGAATTAACTAAAATGTAAATATTACACTTCTTTGTAATTTGTGAAGTTAAATAGTAAATATTGTACTTAATTATTATGTTTTGTTTTCAGTTTATTTTTATCTCGTCTTTTTTTTGAAAAAAAACTAGTGTCATGACCCTGACGTCGGCGTCGTCGTCGTCGTTTTCGTCGTTGGCCACTGATTAAAGTTTTATGTTTATCTCAGCCTTTTCTCTCTTTCTGAACAAACTACCTAATTTGTAGTGACTAAACTGCATAAACCAATTCATATCATGTTAAATAAATAATATTTATAGCATATTTACGTCAAATTCCATACTTTGGACTATAAATCCTAAAGTTAAAATTTTTGTTCATCTCGGGTTTGTATTTAAAATTTTATTTCGTTTTAAAGTAACAGGTATTTGTAATGTAAAGTTTTTAACTGACCTTGACCTTCATAATGGATTTAGTTAATACTTGCATTGTCTGGTTAAAGTGTTATGGTTAGCTCAGTTTGTTAATATTTCTGAACAAACTACCTACCTTGTAGTGACTCAACTTCGTTAACATATTCTTGCATGTTATACAAACAATGTAGATAGCTTATTTATTTATTTCCATACTTTACCTCTAAAACAATATGTTAAAGTTTTTTGTATAGCTCGGGTTTGAATTCTTTAAAACTATTTTGTTTTTAAGTAATATGTATTGATTCTGTAAAATTATCACAATAATAAAAAAAAACATCACTGACCTTGACCTATCTTATAGACTTATTAATGTATTGTTTGGTTAATTTTTTATGTTTAGTTTTTCTCTGATTCTAAACAAACTACATGTACTCATGTAACAAGCACTTAACCTCAAAAACTCATTCATACAATGTTATACAACCAATGCTTATCTTTCAGTAACCTTGGTTTATATACATTAAGCTCTAAAACCCTAGGTTCAAGTTTTTTTTTAAGCTCGGGTTTGAGTTTTTTTTATTTATTTTGTATTTTCAGTAATAGGTGTTGATTCTGTTAACTGTTCACATTCATGTAAACAAGATTTAACTTCACTAACCTTGACTTATCTAATGGATTAAGTTAATACTAATTAATAATTGCCATGTCTGGTTAAAGTTTTATGTTTTTATCAGCTTTTTCTCTATTTCTCAACAAACTACTTAACATGTATGTTATAGTGACTAAACTTCATAAATACATTTATAATATGATAATCAATGTATATAGTTAAGTTACCTGAGTTCCCATATTTAAGGATCTAACACCTCATGCTTAAGTGTTTTGTTGAGCCCAGTTTTGACTATGTTTTTAGATCTAGTTTTGCTTTTCAGTAATATATATTAATTTTTCAAACTTCTAACCATCAGGTTAAAAAGGAATTTAAGTAATGGCCTTGATCTACTAGGTGGACTTTAAAAATACGAGCATCTGCATCCGCCTGTGGTGCTCTTGTTTTACTATAATATTTCGCATACTAAATATAGACTATTACAGTAAATAACTCGAACTGCGCATTTCAAAAATGAATACCACCAACTAGTAACTAAAACGTATTACTTTGTTCATTATAATATGTATTATATATGCTATTACAATAATCTACAAACCCTATTTATTTATCATCAACTAATTATTAAGACGACAAATTTATCACGGTTTTAAAGCTTTGAATCCTTATTCAGTTCCCATCAATCTACTGATGTTATATAATATAATATATGTTGTTATATTATAATAAGTGTACAATACTGTAAAACCTGTCTCAAGCAGCGAGTCAGGGAAGAGGCAACATTGGTATTTTAAAACACGTTGTTTTTTAATACAAGTTAATTTGCTCTCAAATAGAGAAATAGTAAATGTGGCTGCTTAAGACAAGTGGGTGCTTAAAAACGGGGACCGCTTCCACAGATTTGACTGTATATGTGAATAATCTAAGAAAATGTGACGTCAATCTTTACATTATAATGATGTATGTTTAGAACGGCTTATTGTGACAACAAGAGAGTTGTAAATGAAGTTATTCTTCTTAGTTTATGATAAGACGTGTATCAACATAGACAACATCTTTATTATGTTGTCTAATATATAAGTCAACTATTTCCATAGTTTTACTGTTGCTTGTCTATCTTTATGTGGTTCCAGTAAGTTTCTGCCAATACTTTCAATAAACTACTTCGGTCCAAGGCCGCGTATTACACATGTATAGTTTACGCTATCGAAGATCCAGGGCTTATTTAAATGCCTGCGGATTATACACAAGCAATGTTGTGTTATAGTGGAGAGTGTGTTAATCTCTCATACTAGAGGTCGTTGGTTCGAACTCAGACTCGATGACTCATTCAATAGCAAAACTTGGTACTGGTTTTACCAAGGAAACGGATTCGAGTGAATCACAAAAGCTCTAAATTCTATTTAGGGGAAAATGTAATTATATTTACCAATCGATGAAACTTCGAAAAATATTTCTTAGAAGCCTGTGAATTCTTTATTTGTATTTAAGATATTCCTACAATCAATCATTCGAAATATAATATACAAATTAATCCTTTATGATGCATGATGCTGTGAAAAAGTTGCAACAGTTTAAATTCACTTAAACAACTAATAACAGTACACTTAATACACTTTCGTAATTAACTTTCTAATTTTAAAACACACAATAATAACACCCTTTGGAAAACCACATGCTTGATTACACGTATTTAGATATCCACATTAACATGCGTACATTATCGCAGATTACCGAAAAAACCACACACTCTGAATTCCTTCTCACGCTTTAAATAACACCCTACAAATTGTTTTGGCCGTACAAGTACAATACAAATTAGTGAGTTGCTTCCTGAAAAAGCGTTTAAAAGACACGTTGATTGTCGTTGGGAGTGCACGTGGCAATCTTCCACCATTACACTTAATTAAACTGATTCCTTTTACACAGGAAATATTCGATTCAAGGTTGGCAACCTGTCCTTAGAATATCAACACAAAATATACCATGTTTTAAGACATTTAAGTGTTAATTGTCGTGTTTCTTAAAAGTTCAGATATCAAATTAAAAATATATTACAATATTGATATAAGATTTTCTTAAAACAGTGAAATTTTAACTGATTTGTATTTTGAAAATTTGGTATATATGAAAATGAATAGTTATTGTTAATTGACCACAGAACACTATATGCGAACATTCATAGTTTAACCCATGCAATATATCTTATAGTCATTTTATATATTACTATTTATGATATAATATAAATATTCAAAATAAATCGCAAATACATAAATCATAATAAAGCAAATGGATTGAAATTAAACTTTTACTATTTTCAGTTATATAATATATTATGTGATCGGGATTGTCAGTTAATAATATGTGCTTGTTTCAGTTAGTCTTATATGTGTACACAGGCAGGCATTAAAATACTGTTTAATGTATAACGGATTGCTGAAGTTTCCTTTAATATATAAATACAATTTATACCAAATAATTCAGCTTTTTTTTTATGAAAATGAGATGATTTGTGTCCATTTTAATTTTTTTTTTATGTTTTAAGACATTTACAGCGTTTTATTCCTGATAGATTCGATTTTAACCTTCAAAATTTATTCTATTTTATATAAATCTTACATTTTTAAACCATTTAATAATGTAATTATGCACGGCTATCTAGACATTCAGTGTTTTATTCTATCTTATATTTGTCCTGTGCTATTTTAAAGTGTTAAAACTTTTTTTCCTAATCGATTTAAAATAAATATGTTAAAACTACAAAAATACACGCTTTACAACTCATATGCTAATAATATAGTTACACTGACAGCAATATAGTTCTTCGCTTCGCTAAGTCGTAAATGTCGTTAACATTAAAAAAATCCAGAACAATAGATTTATCTCAGCATCATGGGTAAATTGCCCGTATTATATTAAAAAAATCTGTATGTCTATCTTTAATTGTTTCAGAATACTTAATTGATAAATGTATATCATAAAATTCATTACGGATATACATGATAGCATTTTATTAACACATAATAATAAAGCTAAATAAAAACCGTGTTGCAATCAGTCTAGTAAAAGTAAATGTAGATCAGGCGATTATACCCTTTTCAATGCAATATTTTCTGTCGGACATATATTGTTATTTTTTCTTTTACATCAAATAGATATATATAATGTCCAAACTACACAGCTTTATCTAATACCTGTACCCATTATTCTATAGGTAAGTCTGTAATTTGCATATCCACCATGGGAAGTAATTCAATCAAACATTCTACATTCCTCTGTCCGTTATAACAAACAAACACCCAAGCCAATTTAATAGCAAGTCGTTATTTACAATATGTAAATATGGGATTTAAAGACAATCATTATGCTTTTTTATTGTCGAACTCATTTTAGAGTAAGTGTGTCTTTATTTATGACTGTATCCAATATGCTTCTAACCTCTTATTTGAAAAATATTTATAAAACTTTAAATTATCAAATTCAACTTAGAAATCTTAATGCTAAATGCTAAGCTAAATGGTCTGTATACAACTTAACCCAGATGTATTTCTCCTCCTTCCGTAGCATACAAATAAAATCAATATTAAAATATATAAAAAAAACACATAGTATTCTATAAATCACCACGGATAATAACAAAAATAATTAAAAGTGAAATATATTTAACTGAGATAAAATGTCAAAATTTTCATAGGTCTGATGCCCAATCATGTATTACGATATATAAAATATCAAGAATGGTTCCCGAAAATGACGGAAATTATTTAGTTTTGTATGAAATACAATTAAAGTAGACGTTTGGTATTCTGAAACTAGACTCAAATCTTAATTGCCAAGACGTATATCCTCATATGAATAGAAACTGAGAAGATAATTAATATTTCTTAAAAACATAGTTAATTTTTTATTCTTCAATGTGACAGTTTTATTGAAACATAAGCAAGTTGGGCAATAAATAAGGAAATGGATTCCTTGCAATCACACCAACAATTCGAATTGTAACACATGATATGTTAATACACTTTCCTAGCGAGTGTTATATTTAATGTGTAAATAAACGGGGGAAATTCAGAAGAATCCCTCCCTTCCATTGAGCAAGTACGAAAACATATACCTTAAGATTGAGTGAAGCTTACCAATGTATGTGGGTGCACACTGAGTCTATTATTCTTCGTTTAACAGTTCCGCACTAATGTCTGTAAGAGCCGTTTTAGTATTTGTAGGAACTCAAATAACGCAAGGCACGCCAGGGCGATGTATTGAACGGAACGTATATTACAAATTCATAACTGTCGAAATATCTGATCGATTCACGGTGTGCTCTTGCAGAATTGGATTTTTTAGACATTTAGGATTTAGTACAATTTCTGCGACCTACACGGTGCCATACAATTGTTGTGCGGTTATTGTTTTTATTATACGTACTGCGTCCGATATTACTAAACAAACAAGTGTTACGGAAATATTTACGCTAGTTTTGTAAAATGCTAGTTAATGTTTTGATAACATACACAACGGGAGAACCGCGGAAGTGAATGTGATGGCACTGCGTACTTTGTAATCAGAGAATAACAATGAAAACGGCATGCTATTGTTAAGAGTAGAGCATTATGTTAAACAACGCTTCGAGAGTAGTTTTGCGTTTCATACTTTATACCGGAGTCATAATACGTGTATTAAGTGCATGTAACCAATTAACTTAACGCGTGGGACTGATCATTAACACGTGCGCGTTTGTCTAATTGTATTTTATATATCAATATTCGTGTTGCTGGTTAACGAAATTTGAATTGCTCTTTTACACAGTTTTTCTTCATTTTTTTATTGTTTATTGGCCAGTGACAGGGAATTTGGAATTTATGAATGTGCGCGTATGTGTACGTTCAATGCGCATGTTCGAGTCTCATGAACATGAACTGGAGGCATAAAAAGCGCGTGGCTTCTTACCTTTTACTTGGTCTTGTACTGATACAACTGGTCAGCTGTGTGACAGATAAGAGAGAGCTGATGATTGGTAAGTACCCACGTATGTGTTGTATTATTATTTTTTACCAGCATAATATCTATTTCCAGAGTCTAAGGACCCGTCTCAAGATCACTTTCCTCGCACCGCTCAGGTCGTAGCTTCGAATCCCACTCGCTAAAAACACACTTTATGTGAGAAAGTTTGCCACTTACTTACGGAGGGACGGTGATTCTATTCAGATTCATTCTGAGGTTTTCCTGCACTAATTAAACTGGATATATAATATATATATAACCTGAAATGTGTTTAAAATGGCGTTTAATCCCATTCAATCCCCCCTAAAAAAATGCATGTTATAATAAGATGGTTGTTAACCTTAATATAACACATCGCTTTATATAATTTGTAATATAAGAAATTAATAATGAGAAAAAATGCTACAAACTAAATTGTGTAAATACTAAACCAAGTGTTGTTGCTACCAAAATGTGACTAATATGTTGGATTGAAAAACTTTCGTTTTTTGGGCTCATGGTCTCTTAAGGGACTAGCTGTCTGTTACTACGGCTCTCTTTTACATTTCAAACTTAACTGTATTAGAACCCGTTAGATACTTGCATAATTCGATTTTCCTTTTTAGCTCCGTCATTTACGTCTATATGTTTCTTATTTTAAAACTGTTTAAAATTTTGCTACGTGGGATAATTGTCGCAGCTCTCATCTATTTTCGTCAATCCTTGCTGTCTTAATAAATTGTAAAATTTGCAATTCCAGCTGCCAGTTGGAATATAGCATGTCACACCAAAGACAACCGCCACATACGTGGGCGATATGGGCTATTTACTAGACAATATTTTATGAGATATATATATATATATATTATATATACTTTTTCTTCATCTCTTCAGTTAACTGTTAAATTAATAATTTGCCTTTGCGTCATCGTCTCTTTGGTGAACATAATAATTTTATTTTACAATCCCGTATTCCCCTCCACAATCACTGTCACACCTGATGGAAAAGCTTTAAATTATTTTCTGTCTACGTTGAAAACGTTTCCCATTATTTCTCTTTGCCTGTGGGAGACTTTGCTATGGGAAATATACCATCTTACAGTTAGTAAGACATGATTAAGCGTGAGTAGGTTATTTGTCAAAAACGTTGCATATGGGACGTCATACATCATGTTTTTCACCGGTATTATTTGTGAAATTCCTCCGCACGGGATACTGGATATCAATCATGCGTTAAGATACGTCCCATATGGTGCAAGTTTGAAAACGTTGTGGTTCCAAGATACTCTAAACTAGTAATTTGGTAAATGTTTTTACTCAGCATTCATTACATAATATATACTGAAAGGATAGAGAAACTCCGTGTGAATTTAAGAGCAACACTATTAAACTATTGTAAGCGAAGTGTACAGTTTTTTGAATATGCATGTATGTTAAGGAATGGTTCATTAATTATTTTTGCATAAATGGCCATTATTATTGACAAAATCATTTAATTTAATGAAATACCTTTACATATTCTAAAACTGTATTGTGATATCGCCTATGATAGTTTGTTAAAACGTGACCCTGACATTCACGCGGCGTTTCTGTATCCTTTCGTAATAGATGGTGCATGACTACATTGATGTCCTATTGATAGAGTTATACAGAGAGGGGTGCCTTAATCGAAACAATCATGATATGCTTTTCTTCTGATCTGGTTATATTACAGCCTAAACTCTAATACATATTAGTGTTTTGAGCATTTTTTTATTATTTTGATGGATGTATTAATATAAACATGTAAGTCATATCAGTGGTATATGGAAAAAAAATTGGACATTTAATGCAAAATGGTCCTTTCATTGTCCTGTGTTATTTTCCTCTATTACTACTACCTACATACTTTTTTTTATCTAAATATACACAATTTGATTGAGCCGTATTTAAAATGTGATAAACATATTTTTATTTCCTAAACCTAATTTAACTATTTTTTTATATAAAATAATCTTCTCTGCTGAATACATTTGTTTTTAATTCATTCGACTGCTGATTGTGGTCTCACATCGATTGATACAACTTTATCATCTTTGATTACTCCATTTGTCTGTAATTGTACGTATATCAACAATGCTCAGATAACTTTTCTTCTTCCATTCTTTATCTTATTATTAAACTGAATAACCCATTCTACATATTTTACTATCAACAATCATTCTCCAACTGACTTTACTTTATATTTCTTATTTTAAATTACCCGACTGTCCATTTGTCGTAGCTATAACCTTGTAAACGAATACGCGTTTGTTGTTTACCTTTCTCTTCCGTATTCTTAACACCGTTTTATTTTTCTCAACTGGTCTTAACGTTCTTTCATCCACCCATTCATAAAATATTTTGAATTGATCTTATAATCATACATTACATAATATATCTACTCGTAACTGTATGCAAAAATATTATCAATGGTACCTTGGCTGCTATGTTGCACGATTTCAAGTGTGAATCCCACGTTAGTAGTAATTGCTGTGCCGAATGTTTAATTGTCAATTGTTATCACTTTTGTTTAATAATTAAATAATCATGCCAAGCCAAGTGGAAGTTATAAAACAAAGTAATAACGGACCGGCAGCCCTAAATATTCAAATTTGACTTAATATGTTTGCCGCACGACGTCATTGATTTCAAGCTTTGGCTATACACTTGTGTATAGACAATGTTTATACACAGTGACTGATAACGTATTCAGGTCTTACAGTCAGTGTATTGACCGTTAATGAGGTAGCAACTCCCAATGGTCACTCTATTCTTATTGTCCAATTTAGCATCAAGCTATATTACACTTTATGGTTGCTTTATCACACCCGGTGACGTTCCATTGCCTTCGGGTATATTCGTCAATTTTCGTAGAAATCGTAATGCACTTGAGAACAGAACATTCATCTGAAATCATTTAGTTCAGGGATTGTTTCGTTAAACGATAATGAGTAATACAATACAATCAACAGCGGATGGAATGCATCTCAATGTTAATCTAAAGGGACATATTGCAATTGGTTGAATTTCCGATTAACGCTTCATTTAAATAACGTTACTACATTATGTAAAAGCGAAATAAAAGCACCGCAATACGTTTTTAAGTTCTTAATTTCGTTTCTACTTTGAAAAGGGCAATAACTCTTGTAAATTGTTAACTATTGTCCCCCGTGACAAACATTTCCATTTTTTAAATATAATTTTGCCAGCTATTATCTGTATATTTCAAATAAAAACTTAGAAAATGCGCCATGAAATTTAGATTATTCAATCTTTTTTTACCCAAATTTCCAAAACTAGTATGACCCAAACATTTAATATTTTTAACAAATATTAATATTTTTTATATTTTTATTTACAGACCGTATTGTTTTGAGATTTATATCACCCTATAGTCAACCTTATATACGCAGGGGTAAAGATTGATTTGATTTTTTGACATGAGTAAAATCAATGGCAACAGAAGAATGTGTTCTCCATACGTCAAGAAAAAAACGTTATCTCTAACATTTTATTGTTCATGAACATGTGTCAATCTGAACACATTCGTTGATATTCTAATATACTTTTTTGTAGTACAATGACTTAAAAGATAACTATTTTATGATAGCTATTCTATGTTTCGAATAACCATTTTATTTTTCTGTGTTTTTGTTTACTATTCGAAAATTACGATTTGTTACTATATAACAGTGACAGTTAACCAGTTTTATCAAATAACTTTTTTTTCTTAATCAAAGCAGTATTTGTTTTTTTACATAGATTGCAGAATATATACAATAAAAATATTGGTTTATTGTTCAACCAGTCTCTTATTTGACTATGTCGGTAGCGCGTCTGACTATTAATCCAGGGATCGTTAGTTTGAATCCCCGCCCGCCCACAGTCTCAGTGATGATTGATATACGACATTGCGCATCATTGTCAATTCGTCCTTTATCTGTTATTTGCGGAGATGGGTGTGCTCGAGTGCTTGGTAGCCTTCAATTATCCCAGGAACGGATGAACTGAATGTCTGTTAGCCCTCGTTGTGGCATAAAAATTATGTTGAATACTTGAAAACATTGTAATACGAATACATTTTTGGAACATAATTTAAAGCATGTTCTTATGATATTTTCGTATTAAAATCAAAAACGCTGTAGTTTAGGCTGAAATAAGTTTAAGTTTGGGCGTGCGTGTGTGTCGACTGTGATAGGATCGGCGTGAACTATGCTCAGTAGACATGAAAACGCAACACAGCAAGAGATGTGAAAACGCACCATATTTAACACGAGTGCATATATCCCTACTACAGTAATTATTAACTTTTGATCATATTGGTTGTTTACTTGATGTTACTGAAAAATGCTCCTGCATTTGTGTCACTTTTTTCATTTCCTAATCAGTCTCCTCTAAACCCTGTGTTGCGTTTCCATATATCTTCCTGTGTTGCGTTTCAATATATATTCCTATGTTGCGTTTTCATATCCCCTTCTTATGTTGCGTTTTCATATATCTTCCTTTGTTGCATTTGCATATCTCTTCCTTTGTTGCATTTTCATATATCTTCCTGTGTTGCATTTTCATATCCCCTTCTTATGTTGCGTTTTCTTATCTCTTTCTTTGTTGCGTTTTCATATCTCTTCTTATGTTGCGTTTTCATATATCTTCCTATGTTGCGTTTTCATCTATCTTCCTATGTTGAGCTTTTATATATCCTTCTTATGTTTCGTTTTCATATATCTGTCTTTGTTGCGTTTTAATATCCCGTTCTTATGTTGCGTTTTCACAATTCTTTCTTTGTTGCATTTTCATATCTCTTCCTTTTTTGCATTTTCATATATCTTCCTGTGTTGCATTTTCATATCCCCTTCTTATGTTGCATTTTCTTATCTCTTCCTATGTTGCGTTTTCATATATCTTCCTATGTTGCGTTTTCATCTATCTTCCTTTGTTGCGTTTTCATCTATCTTCCTTTGTTGAATTTTTATATCTCCTTCTTATGTTTCGTATTCATATATCTGTTTTTGTTGCGTTTTAATATCCCGTTCCTATGTTGCGTTTTCATCTATCTCCCTTTGTTGAGTTTTTATATCTCTTTCTATGTTGCGTTTTCATATATCTTCCTGTGTTGCATTTTTATATATCTTCCTTTGTTGCGTTTTCATATCTCTTTCTATGTTGCGTTTTCATATATCTTTCTTTGTTGAGTTTTTATATCTCCTTCTTATGTTTCGTTTTCATATCCCCTTCTTATGTTGTGTTTTCATATATCTTACTATGTTGTGTATTCAAATATCTTCTTTTTATTGTATTTTCATTTTCCCTTTGAAAGTTGCGTTTTTATATCACTTTCTATGCTGCGTCTTTATATCTCTTCCTTTGGTGCGTTTTCATATCTCTTCCTATTTTGCATTTTCATATCTCCTCCTATGTTGAGTTTTCATATCTCTTCCTATGTTGAGTGTATATATCTCTTCCTATTTTGAATTTTCATATATCTTTGTTAAATCGGTTACGCCATAACAACATACGGCATCGAGGGAAAACACAATAAGTCAATGTATATTAGCTGCAGTATTTGCAAAATATTTAATTATTTACTAAAATTATATTTCTCACTAGTGAAATACCTAATTTTTAACGAAATAAATTGAGTTTCATTATCAATTTGGAACGCGGTGTTTTGGACCGACCTGCCAATTATGATTGAAGACTGGATGCTGGAACAGTAATAACAATGCCATTCTGAATATTTCTCTTGTAGTTTCCATTGTTCTAAAGTTTCCAACAATGTCGAGTCCTCATTTATTTTATTAATGAAACTATTTTTGTTAAAAAATAGAAATTGGAAAAAAATATTTGCGTTCCGACATGATAAATACCAAGGTCACGAAATAAAGTGAAATTTTGTCCTCAGACGAATTTAAACTATTCTGTAATTTATCGTTCTCGTGTGAATTATAGAGTAATTGCATGTGTAATAATAACTAACTTTACAGCGTTCGTATGGGCAGCGTTCTAAAATGTTTATTACCAATTCAATACTGTGTGCAGTGAATATAATATAAAATAATGACACCAACACAGTATGCTGTGTATATGATGTAAACTTAAGACAAAATCCTTTGTGTCTTTCATGATGAACGATTATAACATAAACACTAAATGCAGTGTAAAATTTAAAAAAAATGCTGACACAAAAAAAATGTGCTGTGTACATAGTGTGAAATACAATGACACAAACACTGTGTGTAGGGTATATAATGCAAAATGATACAAATGTTGTGTGTAGTAAATTGTGAAATAATGATACAAACACTGTGTATAGACTGCACAATGCGAAATAGTAATACAAACATTGTATGAAGTCTACTCAGTGCCAAATAATGATACAAACTCTGTCTGCAGTCTGCACAATGCGAAATAATGATACAAACACTGTGTGGAGTCAACATAAAAATGCAAACACGGTGTATAGTCTGCATAAAGCGATCTTATAATACAAACACTGTGTGAAATCTGCATAATGCGAAATAATGAAACAAACACTGTGTGCAGTTTGCATAATGATACAGACACTGAATGTAGTTTGCATAATGCTAAATAATGACAAAAACACTGGATACAGTCTTCACTATGCGAAATAATGATACAAACACTGTGTGCAGTCTGCATAATGATGGAATCATTGTGTGTAGTCTGCATAATGATACAAACACTGTGTGCAGTATACACAATGTGAAATAATGGTACATACACTGTGTGTAGACTGCATAATGCATAACAATGATACAGACACTGTGTGCAATCTGCATAATGCCAAATAATGATACGAACACTGGGTTGTAGTCTGCATAATGCCAAATAATAGTACATACACCGGTTGTAGTCTGCATAATGCCAAATAATGATACAAACACTGTTTTCAATCTGCATAAAGCCAAATAATGATACAAACACTGTGTGCAATCTGCATAATGCCAAATAATGATACGAACACTGGGTTGTAGTCTGCATAATGCCAAATAATGGTACATACATCGGGTGTAGTCTGCATAATGCCAAATAATGATACGAACACTGGGTTGTAGTCTGCATAATGCCAAATAATGATACGAACACTGGGTTGTAGTCTGCATAATGCCAAAGAATGGTACATACACCGGGTGTAGTCTGCATAATGCCAAATAATGATACAAACACTGTTTTCAATCTGCATAAAGCCAAATAATGATACACACACTTGGTGTAGTCTGCATGATGCGAAATAATAAAAAAAAACACTGTGTGCAGTATACACAATGTGAAATAATGGTACATACACTGTGTGTAGACTGCATAATGCTTAACAATGATACAGACACTGTGTGCAATCTGTACAATGCCAAATAATGATACAAACACTGTGTGCAATCTGCAAAATGCCAAATGATGAAACAAACATTGTGTGCAGTCAGCATAATGCCAAATAATGATACAAACACTGTGTGCAATCTGCAAAATGCCAAATGATGAAACAAACATTGTGTGCAGTCAGCATAATGCCAAATAATGATACAAACACTGTGTGCAGTTTGCAGAATGATACAAACTCTGTGTGCAGTCTACATAATGATACAAACACTTTGCAATCTGCACAATGCCAAATAATTATGCAAACACTCTGTACAGTCTGCACAATGCCAAATAATGATAAAAACACTTTGTACAGTCAGCACGATGGCAAATAATGATACATACACTCTGTACAGACAGCACAATGCCAAATAAGGATACAAACACTGTTTGCAGTCAACATAATGTGAAATAACGATACCAACACTCTGTGCAGTCCGCATAATGCGAAATAATGATGCAAACAATGTGTGTAGTCTACATTATACGAAACGATGACACAAACAATGCTATCTTCCTAACTAAAAATAGAACTGGTCCAGTGAACATAATGTGTAATGACGACACATACACTGTGTGCAGTCTGCATAATGCAAAATGACGACACATACACTGTGTGCAGTCTGCATAATAGGAAATGACGACACATACACTTTGTGCAGTCTGCATAATGCGAAATGACGACAAATACACTGTGTGCAGTCTGCATAATAGGAAATGACGACACATACACTTAGTGCAGTCTGCATAATGCAAAATGACGACACATACACTGTGTGCAATTTGCATAATGTGAAATAATGACAAAAAACATAAACACTGTGTGTAGTGTGCATTGACTGATAAAAAGAAATTAGTCACTGTGTACCATGTATTTAATCTGTTATCACAGTTACAGGTTAACTATCTACAATGATTTTTGTTTAAATGTAGATATACTATAACTACACTCATCATTGCATGCATATAAACCAAAAAACTGATACTATTTACGAAGTATATGACGTGACTGTAATATTGATATAGCCACTGTCTATGAGGCAATTTTTCTGTAATAAAAGAAAATTACCGTGTATATTGTGTGTTTAGCATGGATAATGCATTGGTGTTTTGCATTTCTTGTACTGTGAGGTCAGGTCAGTTTTTGTGGTATGTTCCATAAGATATTTGTTGCGGCCAAGTGGTGTCTAGACTGTGCATCAAAAACACAAGAAATGATGTCGTAAACTAATTAACGAAGACTGCTCACCAAATAACTATTGATATAGTTTGATATTACGTTCCAGCATATGTTTCCCAAAGCTAATATTTACATTTCCACGTGACTCCTTCTTTGGACAAATATAGAATGTATTGTTTTATATCCTATGATCCTTAACGCATACGCCTGCACTTTTCTTTTTTCTTGCTTCGGCACTGGATACTTTCCAAGATACTGAAATCTATTCCAGTCGAGGACAACGTCCGATACAAGTCGTTTGTATACCCAACGAAAAATGGCCCACAATTTAAAGCATTAAGAATGATAACATTTATATAATAATAGATAAATTCACTCTACCGTTGCAAGATAAACTTTTTTAAATAATGGTAAAGGCGCTTCGCCAAATAGAATGTCATGTGACGAACCCTTGCGGGGACTTTAGTTCCGTGTGTACAGTCTAGAGATATTAGGTTACTATATAATTATAATGACGTCATTAATAATCGAACATGAAATCAACACGAAGAAGTCGAACAAGACCTCTGGCGTGATTTCTGCTCCATTAATCAACTTAAAGATGTGCCTGTAATTCGTTTTTCCTGCGTAAAAGTGCTAGATAAATAAAGAACATCGGAATATGTTGATACCGACTGATACATATATGGAACACACATTTTGTTTTGAATAACTGCATGATATATAAAAGAAAAAGTCACTTGCATAGTTTACGATCATTTATATCATGTCATGTTATACGTTCATACATATCTTGATTATTTAATGAATAAAACTCATTCCTTGCATATACCAATTCACATAGTCTGAGTTTTCTAAGCATGTGTTCACTCACTTTTATTTATATCATGTTATATTATACGTTCATACATATCTTGATTATTTAATGAATAAAACTCATTCCTTGCATATACCAATTCACATAGTCTGAGTTTTCTAAGCATGTATTCACTCACTTTTATTTATATCATGTTATATTATACGTTCATACATATCTTGATTATTCAATGAATAAAACTCATTCCTTACATAAACCAATTCACATAGTCTGAGTTTTCTAAGCATGTGTTCACTCACTTTTATTTATATCATGGTATGTTTTACGTTCATACATATCTTGATTATTCAATGAATAAAACTTATTCCATGCATAAAACCAATTCACAGCGTTTTCAAGCATGTGGGGAACGTTCTTCGATAAGCGTATTCGAAATACAACGCCGATCAGGGATGAAACTTAATTTGACGACCCCTGGAGTTTCCACTGACGATCGTTGTCTTGTAACGCCCTATTGTGGTGGCGCCAATGAATAACAGGCGTAAATGTCTTCATGTTTTTACTCTTACCTAGTTAATTGACTGTTATACGGATAGCGATCAGGACGATCAATGGAAATCACGTGATATTTACATCTTCCAGAACTCGCCATGCTATATAATAACATACTCCTAAAATAAGATAATCTTTTATCCAGCTTAATATACTGGTTTCTCTTTCATTGGCATGTTATAAAACTGAAATCCCATTAGTGTAATAATGGTTTCTCCGCCTGCATCGGTTATTCGATCAAGTTTAAAGTCTTACATAAGGCAAAAGGTGCTATTATGTTGTAAGTCTAGCAATCATTTATGAAAGTTTTTTTTCATGCGAATATTAAAAGGAAAAGTATGTGTAAAACTATTTAAAACATGTCTTACTTATGCTTAATTAAGTTATATTTAATGCAGATGTTTGGACATGGGATTTTTTATCGGACATTTCATTTATTTAATTATTTATGCAACATGTGTCATCGTGTTTTGTTTTGTTTTTTAAAAATGTTTGTTAATGCTTAATTGAGTAATATTTAATGAAGATGTGTGAATATAGATATATTTTTATTTGACATCTCATTAATTCCATTACATCTGTACCTTTCTTCTTGTTATTGTTATTTACTTATCACAATAAGTATGTTATTTAATTGATGCCTAGATTAATCTGAGATAAGTGTATGACACGTCCTTAAGTATGACACTAAGCATGATTATGCATAACGGTATACAAGCTATGGTCACTATTTTCTTTGTCACGCCATCATTAATTCAGTTGATCTTTTAATTGGGACTTGTTCAATATTTTATAGTGTGGAAATAATTTAGAAAGTTATAAAAGCAAATTCTGCATTCAAATGTCTTCAATTTATGTTACAACGATGGCATGTTTATACAAGGCGTAACGATATTTATTTAACTCTCATTTCTGTCTCAGAATACCAATCTTTAAGTTGATTTAATAATAAATGAAATATTTGAAATTATTCAAACACTAATTACCTTAAATATAACTTTATGAACTTGATAAAATTATATAATATTTTTCAATTTATCATTTTAACAATATGAATATGTTCTCCGCCTGGTATTTCCAGCCTGATTTATGTCGGAATTTTAATTCGTTTCTATCTATACAGCAAATTTAAGTTTCGTTCAGCCAGGATGCTTTCTATTACTACGCACATACCGAAAACAGTAGGTCAGACTGGAAGAGCTTGCGTGGAAATGCTGTTGATAACAAAACGGTTATAATAGCAGCCGAACATCTTGATTACCGCCTTATATCATAACCGACACACTGGTACATGCATAACCAGTCTGTAGAACGGACCCAGCTCTCCTAATTTGGTCTGTTATATAGCAATGTTTGGAAAACCACATTTGAGCACGTTGATTGGTAAGTTACTTCAACAGAAAGTTTGAATGACGTCACAGTTTAATAAGCGTTCAATTGCTATGAGTTTGGGTACATGCATATAATTCACATCCAGCTTATTTATTGGGGGTTGATAGACCTAATCCGGGAGATATCAGGTTCTGGGAAAGACATATGTATAACAGACGCTGTGAAACATCAGAGTATTTATATATTGAGCCAACTTTGGGACAACTTAGCCACAGCTCATATTATATATATATTAATGACTGGCATTGAGTGTATTTGTATCGGTCCAATCTTTCTCCAATAACATCTGACTCTCGTTTAAATGCTAAACTTGGACATGTGTCCCTATAATTATTTTTAAACTGCCGTCAATGTCAGTGTTTGAAGCAATAATTCTTTGCTTAAAGTCTGAAAAGACATTTTAGTAAACCCTATGGCTTCATTGTTAATACCGATCGATAGTCCACTGAAGCTATTTCAAAATATTAACAATAAATGATAATAATAACAATAATGATAATAATAAATTAATTGATTAATTGCTGAATTATCTCTTTGTACAGGTTTAATATTATATGAGAATACGTGATGCATAAGACAAATAAAAGATGATACATGTATGTGATATCACATTTCAGTTGCTTAGTAAATCCACTTTACATAATTTTCAAAATCCTTGTGACTTTTTTGTCAAGAACTATTAATATCCATACAATTCCACTATCAACACTTGCTAAAGAGACGCCAATGATAACTGATGATTCTTCTTATTTCAACCACCGGCTCGATGTTCATTTATTCATCTTGTAATAGATGTAACAGGGTCGGGATGGGACATCCATCAATACACCTTACAATATCTACATATAGTTCATGTATGAAAATATTCACTTTGTAAATGTAGTATAGTATACTTCACTGATGTTACTGCCTGGCTAATGCATACATCCGGAACTGGTGTGTCCATGTTCTAGCAAATACGCAAAATAAACTTATTTATTTTACCTCGATTGAGAAACAGGTGTTTACAATATAAACAAATCACGCTCGAAGTATTCCTGTGTTGAATCATTACTTACCGTCTTCCCTAGGCTAGTGGTTAAGGCGTCCTTAAGGTTCGAATCCCGTTGGAAGCATTTGGATTTTTTCTGATGCGGCCGGTTGTTCACCCAGTAGCTAGTTAAATTGAGGGGTACCGAATGTCTAACAGCCTGACGCCTTGAAATGGTTGCTTTCAGGAAGTAACTGTGTATAGCATAAAAGGTGTCTCATAAGCCCAGTGTGGCTGGCCCTTTCATTAGGGGTGACACTATAATAAACAAACAATTTTACTTTACATAAACATTTATTTTGTTTGTGCTCAAGAACACAATATATAGCTGTAGCGGGTAATCGAACCTAGGACCTTCCTATCCTGGGTCCAATCGTCTACCACTAGACCACGTTATCCACATGCGCATATCGTGTCAAAACAATAACGGGAAATAGTATTTGTACCTAATCCAATTATTTGGATACCAAATGTGACTCACATTTCATAGTCTATTTTATAAACAGGTTGACTAAACTGTTTGTAAATGGCAAAAACAATGGCATTGACATACTTCAAACATGATGGTTTGGCTTACTATAAATTATAAAGTGCAACCAAGTACGCCAGTGTGCACCTCATAAATGAACAAATATGATGCCAACCGTTTAAATATACTTTGAAACATTCGATACATCGTTGTGTTGTTTTGGAAAAATTGTCTTGGAAAAAAATCGAAATATGTTTTTTTTTTTAAATATATCGTCTCAAATTCATTTAATTGATAGTTTCTTATGTTTAAACATAACAATTTTATACACTCTTGCTTTCGAACAAACAAGAACACTCTTTTATATCTATATATATAAGGGGTCCATTGTGGATACCTTTGCAAATACTCCCTGAAGATCAGCCGCCTAAATGTTGAAAAACATTGTGCTGAAATAGTTCTTCTTCATAGACACATATACATAAACTCGTAAAATAGATTTGTAATACACGTAACCGCTCTTAACTCCTCCATTTAGGTCCATATATTACTTTAAATGACTTTTCCTTTATTAATAATTAATGGATATCTTTTCGAATCTGATCGAAAGAGTGTGATTTACAACAGTTAGACACCAATGGCGACACTTAACGTTGACGCGGTATGGATATATAATTACATTTGTATATATTATAGAAACACTGCTCACAAATAACTACTCACAAATAACTACCAACCATTAATGCAGTCCAATTCGCTAGATATACACATTTTAATGTAAATATATAAAACCTTTGCTAACCTTTGTTATTGTATCGTTATTTTATCGTATTAAAACTCTATTTATAACAATGTTAACAATACAAAACAGCTAAATGACGTTGACAATGTCATTATTGTAGTATAAAGTAACACACCACCGAAAGGACCTTGGGTAAATAAATTCATATAGCTCTTATTATTGTAGCCATCAACATATATAGCAAACCCGTTAATACGGAATTACGTGAATAGATATAAAAAGAAATATTCTGTGTCTTTCTGAAAAAAGAAGACAATTTGACCAAATAACTACATGTAGCATACACGGGATTTCAACTGAAGGTACACCATATGTCAATTGATTATAGTTTTAAACGTATAATATAACGTATTTTAGTGGAGTGACAGAGAAGTGATGCGAGTAAAAGAATTGTTTATTATACGTAGCACTAGTTCTACCAAGCTAGACAGTCACCGAGGCTAGTATAAGAAATTGTCCCCAATTGCAGAAAAATATGTAAAAAGATCAATATAACAGTTTATCCATAATCAGTTCGACTTAGATTTTTAATTTATAATATGTTGACTTTTAAGCTCGCCGGGACAAAGTCCAACGAGAGCTATTGCCATGACCTCGGCACCGCCGTCGTCTGTAGACACCCAGGTTAAACTTTTGCGCTTAAGTTTAAAATATATATGCAACCACTCATTGAATGTAAATGAAACTTTGTATGTGTGTTCACCATCATCAATGGAACACACACAGATAAGAACCATAACTCTGGATTGCATTTTGTCACAGTTATGGATCTTTTTGGACTTAAACACCCAGGTTAGACTTTTGCATTTAGTTGCGTTTAAGTTTAAAATATCTTTGCAACCACTCATTGGATGTGAATAAAACTTTGCATGTGTGTTCACCATCATTAATGAAGCACACAGAGATAAAAAACATAACTTGGGGTTGCATTTTGGCACAGTTATGGCCCTTTTACGACTTAATTTTTCAGGTTAAGTTTTTTATCAAGTAAAATATCTATGCAACCACTCATTGGATATGAATGAAACTTCGCATTAGTGTTCACAATCATCAATGGAAAATACAGAGACAAGAACCATAACTCGGGGTTGCATTTTGGCAAAGTTATGACCCTTTTGAAATTAATGTTTTATCTGTAGATACCCAGGTTATACTTTTGCGTTTAGTTGTGGTGTTTGCCTCCAATCTCAATCTTTGCATGTGTGGTGAGTTTTATCCAATCGGCGAACTGTGTTGTCTTCTGACAACTCTTGTTATGAAATCAAACACTGTAAATGATGTATATCTTAAACACGGACGCTGAAGGACGGATTAGAGATCACACATGATACCACGTGACAAAAATAACTTCAATGAATAGGTGAAGTGTTTAACGAACTGGAACAGTTTAAGGCCCATAATGGTATAATTGACAATGGTTGGTCGAAAATTACTGAATACTCAGAAGGTTGGCGTCTTAAACAAAAAAGAATCACACACGCTTTCAGCGGTTTCTACGTACGATTTGAAGTTTTCATTTTATTAAAACTTTACTTGATAAATAATTACTATCATTTAAAGTTAAATTATAGTTTTGCTGCTAGGTATTCTGAAGATTCTTCATTTATGGTATCTAATCACAATGTCATGTCAATGTAATGAATCTTAAAACCGGTTCCATTCCATGTTAAATAAATGACATTAATTTTCATTATAGATAAGATTAATTCTATCTTTCCAAGGCTCTAGTTAAATTACTGTAATAGCTTATTTATAATACGTTTCATAAAATTTTGTATTGAATAAGAAATTACAACTAGCATTCGCTGTCAAACTCGCAAAAACCAAAGTCACCAATTATCTAGGCCTAATTACTTAAGTTACGTTGATTTATCGTACCATGTTCCATAGCAACCTTACAACCGTTTTAAACTTATTTCGTAGACACAGTGTAGGTTTTTGCCAACAGAATTTGCCAATTTGTCATTTTCTAAATACATAGTAAAGACGGTGTAGTGATTTATTTTACCTAAAAATTGCAAATATATCATCGCATCAGCTTATCTTTAACAAGAATTTTCACTTTTGTTCAAGAAGACCTAAATGATTGGGCAATCAATTCTTGTAAAACAACACTAAATGACAGTGGTGAAGTAAGGGTAATCCATTATAAGACCGGTAAACTCACCGTAAAACTCTCTTGTTAGAAGCGAAAACGTCATAACTTTGCCAATACAAGGTACGTTTATTCCTCTGATAGACCGTTTTGCGGAAGCACAATCATGAGATGCTACTGTTATGCCAAAGGGTCGTTCGGTACTATTTCGTTGTAATTAATTTATTTTTCATCTTATAATGTTTATTTCAACAATATAAATTTGATGAATAACATTTAAAATGCACTGTTATGACTTAGACGAATAATAATCTTATATGGTGTAGAATCGTCATAATTCAGGGCTACAGTATTGATCCAAGACTATTGTAAACGTAGTTGCATAGTTGCAAGAAATGTACTCATTGTCGATATTTTTTATCATCATGCTTGTTTCTATCAATAAGTATAATAATTTTCTTTGAAAAAATGTCTATTTTTGAATTTTAAAATTTTGAGATCACCTATTCCCGAAATAGATGGCTTTAGACCCTAAATGTGAGTGTTCTCCCATCAATCATTTATAAAACAATTGAATACTTGTGGCCATGCGTTGATAGACGTCACCTGATGTTATCACGCAAGAAGTGCACTGTAACTACACTACGGTAACGTGACCGACAAATAAAGATATGAAATAAAAGATAAATGCTTAATTGTACACCATATTTGGAGAAAATTGGACAATTCATTTCTAATAGGAGACGAAAGATTCAAAGAAGACTGTCACCAAAACAATATGAAATTAATCAATAACGAGACAACCATACTACTTAAAATACAAACATACTGATGAACTGAGACCATGAGTTGAATCTTTGCTTAGAAAACATCGAACGTGATTTAGGAACGTGTTGTTCCGGCTATGAATAGAATCACTGTCGATCTCTGCAGAGGGGCTGACTCTTCCAAATGGGTGTCATGTTCATTTTATCTTTTGTTACTATGTTCACTATTGTGGTTGTTAAATTACCAACTCCAGGGAGCCATATGATGATGGTAAGAATAGGGTCACTGTGGCTCATGCATGTCGTAGAAAGCGACAATTTGAGTAGTATGATATACAATTTGCTGAAACTCTGCAGTTCTGCAGGTATCGAGATTCTTGGCTCATTCTGCATTTTCAATTGTTGATGTATTGTTTTAATCTATATGTTAATTTGTTGGTTGTGTACATGTAGAGTGAACCTGGAATCTCCATTCATGTTGGCGTCGAATAACTTATAATATGTTGGTACGCCGTAAAACCCTATTTATTTATGCGTTGTGAAAAAATATGCGAATGCCAAGACTGATCATTTTTTATACTTAACTGCCAACAAAATAAATGTAAAGGTTATAAATAGCAGCACATGCATTTATTTCTATATAACAAAATGGTGCTATTACTTTCATTAATATTTGGCATGCGTTTTGTTTTTATTACGTCTGGATCTCTTTTGTGATACCAAATACTTTGGTGGTTATTCTACAAATTTTCAATTTGTGAGACGACGTTAAACGTACGGAATATTACCAAAAAAGCAACAAAGTGTCAGTATAATGTGACAGGTGTGTACATGTAACAATATATGAAGCACGTGACCTCATTATAGTAACACTCTTTGTGAACGTTTTGCTAAGGAGATATGAATGGTATGTACCAGAAAAAAGGGAAAGGGATGTCGTTCATAGTAGCTTAATGTCCATAGTATTGCTGTTTATTTGCGTTTGGCTAGAAGTTTGATGCAAATGTGTTTATCATAAGAAAAATAGTTATTAAGGATTTTCTGTTAACAATAATTACAATACATTGGACAAATCGGTCCTATGTGCAACTTGCTTTGACAGTCACTGTTTGTTTTAACATTATTTATTCAATTTATTTTTTCATACTCAAACATTAATATAAATTCAATAATGGATTATGATGGACGATATAATTTCAAAAAGTTCTTCACGCCACTGTTTGTGATGTTCCAATGCTGAGTGGTTTACAAGTTTAGGACTACAAATATATGTATTAAATAGAGAGGAAGAAAGAACAAAACTGAATTATTAAAATATATACAATATGTATCCGGTAATTAAAATAACTATTCAAAGTATTTAACCAATGATTCAAGGCAAAAAATAAATGTACAATGCGTATTTCTTTTCTCATTATTTCTTTATAAAACTTCAGACGACAAAACATACATTGTGTTACTATAAATACTGGCCGGATATTCTTTCCGGAACCCAGAATATTTCATTTTATAATCTATCAATCAATGTCTGCGTGTAACCATATATAATATTACCTTCCGCCTTCAAGAGATCTATATTTCAACAGTTTCCATTATATTCTTTCATTTATTTTATTTCTATTATAGATGTGTCTGTGAAACTTAAAACGATATTCAATCGGTAGACAAAAAAAGAACATCACGACATCCTCGAACGATTTAAATCAATTCGTAGTATTGTTCATTGTCCATGTTATATTTACCAAGAACGAAACATTTACATATTTCAAAAAACAACCACAATACATTACAAAATGTAGTTATTGCGTCCAGCGGAAATAGTCCTGTAGAAAAGAACATATCAGTCTGGAGATGTTGTGATAATATACTGTCATCTAAAACGAAATGTCAAAGAGTATCATTTATGTGTCAATATTTCTTTCAACTACGTTTCTTGCCTACTTAGTCGTCGACTTACATTCATAAGCAATTTGAAAATAAAAAAATAAAAATTAGCGATTATAAATACTTTTTAATAGTATAAATTTAGTCATTAACATTATTGTTTCATAAGATATTTTCCAATAATGTAACATTGAAAATGTTGTTAATCTTTTTGTAAAAGTGTTTATAAGGTAAATTTCAAAATATCTGAATTTGAGTTTCAGTCTGGATTTTATACTTACAAATTTAGATGATTTTGAACAATGGTCCAATTATTGCATTTAGTCTAAATACTTCCTTAGCAGAACCAAAATCATGACTCATTTTAATATAATTTTAATGTAACATATTACTTGAAGACGATGCAGCCCTTGACACGATTAACAAAAGTCAACCTTAACAGTACAGAACGCAATGTCAGCTAAATTGTATTACGTACAGAATAAATGGGTATTTTTTAAGTTTAATTTTAAAAGCGAAACAATATTATGGATGATTTATCACTCCCATAGGAAAAGGCACCAGCATTGTCTTTGTAATTAGAAATTAACAAAGTTATATTATATAATTTAAATTTGAATTACTAGAAAAGATGTGCAACTTTTACACTTTGACATTGGATTGTTCTTTAACGAACGTTTTACACTATGCGCTGTCGCCGCTAAGGATGGCTGGACCGGTAGGTTTGTCGGACCCGTGTTTCAAGATTTGTCGTCATATGTCAACAGCATTCAGTTTGTAAAGAAATTGTAAGCCAATACTATTTTCTATTGAACACACCATCGTGATATGAAAGGAGGATTAACGACATCTGGGTAATATTTAAGCCATACATACTATTTGTAACATTGTATTTATTTCAGGTTACGTTGTTTAAAAAGACACATGCATGGATTGTGTATTATGCACTACAGTATAAATACCAATGGTTCATTCTTAATCAGATCACTACCAATATTAAGTTATGCTTACTAACTGAGAGTATAACATTAAACGTTGTCCGACCCAAATTTCCGCAATTAAATCATTATTTAAATAGACGATTGAGAAGCTTGGTAATATATTTGAGGAAAGCAAACAGTGCAAGTGTAATCCTAATTATTATTTCCAATATTGTATATGAGTGTATCAACATCAAGCTGGTACGTGCAAGCGCAACAGTTAGTAAGTTATATTAATAATTAACTTTAAACTTTGTTTGAAGTAATTCTCAATCCCCGTTCTCGTAATCATTACTTCCAACAACGCTCGTTTTTCTATTTCAAAATGTGTATTACGAATTCTTTACTTTTTGTCTGTATTTCTGTATGGATTTTGCACCTTTATTCACTTATAACTGAGGTAACCTCACCTAATAATATTTCTTGTGATCCACCTGTTGGATAACCAGTACTGGACACAGGTTATTTCTGACTACTTCCTTATACATACAGTGGTAGGATATTCATGGCCGTAAAATAAAATTCAATGTCAATTATCGCAATTCACGATCTTGGATTTATATTTAGACACTTTACCGTCTGAGTCAACCGGACTCGGTTCATACATAAACAAAACCAGATACACTTAAAAGCGAATTTATTCCAGACACTTAAATATAACAGTCTTGACGAAGGTTCTGTGGCATATTTCAATCTAACAATTCAATTTTTTGTCTTGCAAATCTATGAAGTTTTAATAAAAAGCTCTCAATCACTGTCGCTTTGCCGGAAAAAAAAAATCATATATGGTCATTTCGTTGTGGTTGTACGATGTATGGTACGATGGTACGATGTGGGGACGATGTATGGTACGATGTGTGGTACGATGTGTGGTACGATGTATGGTACGATGTGGGGTACGATGTATGGCACGATGTGTGGTACGATGTATGGTACGATGTGTGGTACAATGTGTGGTACGATGTATTGTTCTGAAAACTTCATATAGCTATTTCTGCATCATTTTCAATATATACACATTTTGTTTATGTGAATTAGAATGCTATATACAATGTGTTTTTTTTAATTTACTAATTTATATATAGTTAAGTCAGAGAAACATGGAAACAGATTCTAAAAAGGTCATCGAATATGCACCTTTTTGCAATAGGCACCTTTTGTCCCGTTTAAATTATTAAAATAAACCAATGTGCTAAATTTCTACAACATTAGTCTTGTAATTAAAATGCTCGTTCACTTGAAACAAGCGTATTAATTTATTAACCATAGTATGTAAATAGGAGAACAGAATCGTGAATTCCGTAAAAATGGTGTAACGAACAATACCACTCCAGATGACAAAAACAAAGTCTAGTTCACTTATGTGTTTTTTAACAATATTAATATCGCAAACAATAATTTACTTTTTTATGTCCAATAGGTTTGAGACTTATTTCTAGAAACAAATTTTATGCTGAGTCCGAAAATCTATTTCTTACTAATCGCTGTTGGGGCGGTTTGTTACAAATCCTAGATGGCCGCCAAATAATGAATTCTTGTTAAAATATATAATCTGACAGAAAACACTGCAAAAAGTAAGAATTTAGATTTATTGTGTTGTTGTAAGTTATATGACATGCTTTAGGGTAAAAAAGAATAATAAAATGGTTGATTTAAGAACAAAAAATCTAAATAAGGTACAAAATGGTCGTCAAAATATGAAAACAATGACACTATTTCTGCAAATATACACATTTTGGCCTTATTATTATTTATAAATGCTTGTTTCTAGAGGGAAAATGTATGGTGAGTCAAAAAATATATTTCTTACTAACGGCTGTTGGTACGCTTAGCCACAAATCTAAGAACGTCGCCAAAAAGGCGCCAAATATTGAAATTCATGTTATTATGTATATATGACAGAAAACTTTACAAATTGTTAAAATTTACATTTATTGTGTTGTTGTTATTTGTACAACATGTTTTGGGGTATAAAAGAGTGAAGCAATTGTTGATTCATGTACAAAAAGTCTAAATAATGGACAAAATGGCCACCAAAATATGAAAAAAATAACACCTTTTCTGCAAATATACGCATAGTACTGCATTACATTGCTTTCATTTTCATCTTAGTTCTTTTCAACTCACTGTTACAGCTTTGTATTTCAGGTAATATCTTTTCAACAAAGACAGTGTTTTGTTTTTCATCTAATTCCCTATCAGTTTATTACATTTGTATATGTTCTATACCCTAACCTTAATCAGAAGAAATTCGATGTTGTCCATTGTGTGTGAATGCTGCAGTGCCAACAGATAAAGCAATAAGCACACGGCATGGTTTCCAACCAGTTACACCAACATGGCGACAGCCATTAAACAAACTGTCGTTTATTTGCTCAGCGATGAAGTAGTGCTTGTTAGCCTTTACTTGCCATTTTACTAGATGAGGATCGAATGTGCAAACTAACACATGCGTTGCAAACTTTCTCCACGTATACCACTTAGAGTTTAACATGCTAAGGAATTGAAGTGTATAACTGATGCCTTTTATTAGTATTTACCTCTGCTCTCTATGTTGCCATTCCTGTAACATAATTTACTTATCTAATACAACACACATATCAATTTTACAAGTGGATAATACACGTATTACGAAACTAATTGCATTTCGTAGAAATAAATGGATCTTGTCGTCGAAGTTCTTGAAATTGGAAATGATGTTAATATTGAGTTATTACTTTCATAAGGAAATGAGCCGATATTTTCCATTCGTGCCAAGCCGTTGATTACGTCATAAATAGTGGTTAAATTCTGTAGAAGTGTGTTTCCTTTATAAAATATATCGACTTACTGTTGTGTTAGAATATAAATGTATCGGAGGTACTCGCTTTAGAGCTTTATATTTTACAATTGGAATACTTGGTTTTAATTATTTTTTTAAAAAAGAAATGTAGATATTTGGTTATACATGTTACAAATGCTTAATCTGGTAAATTGTAATATGACTAATATTTTAATCGATTAATTGTGAAAATGATTTTTTTACAGTTAATATATTCACTGTATTGATTCGTTTTACAGTTAATATTATTATACTTCGACTTTGTACCTGAGTTACTATCAACATGTCTACTCAATTATTGATCAATGGAATGATTGTACAGTAGATGAACTATTCATAAATATCAAATAATTCATATAACTGTCCAACTTTTCACCGTGTCTTTCGTTTTTTTCAATTCTATTTATAGTAGACCATTGATGGTTCGAACCCGACGAGACTGGAAAAACTAGTTCGAGTTAAGGGTTGTTCGAGTCAAGCATTGTTCAACATCGTACCCCACATCGTACCACACATCGTACCATACATTGTACCACACATCGTACCATACATTGTACCACACATCGTACCATACATCGTACCACACATCGTACCATACATCGTACCACACATCGTACCATACATCGTATCATACATCGTACCACACATCGTACCACACATCGTACCATACATCGTATCACACATCGTACCAACATTATACCCCACATCGTTCCATACATCGTACCACACATTGTACCACACATCGTACTATACATCGTACCACACATCGTACCCCACATTGTACCATACATCGTACCACACATCGTACCACACATCGTACCACACATCGTACCATACATCGTACCCCACATCGTACCATCGTACCATACATCGTACCACACATCGTACCATATATCGTACCACACATCGTACCATGTACATTTATATACATCGATAATGGAATTCGGCTGGAACCAGATAAGTGGTATTCGAGTCATCCATGTCCGAGCAAACGAAGTTCTACTGTATATTATCGTAAAAGCGCATTATCACTAGTAGTTTTGTTTCACTAATCATCCTTACCAGGGCTGGGTTTGTTGGGGCTACAATTATGTTAAGCATATCTCATGATAATATGAAAACATACATACGTTTTTATATTCATATAAGATGGCATGGGTATACAAGAGTTGTTTGATAAGTTCGTGATATTTTGCTATAATTCACGTATGATATTACATTTGTATATAACTATTTTATATGTACAAAAATATATATCATATAGTAAAACTAAATACTTATGACAATGCCTGTATCACTATCAGGAGCACGTCGAATTTTATGTTTAAAAATCTTAACGAAAGACATCGTTTTAAATAAATTTATATAAGCTTAAGATCATTTATATTTTGCGCAATTCCGTCTGCCGCATAACTAACGTCATGACGTCATTTTCGTAAATGAAAAACATCCGATCGCAAAGTTACAACATGAAGTTTGGAATTGTTCTAATGAAAATTAACGAATATGACTTCAACTGAAGAAGTCGAAACAATAGCGACCTTCAGGTTCTGTGTTGGATTAGGTAAAACACCGACCAAACAATAAAAACGATTGAAACAGAATGAGATATAGATGCAATCGTTACCGAACAACCCTCGCATATTTAGATAGAGATATGATAAGAATGCATTTTTGTATGATATTAAACCTGTCACTATAAACAAAATAAAAGTCACATTATCTCACGTGCATACAACATTCCCATTAATTGTGATGTATACGACGTGTTCTATTCTCACTTAACATCGTAGTTCGGCAATGCATCTCATTGTGACTGACAACCTGTTCGGATCAACGGAAGGTGCTGGTACTGCAGTAAACAATGTTTATCGAAATACTATCAATCATTATTAGTTAACGGATACATAATGAACCAATCAATTACGGGGACCCGTAGCTTTTCAAAAGTTTCGAATGAATATTTAACCGCCGAATGTCGCAACAGCAGTCTGACGTGCTTAGTGATAGCTTTGCAAGGTCGCCCCGTACGTTCAGTTGTGTTTATTTCTGGAATGCGTTTCGCTAACCTTCGTATGGCTAAGATTTTAGTACGACCAATGACTACACCTACAAGCGTTTCATTCACGCAAAGTTTTGATGAATTATAACAATTATATTTAACTATGGTTACTGAAGTAATAGAACTATTAGAGTATCGAGACCCTTTCCTATTTTCAAATCATACATCTAAGACGTTCGTAGAATTACGATAGTAAGTGAAATGTTCTTTAGGAATTATTGAGCACGTTAAGTGCTGCTACCCTTTAAAAGACCGGACCTCCTTTATTCTTTCCTTGTTTGCTTTGTTTTCAAATGATCATTTCATTTGAAATAACAACATTTCTATAGAAACAAAAATATCTTAATAAGAACGTTCGTTATACACGTACGTGTATTTGAATCCTTACAAAGTTCTTCGTGACCGAGTTGTCTTAGGCGCCGTCTCCAGATCACTCCCCTCTCACTGCTCGCTCCAAAAATAAATATGCGAGAAAGTTTCCAGTTACTGGCGGAAGGACGTTGGTTCTACTCAGTCTGAATCAGTCTGTGGTCTTCCTCAACCAGTTAAAATGGATATGCGATATAACCTGAAATCTGTTGAATAATAAAAAGGAATCATTTTAACTGTAACAGTAGTAATAATATGTGTTCATGGCGTAAAACAGGTAATATTGTAGAAGTTATTCTGCAAGTGTCAGTTCTAAGATGCCGATCCCTGTTGTGATGGCATGTTCGTATTTTAGTACCAAGGTTATCAAATGCTCAATGTCATGTTTTTAATGCAGTTTCACACATCGTTTGCTCGCAGCTTGATACTTAACTGCGAGGAATCTTTAAAATCCAAGTTGAGCCGATACAGTGGCAACAGAGCATTATTGGTGGATTTGAGGTGTTTATATCATACCGTACAATACAATACACTTTCCATATATACTTTTGTATAATTTCACTGTCAAAACCTATTAAATCATGAATTGTTATTTTACTTTTTCATAATCATAAAATAGAAATTGTTGGTTTCAATGAAATATCAATCAAATTCACTCGCGAGCACTACAATTGGCACTCATAATTATATCAGTTTAATTTTCACTCGCTGAAATTGTAATACTATCCCACTTAAACAAATCATTTTTATCTTTTCAGTTTTGTACAACAACGTGTAACTAATACTGTCCATACCATTTGTATACCGATATATGTCTGTATGTACTAAATAAATAAAAAAATGCATATATATGTTTATACTATTGTTACCACGATGTAAAACTTGGCGAGTATTTCCAGACAATAATAAAATGCGTTGTTTATCTCGCAGAAGAACATTGTGGTGTAAATACCGATCGGTAAAAGAGCAGTTTCGTCTATGAAAACCGCGACGTTTCATTTAAGAAGTATCAATCAATGTCGAATACATATAATAGCAGCATATTGCCATCCTATGATTTATTTTTTCAACGTTTTCCATTAGTTTACTTACTTTATCCGAGTACTCGTTATTAATTTATAGTTATTGTCCCGCTACAGGGGGCTACGTCCGTCCTTTCCAAGGGTTTGCATGACATGTCTGAACTAGGATTTAGAGGATATTGATGAATCTGTGCGGTAGGAAAGTGTTCTAAATATATTTGTAATCGATAAGATGAGAACACGCTGTGTGAATCATACTCTCCTCCTCACTTAGAAACAGAAGTTATTGATATATAGATTAAAATTTCGGTAAAAAAACCTACTAATGCTGGCAAAAGTCAATTGCTGGCTCATGTCACGTATCGCTGATTAACTGAGTGTATTATATAATTTGAATTTACGATCTTAAATTAATAAACATTCAGTAATAGACGTAATTTTAAAAATAAAACATAACGTACAATACGCGGAGCGCGTGTTTCAGTGGTAGAACAACTAAGCCATTATTCGGGGGGGGGGGGGGGCCGTGGGTTTGATCCTCCGTCACGATAATGTGTGGTGAGCAAGACACCTTTTCCGCCTATGCTTAGTACTGGATCTGTTCAGGAAGACTGCGAGTGTGATTTGTTTAAGTTGTAAGAACTTGTATCACAATCAAAGTAAAATGAATAAGTATCAACTAAATTACAATACGTACATAATAATACATAGAACAGAAATGACAAAGAAGAGTCCCCGCCTTACTTGATGAATATTTAAATTCAATTGTAGCCGTCATGGCAACGGATTGTAAATAAACAAAAATGAATTATGATCATACAAGTAGTGTTTATGTTCTGCCCTTTTATTTAATTTTAAATAAGTGTAATTCTACTTGATTAAATTAGTTCTTTTCAAATCAACAAATCATATGTGTACAACAAAGAAACGGCTGCTATTGATTGGTTTTTGGAATAAGCTGAACTCTGTTGATGAACAACTTACAAGTTTTAAGCTGTCTGATTCTGAAAAAAAAACATAAGTGAAAATCCTTCTGGAACTAAAATAATACACTTTTATGTACAACGCTCAAGTGTTAGAATTGCAAATATACAAATGTGCAGTGACAGCAATACGGTTGCATTGACAAATAAATGTCACCTTATGTGGTTATGTCTGAACCATCTCTAAAACTGTAATGCATCAAAAGATAGATGCATCGAATCAAATTTGTGTGATTTCTTTCAGAAATTGCTCAAAAGCAATTTAGCTTCTTCTTCAAATGATTATACTTTTGCGTGACAGCAACTAGTTTGTACGTAAATTATTCAGTTATGATATTGTTTGCACATCTATTATTCACATTTCCTTGATAGAATTTGAAGTTTAAGTGGATTTGGTTAAAATTAATTCATGTATGCAGTGGATTTTATATGAAGCTATCTATCTTAACACTCAGTTTATCAACTAATACTCGTGAAGTGTTTAACGTTCGTATAATTGTTCGGTTTTTAGATTATACTATCTTCATTTATTGTCTCGGTTAGTATAATTGTTCGGTTTTTAGATTATACTTTTTTCATTTATTGTCTCGGTTAGAGTCTATACGCAACTAGTCCATCGTGAAAAGTCAGTCAGTTTTATTCATATTGAACATGTTAAGGTCTCACTACAATTCGAATTTTCTTCTTTGTTCTGTATATAATAAGGCCTAGGATTTCCATCGTAAATAATGTTCCACATGTCTTTTTTTTTCATAGTAGGAATGTATCCCCACATAAAAATGTACAACAACATAGAGGTTAAAAAGCTTGTGGCGTCACCCTTTGATTTTTTTTAAAAATTCCACATATGTTAATAAATACATTCATATACTAAAATTCTATTCTGGTCACTTTTTAACACCAGTGATGTCTTATTGCAGTGCATGCTATGTCAGCATTTGCTCTACGCATCTGCAACAAGAAATCACAACCGCTAAAAATCATTTTGAAAATATTTTAAACCAAATTGCATTTTTTTAAGCGCACAAATCATGTTACCCGAAAGCGGCTCAGCTGTGTATTGCGACAGTACTTATTATAAAACATAACTGACTGAGTATCGTCCAGCGAGAGGACAAAACATCCATATATATATTTATCATATATCATGCATACATAGTATGTTAGAAAATATTCAGTATTTAATGTACATTGCATTCACCACACTTCCCTCAACGGATTCAAAAGTGCATTTATTTTAAAAAATATATCACGCCGATATACTGTTGCATATAAATGAAATGAATTTGAAACAAAGAAGTCCAAATAAAAGGTATTAACTTCGCCAGGAATGGCTCAAAGAAATGCTATACCTACACGAGTATCCATAAAGCAAGTAAATAATAAAACATATGAAATTGAAATAGGGAAAAATTTTAGATCAATATGCATCTCTACAAATTATGCAGCTATGTGGGCTTGAGATCAATCTGGACAGGTTAGATATATAAAATATAAGGAAAATTGAACAATCAAGCCTATACCTATACGAAATACAAAGCAATATTGTCCCCCCCCCCCCCCCCACCCCCCCCCCAAATAAAACAAAAACATAGTTGAAACGGTAACTATCAAAAGGAAAAACAAGATTATCTAAAACATATTTTCACATCAACGTACTCTGTTGTGTAAGTTTGACAGAAATCTTGTTAAACAGCTATCATGCGAAAGCAGTAGAAGGTAAACAGATTATAAAAATAATTAACGGACGGACGAGTCACATCATATCGCAATATCTTATTTTTCATATGGGTTTGTCAAAAATGAAATCACAATCTATACTATGGCGTGTGTTGGGTCATAAATGAATATGACATTAATTTTCACAATAATTAGTGTTTTTGTTTCTATTATTTGAACTCCTTGTTGGTCCCTCTAATGTAATTGCAGCGTGCGGTCCAGTGTTAGAGCATTAGATCCTTGATCGGAGGGTCATGTTTTCGATCCTCCGTCACAGTTATGTATGGTGTACTTGAACAAGACATATCTCCCGCATATGTTCAGCATTGGTTCTACCCAGAAAGATTTGGAGGGTGACTTATAGATACAAGTTGAAATAATTTGTTTCAAAATCAAAGTAGAATAAATAAGTTTAAAATTAATGTATTTAAGCATCAGAAAAAGCTATCTAAATATTCAATCAATAGCTTATGTAACATCAGTTATCAGAGCATCCGCAATGTCATCCCATCAACATTTATCACTGAATGAGTAGTCGATCCTTCATATTTAGCAACCACTAATAATCTATATAATTCGAGTAGCCGTTTTGCAATAGCTTCACCAAGGAACTATTAAAATTCAATACATCATAAGTAAATGTCAGTTATTTTGGGGCTTTCTGAAAGCAGACAAAATTTATTGACCTGCCTTAAGTGCATCGGTATGACAGAAATAAGAATACATAATGTTTTGTAGTGACAAAGAAGAGCATTCAAACTGACTTACGAGATATCATCCCACTTCTACCAAATCTTAACTTGTAGTGCCCTGTCAATGAAAGTATTTACATACATGGCAGACTAAGTCCAAACTAAGAACAAGCAACAATCTGTCAAGGTTCTACATAATATGACTTTTTATCACATGCGTAACAAAGGAGGAGTGCAATAAACATATTTTTGATATTATCTAGTGTTATGTTACTTCGTATTCCTTGTTTGGCGTTTTCCGTGTAAATCAGTTCTCGTACGTACGTAATTTGCCGAGCTACTTTCTAATAGTTCGAAATATAAGTAGCATTTATTTGCCTTTATAAAATGATATTATTTTAAGACTTAGATGCCGGAATTCTTTTTCGGCCTGTAGGTGATCTGAAAAATAAGTGGTAGTTATGCCATTTTTTTCTGAATTATGTGATCAATTCGTTCACATTTATCATTTATTTGATTGATTAAATTAGTTATCAAAAATACATGATGTGAAATGTACCCAAATGTGAACTCATATAGGATCCACTACATTTGTCTAAATCATAACGGAAGTGTTAAAACATGACATTAAAACTGTAAAATTGCAAAGTTTATAACGACTATCAAGTTCAAACAATATTACATTTTATTTGCTTCAAACTCAATAGTTTTGGACAACTGGATAAAACTTTATATTTTTAAATAATATAAGTTGAAAGTAGACTTTGCTTTCTTTGCTTACAAGGTTAGCGGAATCAGAAATGTTAAAATATTATACAAATGACTTGTTGAGCACAACCTGATTTTATGTATGTATCTGCAATATCGGATCAAAGATATCGCCAGCATCTGGAATTCATCTTATTGTATAATAAGGAAGATCAGTTACTGCTTTATTACACTCGCCCATGGGCATCATTTAGAACTTAACAATTTGCGATATTGTCTAAATTATGGGTTGCTTTTGATGTGTTTACCCTTTTTTTGAAGTAAATTATAAAAAGGAAAAAGCGCTCTATTAGTTATCATAGAACACACACAGAGGATCTCGCACAACACTGTTAAAGAACACATTGACATATCTAATTGTGAAGTAACAAACAGTATGATGTGTTGGATTCGTTTACATTTTCTTATATATACGTGTGTGTATAACGATAGAGTGTAGATAATGTGTTTAGACAATGATCTTTTGTATTCATCGTGCTAGTGTTATGTATCATCAGCTGTTGCATACTAATACGTTTGACATCTATCATAATTATGTTCTTTTTTTTTTTAAATGGACGAACGATAGCGAACATTTAATAAATTTACACTGAACATACTTATATACGTTCTATCCGAATGCTATGATTTGAACTACATTTACAAATATGTTCATTGAAACTTAAAACAATAAGCCAACTATATATTACCTTAAATTGTTCTTAATCTTCCCAAATATATTTCTCTCAAAACCAATTCTCCTATTTAAAGTTTTATTTAAGGGTCTAATTGTTACATTGAAATATTTATTTCGATTTTTTGTTTGATGCAACATCATAATAGGGTCGTTTAATGCAATCAAATATAAGTAACAATTATAAATTATGTTGTTGTTTTTAAATTGATATAGTTTAATTGAATTTCAAGATAATTGTTTGTTTAACCCCATGCGGAATGTTATCTTTGTAGTATGGTTTATAAAAAGAAACTATTGGGAAACATTAATGTCCAGAGCAAACTAAACGTAATTAGTAAATAACTGTCGATAATACATCAAACGTTTGTGGATTTAATACATGTAAATGAACAAATCAATGAATCATCAATCATAACATGAACTATCGAACTGACGAACGACCGAACGTTCTCAGGTCTGGGAATTTAAGTGACTTCTTTGCGCCAAGCTTATTACTTGTGTGGTTCAATTTTAACCACACAAACAAAAAACATAAAAGCTGTTTTTTAAGTATCTAGAAACAGCCATATATATTTTTTCAACTGTTTTTCAACCGTCCAAAAATTACTAACCCTAAACCTTAGACACTTAACCACCCATTCATGTGTGCGAAGTAACGAACATACAGATGGACAGACGAACGTTCGAATGAAAGAAATTAGTTTAAACTCCGCTAACAGACAGGAACATGTTAATTCTGGATTGGTGATGAAAATGCGAAAAAAAACACAAAAATAATCAATGGTGTCTGATATATATAAGTCCCGAAATCAAATAACAATTTATTGATCTGAAATTGAATGCAATACCTTCATATCCGGACATGGTATAGTGAAGCCCTTACTACATTTACACAAATAATATGACAGGTTATATAATAAATGTATACTGCACACGTCCCAATCAGAAGAATGATGTCCCAATAAGCCGGGGAGTATATTCTCTTAAACCCTATCCACATTAGATAACCACCAAAGGTTCATAAAAATATAACAATATATTAATCTATGAAGAAGTGAAATATAAACGTTTTCCGTATTCACATACATTAAATACTAGTATATCTTAAAGCTGGCATACGTTATATCAAAACAAGCCTAATCTGTATTTAGATGTATACATGTCATATTGAAGTGACACTTTAGTGTTAGCATGTAATTTCAATTGTATTTCATCACGCGTTCATAGTTTGATATTATCGAAATTTCATTTGATGGGGATAAGATTTGATGAAAGAAAAACTTTATTTTCAATGTTTTTAAAAAATATTTTAATTTTATTGCAAATCAGTGACCGAAGTACGCAGGTAATTCAAACATTTTTGCGTGGATTTGTTTTATCATTCAACTTGACTCTTCATATGATATTTTATAAACAATGCGTTAAATGACAATGATAAGAGACGCACCATATAAAACCATATAACCGTTAAACAACAACGAAAGAAACAATACATGCACGCCCATGGACGCCGCTGTGCACCGGTTTTATGGTTCATTTGAAACACAAAACGCAACCAAGAAAAGACTCGTTTTTATTAGATATGTTCATGCGGGATATTAAAAGATGAAACACATCTTACGTACATTAACACGGGCTCAAGTGGTATTCCATTTCCGATAACAATGAACCACACATATTAGATATTAACAGCAGTTTGTTAAGGTAAAATTAATATTATTATAAGATTTTTTTTTTTTCAAATGATTCACTTAGCTATTAGAACTTTTTACATTTTATTTTCTATATTCTTTGAACATGTAATGTATAAACAATTCTCGACTGACATTAAATATACTGGGTGAACTGTTGTATTACATATTTTAATATGTGTTTATTTTGTATATTTAAATTCAAATCATACGTGCATTTGCATCCAATCAAAGTCCAGGTAATTAAATGAAAAGAGATGGTAGTGTAGTAGACAGAGCGTTAACCGCTCACGCGTTGCGGGTTACAGTCTTAGTTTAGCCCTCTGAGCTTTCTTCTCATTTGAACCAAATACATCGGAATAAACTGATCAAATTCTAAAGAATTTCTAAAACTGTTTCTCAATCAGATCAAATTCTAAAGAACTTTTCAACGTTTCTTCAAACTGCATATTGACTGGTTTCATTACACAGAATAGTTTATATATCTTCTATATGGTTAATAGAATTCTTATCGTCTCACACAACAATTAATTTTGCACTGTTATTCATATACAGAAATGCATTTTTGAAACACTAAACACATTACCAATGGTTCTCAAAGTGTCTTGATTCCACAGATACTAGTCAAGATATACAGAGAAAAACATGGTTTTACTGGATTGCTTTTTCATAATTACAATGTTTTGATGACACCTGTCATTTTTGACAATTCTGCGCATGTGTTGCAATGTATGACAAATCTCATGAAAATGTTTCAATGTTCTCACATGTACAAAGAGAAATATGAAAATAGCATGCATTTCAAAGAAATGTAACGCCCAACCGATTTTCACAGCTCTATTTTCTTAAGCACAAGAATCTTGCTACCGTCATGTAACAAGGCAGATAATTTTAAGAGTGAGACCTTATAAAGCATATTAAATAATTCCTTGTATTTCTGTTGCAAAATATATAACATTTACACATTAGTTTGCTTAAACATGTGAAACACATACAAAGAGTACTAACAAAACACATTTTCTGATGACGATATTAAACGCAAACCTAATCAATAACACCATATGGTCAAACCAATTATAGCACTTTTAAGCATAACAGCCCAACATATTATCCTGTTACTTAAACTAAAGTTTACGGTATCCAGTCGCAGCATAATTTTTAAATAAAGTCAAGTCGAAACAACGAAACTACAATGATGAAAAGTCGAAACAACCGAACTACGATTCTGAAAAGTCGAAACAACCAAACTACGATAGTGAAAAGTCGAGACTGTGATGGTAAAATGTTTCGACTTTTCAAAATCGTAGTTTCATTTTTTCGACTTTTTATCATCGTAATTTCGTTGTTTCGACTTTTCATCATCGTAGTCTCGTTGTTTCGACTTGACTTGATTTAAAAAATATGCTACGATGGTCCCAACGGGACGCCACAATAATTATATACTGATTATAGATAAATAAAACGTGTATGATTGCACAACTAAGAAAACGTTATTGATGACGAACATGAAGATTGCCTATAAAACTGTTCAGATAAAATGTACAACTGTAATTCTTCATTCATAAGATGCTTTTTTTTCGCATCAAATACACACTTTCACAGTTTCTTGTCTGAATAATTGGGAAACGAAGCGAGTATACAATTAAATATTCAAGTTGAGTCAACGGGAAAAAAACATAAAAATAAAGTGAATTCAAACACAATGTAACAGCACAATTAAAAAAAATGAGTTAGCATAGGAACTTAACGTATTCTTTATTCGATTATTTGAAAATCAGAAAACGATTTAAAAATATTTAATGGCGTAATGTAATTTAAAAACTCAGACAAGTTTCATCACACCTTATGTAAGTGTCATTCATTACAAATAAAATTTATAATTGCAGATTTATTCGGGAAAACATAGGATTTCCTTTACAAGTGCATATTTATACGAATATGTACATTATGTACTTTTAGTAAACCTGCGAAACATTTGCATCATTGTATATAGTATGCATATCCTCATGTGGTTATGTTATCTTATATTATTTTATGAAGTTTGTCCCAGAATACACATTTATATTGTATGTGCTTGTAAAATGTTTAACTAAAATGCTAGTACATCATCTGCAAAATACTCTCATATCACTCACTGCTTTCCGTCGAAACTATCGTATTTGCATTCATAACTAGCTCTTATTAGTAGCAATCAGGTTTATTGTTTCCTTTCAAGAATATCCATCATATTCATTTTAAGAAGCTTTTGTTTTCTATACATTTTTAAAGCTGTTATTTTTTATTAATATCTCTCAATTTCGGTTGATTTGCTACAATAACTTACTCCGTCTTCGATTTAATTTAATTACTAATTGTCATATTTGATTTACTTTACTTCTGATCATTCTCTCTCCGTATTATTCCTTTGTTTTACATACTACCATTCTTTAGGTGTAACCCTGCCATTGATTTTTGTTCATTTTTCTATAGTAATTATTAGAAGTTTGAAGGCTAAGCATTCATAGAGAGACCCAAATGTAAGAAATGAATCCTACATTTAACTGTTTGTCAACCTTTGCACTATCAAAACATCATGATAAATGTAGGGGCCATGTGTCATATAAGAGATATTTTTTTCTGATCAGTGTGTACACTAATTAAAAGAGAAACTGATGTACATTCAACCATGTTTTTAAGCAGCTACACACTGGAAGGAGCGAAAATGGCATTTGAAGACAGGTTGTTGCTAAGTATAATTAATTTAATATGAAACCATAGAAATGGGAAATAGAAAATATGGTTGCATAAGACAGGTGGCTGCTTAATAAAGATGACCTCTTATACAAGTTGGTCTGTATTTCAAAAGCACGCTGAATAATATTTCTGATTCTAGTAATCTTATACAAAACTGTTTTCTTCTTTTCGCAGTAGAGTATGCTATCGTGTATCTCACAAAAAAACGGATTTACAACCATTCCTCCTTTCTGCGAGGTGTCGTATAATTACTACACTAATTTGATATACTTCTTTCTCCAGGCTAGAATAGATGATCCCGCATAGATCTTGTCTTAACTCGATAAATATTGCTGTTGTATTGACGCGGCATGGAGCCTCGTTTTAGACTATTCCACCAGGTGTATTTAGAGTCTGGCGAAAACCGGTGCGTTATCCATTCGTTGCATGAAGGTTTAGTATTTAAACAGTTAACGATCTGTGCTATTTCTTAATTGGTATTTGTATACGTTGAAACGTCTCAGCAGTGTTCATGCACATGCCACATGCATATTGAATGTCCTGTGATAAAGCATAGTATTTTCGTTGATCGTTACATTTTCATAACACTTACACTTTTACTGATTACGATACAAGGCAAAAAAAAGACGAATATTGAATAGATGTCAGCCATAGTCGCAGTGCAGTGAATAGAATATAAGCTACTGGCGTGAGAGATACCAGGTTCGAAATCAGG